>CM060355.1:104789228-105389228 GCA_030545235.1 Helianthus tuberosus
ATCATAAAGGTTTTTCATAACCATAGAAAAAAATAATGATCTTTCATACCTGGATTCACCTGAACTGAAATCAGAGAAATTATGCAACTTTGTTCTTTAATCAGCGCTGAATGACAGTTGATCAGAGGTCAACGAAGGTTAATCGTAGGCCAATCGGTGGTCGGCCGACAGTCGGCGTCTATGTTAATCAGAGATGGTTGGTGTCACTCGAAGGTGAAGGTCGATGGTGGGGATAATCGGAAGTGATGGTTGGTCGATAATGGAGTCACCACCGCCTGTGCCTCCACCGCCGCCGCCGTGAGCGACGGCGCTACCGCCGTTCCACCATCTTCTCCGATCTCTTCTCTCTCTTGTCGTCTCTCTCCTCTCTCTTCGCTTCTGATCTCCGTCGCCGGATAAGAACGAGAGACAGAGATGGGGTGTGGGTTTGTGATGAAGATGATGATGGTGAAGATGATGATGGTGATTGATGTAGAGTGTGAAACATGGGTGCTAAAGTGCTTATCTTACGTGATTTGATCTGTTTTAGGTAATTATATGTTTGGAATATGTTTATTGCGAGTGTTTGTGTGCTTTGCAGGTAAGACGTGTAATATGGTGAAGTTAGGATGTTTAAAGATGAAGCGGAACGATCGCGGATGGGAATCAAGACGCGGCACATTAGATGGGATGTATTTCGGGTCGAATAGATGGGTGAATACATGGAGAGGTGAAGGAATGCTATAAGTAATTATCGTCATCATATCTTGGGAATGAGATTAATCACCATATTCATATATCATCAATTAACACATGTGGGGTTTGTGAAGAAAGGGCATCTCATGAGTTGAAAATAACAAAAGAAGTAGAATTACATATGAGGTTTACGAAGCAACTTCCAACTTTCAGGGTTCAAAGTGTAAGTTGTAGTGTGAACATATTTAATTCATGAGAGAGAGAGAGGAGACATTCACGTGAAGGAAGAGGAATTTATTGGGAATTCTTTTTGGATGGCACATGCAAGGAAATAAAGGACATTAATTCTCATCATCATATATTTTGGCAGCCAAAATACTAGAGTATCTTTGGAGGCATTATGGTAAAAAAGACAAAATCACTATTATTAATTAGGGACGAAATTCAGCAGCAATCATTATAATTTTTGGGCTTCATCATCGATTTATTGGAGCCACATTACACTCTTTGGATGCCAGCCGCCTATTCACAAAAGGAGTCAACAAACACAACACTTGGGCCAACATGTGAGGGGACTCTTGGATTATTTTGATTGGGCCACCAATATAAGAGTGGGCTGGGTCTTTTGGCAGCGAAAAAGGCAGACAAAAAGGAGGGGCTGGGGGCATACCCATCGATTATTGGGCAGCCGTATAGAATTAATTGGGAGTTTTCAAAACGCATGACCAACATTAATATACATCATCATCGATCAAACACAATAGGGGGGTTACGGTCCGCGAATTTGGGGAGAGAAGTCAACACCCTTGACTACTTTGCACAGAAATCAAGAAAGAAAAAAAGAGAGTATTTGGTGTTGACGACTTTGAACGCGATGAACGGCTAGCCTCTTCGGTTTCACCCCGGTGTAGATTATTGTAAGAATTCTAGGGTTTATGCATTCGTATTTTGATTTGATTTTGTGACAAATTGTTTAGTATTTGAAACTTATGATAATTGTCATGCATTTGAATTGAATTTGTGAATTGTCGAACGAGGATAAAGTTATGACTTTGCGAAATGAATTTGTGCACTTATGCCTTATCGTAGGTTAGGATTTACATGTCCGATGCAACGAAGTGCATTACGGTCCGTTGTCTATGACGTTGATAGCAATTGGCACCTAAGCTTCGTGATAGTAATCCGTTAATCACTATATGCAATTGAATCAAGTTAAAACATGTAGGAACCCTAGGTCTTGCAATTATCGAACCGGGTGTGATCCGTATTCTCATTTCTTGTTTCAACTTTCTAGTTAGTATTTTAGTTGCAATTTTAATTAATCAAAAGTTTTTTTTAGATAATACCCATTGTCGGTTCACTCCGATTTATTTTCAAATCAAACAAACTTATAAAAATTAGCAAGCTTCATAATCAATTTGTACATTTTTGTAAATAGTCTAACTAATCGAACAGGTCATGCGATACTGACCACATGCTCTTCGTGGATTCGATACCCGACTTACCCTAGCTACCTAGGTTTAATTGGGTTTTTGACTGATCGGGACGACACGGTCACGTCAAAATGGCGCCGTTGCCGGGGAGCTAGTGCGCTTAGTATTTCATTGCTTGTTCGATTTTAGTTTAGTTTTTCTTTCTTGTATTTTTGTGATTTTACTTTGGGTGGTCGAGCTTGTTTGTGCAGGTACATGTTTTGCAGGTACCATCTTTCAATATGAATTGGGTTGATGATGATCCGTGTGAGTGTTGCGGAAGCGGAGAGCACTATTTAGAGGATTGCTCTGTTTTCTACGAAAAAGTTCAAGCCAACAAGGAACAGGAAGACTACCTCAGCGGATTGTTTGATTATAGGAGGGCGGATTATGAAGATTTCAATGGTCCATCCTCACCTTATCCATACACTAGACCACCTCCACCACCGGAGCAAGAAAAGTCATGCCCTTGTTGTGGAAAAGTTCACATACATGAAGATTGTCCAGTGTTTTGGAAAGATCCAGTGTTTTGGAAAGGAAAAATAAAGTCCGGTTACAAGCCACCTTCATATCAAGAATACTACCATTTAGAGATGAATTGCCACTATGAGCAAGAGCGGGATTACAACAATTATGAACCCGAATTGCCACATTTCTCAAGTTACCGGGAGGAGTATGATGATTGTTATAATGAATACCCTCAACCGGCATCCGAAGAACCTCAAGATTCAATAAGTTCCAAGCTCGATGCAATCATGAATGCTATCATTACTTCAAATCAAGAGATTAAGATGGAACTGAAGAAGGAACTTGAGGCGAAAGATAAAGCTAATGAAGCCTTGGCAAAGAAAGTGGGTCAACTCGTTGAAGAATTGGCTCAACTTAGACGAGACCAAGAGGTGTTGGCTAGTGGTACAATGGTGGATGGTGATGTGGTGGAAGAGGTTAGAGATCTTTCGGAGCAAGAAGTTGAATGTTTGAACCGAGCGGAAGACATGACACCGCAAGACGAATCGGATTTGAAAGAAGCTCACATTCATATTCATCCTTCTCCCAAACTTATCACTCCAACCAACAAAGTTGGGGATGCGGGTTCGGGCATAAGGATTCGAAGGGTGGCGTTGCAAGACCTGGCCATGTTGTTAAGAGACGACCCCGAAGTTGTACATTGCGTATGCCGAATATAATAAAAAGAGTATGGATTCGGCATGCTAATTACCGAGCGTATGTTGGAAACTCGGTAGGCAAATGTTCACTTCGACCACCATGAGAGATAAACCAGGTATAATTGTTGTAGAGTTTGTATTATTATTTGTTTTATTTTATTTTAGTAGTTAAATGAACGTTGTGGGTATGTTCCCTATATAACCCTCACGAGACCTACTCGTCCTCCCGAGCTATCGGGAGGTTTAAAAGGGCTTGTTGCATACGCTAAATGCAATCGTGATTCCTACGAAAGTGAGTTAGGTTTGTTGTTATTGTAAATTATTTTTCCATATAAATCAAAGTAAATTAATGTATGACTTGGTAATACTTTCATAAAAATGGTAGAACTAAGCACCTAACAAATTTCAATGGTTGTTAGAAGCATGCTTCTACACAAGGGTTAAGATTTGTAGGTACAACATGTTCGCGGGACAACCGTTTTTATGAAGAGAAGAAGAATATATGAGCATCTAGCGACAAAAATCAGGTGCATGCGTTTCCTTTTTACTTTGATACTTAGATTAGTAATAAGTGGATTGTAATTGTATGTTATTTTCCGGGGTGAAATTTTTGGGAAGTTAGTCGTGTCACATCCCTTGTGCGTTTTAAAACTCTAGTTCTTACACATTGAGGACAATGTTTACCTCAAGTGTGGGGATGGGGGAGTAGTAAAAGTTTTCGATTTTGACCCGTTCATTTAAACACTACACATTGAGGACAATGTTTACCTCAAGTGTGGGGATGAGGGAAAATTTCAAAAAATTTTCAAAAATATCTTGTTTCAAAAGCGATCTTAAAAGCATAAGTAACTAAGTCAACGAGGGATGGCACAACCCATTTGGTCTTTTGTCATGGTCAAGTTCAAATTAATAGCATGAAAGGTATTTAGCGGGTGGTTATTTGGGAATAATTCGCCTAAGGAACTAGCATTTTATGTATATCACATATCATACCCTTATACGTGAGGTTTTGAGCCACTTTTATATCATAGATTACATACCTATGTTTCTTTGTTTGAGTGGACCATTAGTCATGTATTGTAGAACTTGCAACTTTTGATACGTTTGAGACCATAGACCGAATACAAGCACGAGAATGAGTAAGGCATTAGGTAAACCTTTTCCATTTTACACCATTTTTATATCCTTACCCAAAAATTATCCCTTAGTAGCCAATCTTGAGCCTAATCCTTTCGTTTGATCACCCTATAGCCCATAACCTTAAACATTTTTCTTTTAAACCCGTGTGATGGAAATTCGATTACAGGAGTCGTATTTGTATAGTTGTTCTTGTTTGTTTGCATATATAAGAAAAAAAATCGAAAAAATCAGAAAATGTCATGAAAACTACGAGAAAATTGTTGAGAAAAGAACAAAAATATATGTTCTTAGTTGAGAAATAAAAGGCGAAAGCTTGTTGCCTTCTAGTTTGATATTGGTAGTTAGTTGTGCATAGATTAGTTGTTTTGTAATAAAAGTCGGATTTTCAACACCTTAGCTACTTTCAAACATCCTATTCCATACCCTTAACCTAGCCCCGTTACAACCCTCCAAAGACCTTATGACTTGTTGTAACACCTCGAAAATTTACGTCCTATAATGTGTTGACACGTGTCATAGGTTTGAACGTGTGAAAGAATGTTCTTGAAGGACTAAAGTTGACAAACAGTGAAACTGGGTAAATATAAGGGTTCAAAGTGTCAACAATGAATAAATATACTTTACAATAACCCTACACGATGTTTATAACCTTAAACGAATGGATCATGGATCATACGAAACGAATTGTGAAAGAAAGTGAGAGATTACAAACTACAGGGGTTAAATGTGTCAACATGTTTAAGTTATACCTCTGAGTGACCTTTAAGCAAACCCGAAGCCTTGTAACGATTAATTATGCTCACTAGAATGCACTATAAAAATTTCACCAAGTTTCGTTATCGTATGAGAAAGTTGTGATAAAATTCGTGTGCGAGGGTTAGAATCGTCAACGTTGAAAATTAGGGCTTTTCGGGTGATCACAAAGTTACCCGAGGACTTGACAAAGTGGGTATAAGTATTAAAGCCCCTATATATAAATATCAAAGCCTTAAAATGCAAGAAACATCGTGAAAACGACCTTTCGGGGGACTAGGGGCCAAAGTGCAATTAAAGAAACATGTTTAACCTGATCAGATGGGCCATGCGGCCCGCCTCCCATATGTGAAAAGCCCAAGCGGGCCGCCTGAGGCCTGCAGATGCGAAAAAATGACAGGCAGCTGCCTGTTGTGTTTTTAACCGACTTAAATGGCAAGTTTCGATTCTATGGGCTTGTCTAAGGTGGTTTATAGGCCTAGGGACACATGTTGGACATCAGGGATCATCCCTAGACTCATTGGGCAACAATTATAGAAGATCAAAGTCATTATATAAAGTCACATGTTGCAACATACAACCACATTCAACTTCTGAGCATTTCTGGAGCATTCAAGCAGGTCCCAAGCATTCCAAATCATCCATTAGTCGTGTGTAAGTATGCCTAACCTTCTATAATTCAATTATACTTAGTTTATAGCCTAGAAATCAAACCGTCGTAACTACGGTTTGATTTAGTGATAAATCACAATCGGTCCAGAGTTTAGTCGAATCGAAAGTTGTTATAAGTTGGTATTTATATGGATAATAAACCCCTAAAAGGGCACTCACTGATTCGAATCCTAACTAGGTCGTTTGTCGAGTCAAAGGTTGTCCGAAAAAGTCAACAGAATTGGTATTTTGGAATTAACGCGTAATTAGCAATATAAAAGGCGTGTAATCTGTTTTATCAGTCATATAACTTGAAAATAAGTATAAAAACTTGTCTACGCTTGTTTGATTCGACAACTTTCTGTTTAAGACCGATTCGGAACCGAAAGACGCAAAAGTTTGACTTTTGCATTGACCTCAGTTCTGACCCGGTTTAGATAGGTTTAGACATGCCTTAAAGTTCCACTTGGACCTAGTTACATGTGTGTATAAGCCTCTGCGTTTATACCACTCGAATCCCTAATCGTCCGATGTTTCCGTTAATCGCCTAAATATTGACCGTAATGCCCTTATGACCATAAAACGAGATTTTTGGAAATGTGAAAGTGCCACAATCTTAGTTACTGATTATTAGACTTGTACGCAAATTTTCACGTCAATCGGAGTTCTAGATTAGGAGTTATGCTTAATGACGTAATTAGAACGCTTCTTAGTGATTTAACGGCGTCATTAGCGTAAAGCCTATCTAAACCCAATTTTTGACACCAAACATTTTACCCACTGATGTAATATAATATTTTGGGATTTTTGAAGATTTTTAATTATTTTTAAACTGATCATAAGCTAGGATTATCGCCTTAATTCGGTTAATACCGAATATACCCTTTTCGGCCATAAAATGAGTTTTACAAATCCTTTTGACACCAATCCAATTGCTACTGATTTTAAATATTAAATAGAGTGTTTTGAACCTGTTTAACTGATCAGGAAACTCAAAATCCTATTTTAACCCGTACGTCGCTTAAAAAGGCTTTATACGCGTATTATACGCATAGTTTGGGTTTAAAACTATTTTGACATATAAGACTTATAACCAAATGTTATAACCTGTTAAAATAAACTAATTTACTGATGTATTCAGACCCGGTTCACAGAAATGTAATTAATTCCTTTTATAATCTTTAAAATGACCAAAATACCCCTACGGGGCTTAATATGCGATTAAACTTGTTTTGGGCATAACGGAAGGTATCCTACTGATATCATGACATATTTAAGGCATGTTAACTTAGGAAACCTGTTTAAGACTCTTATGGTTACCCGTTACGCTTCATACGCGTTCGGTTTATGTAACTAG
Source organism: Helianthus tuberosus (assembly GCA_030545235.1). Classification (NCBI taxonomy): domain Eukaryota; kingdom Viridiplantae; phylum Streptophyta; class Magnoliopsida; order Asterales; family Asteraceae; genus Helianthus; species Helianthus tuberosus. The sequence goes on from CM060355.1 coordinate 104,796,443, forward strand.
TTTACATAAATTAGCCGAAACGGGTCAAACCTTATCGGTTTTATCTCAAAATTCAGAATGTGTATCATATACCCATATTAAGCAAGTCTTCAAACTTGTCGGGTCTAAATCACATTCTATACGGTCTTCGCTTAATCGTGCGTCCGAACCGTATCTTTAAAACTAACCGGTCTAAGCGTAAGCTTAACTAAAGACCCGTTAGGATTCTAATAGGTTATTATAAACCTTCGTTCCAGATTAGGAGAACCAGTAAAAGATACTTGCACTCGCTGATTTTTGATCTATACTTACTCAGGTAAATACTTTTAACTTATTTCCCTATACGGGCTTGGGTAAGGTATATAAAATACCGCTTGGTCGGACATTGAATCTTTAATTGTATATGGTTAAAGTATTGAGATGTTTCGTTTAAATTGTTTTTTTTGCTTAAAGCCTTTGGGGGGTTAATGACCGTGTCCCGGATATCCCTGGCATCATTTTACGAAATGGCCACGACCTTAGCACTCAGGTGTAGGCGTACACCTGTCAGTGTCTCATAAATAAAGTGGTGTGTTTATTGATCTTTAACCCGGCTCGATCCGGGCTACTGAACGCATAAGGAACATGTAAATCCTTTACAAGTTTATATATTTAAATAATTATCCCAAGTTATAAAATATTATTTGTGCCTTGTGCCTTAAATGCATTTTCTTAAACTCTTTTCAAAATGAGTCGGTTGATTGTATTTACCAGTGTAAACTGACGTATTTTTCTTTAAAAGGTTAAGTGCAGGTACTACGCGTAATAGGCTGGCTTGTCTCCTAGCATCCACAATAAGTCTCGCCAGCTTGGATGTTATAGACTGTTGAACATTGTTTCCTTTTATTTTGTTCTACCTGTGGATTTATATTCGACTATTTGTGATACTTAATATTACAATATCGTTTGGTTGAAATGAATCTATACTTTGCTTCCGCTGTGCATTTAAATATTGTGTTGTTTGACTATTATGTTGCCAACCACGTCACGATACTCCCCTACCGGGCCCACCGGTAACACGTGGAAATTCGGGGTGTGACAGGTTGGTATCAGAGCCAACACTGAGTGAATTAAACACTAGCCTTTTGTGTTTAATCTCAGTTACACAATTGCACATTCCTAAATCTTCGAGTCTAGACAAAGAACATAGGAATAATCCAAAATGTTTTTATTTTTAATTTAAATTTTGTCCTTTATTTTTCCTTGTTATTACCTTGTTTATATTAACAGGTTTAGCAATGCCGCCAAGATTCAGGCGAGGAAGTCGAGGAAAGGAGCCAATGAGCGCCCCTAACGACCACGAGGCCGGGCCTTCAGGCCGGCGAACTCCTTCTGCTACAAGGAGTATAGATCCACAAGAACCTTGGAGGGTTTACGAGGAGCCTGCCAGACAATCCACGTCACATATCTCGACGCCTCCATATCATCACTCCTATGGGCCTCTGTCCGAGAATGAGCCCAACCACCCGCAACCTTCATACATACCGTTGCAGCGATCCTCATCGCAAGATTCCTTCCGCGACCCTACTCCTATCTTTCGGGGTCAGTTTAACCCAGCAGAGTACCTAGCAGAACAAGTGGGCTTTAACCCACTAGGGCCGGAGGATCACTTTTCAGGTGATCAAGATATGGACGAGGACACAGATCCCGAAGAGGCTTCAACCGGATCCTTGAACCATCCTTTTGTGATCTCAGACGGTTCGTCTTTTCACGGAACACCATACCAAGGTCCGGATAGTCACATGGCACGGTTCGAACGATGTGAGTGGTACTATACACCATCTGAACACTCACCATCTCACCATACACCGTCTCACCATACACCGTCTCACCATTCATCATCTCACCAGCATCTGCAACCGCAGCAGCAAGATCCCTCTGGGGATCCACATTTTGAGGCAGTCACTCCACCGCCGCCAGTTCATCTTGAGCCTCCAGAACCACCTAGACGTAGGAGGACTGGCGTACGGATGTCAACACGGGCTGGGGACTTTCATTTCAGTACCCCTCAACACTCTAGTGGTAGCCACTACCCGCCTATATATGAAGACCCACAAATGGGTGGACCTTCAGTTCCAGTTTCAGAGGTGAATTCAGCACCTATTGCACCGCCATCACCGGGTTTTGGCCACCCTATCCCTGCTTATACTGCTCCGGCAGCTTACAACCCTTACGGACTGTCAGCATACCATAACTATAACTATGCCGAGGCCGACCCATACCTAGTGGCAGCAAACTACAATGCCCTTCACCCAGAAGGACCTTATGGAACACCCTGGGGAATAGGATACCCAACTCGTGGGTATCAAACACCTGTTCAACCACCACTTCAGCCTCAACCACCACGGTTTTCCCCACCAGAGCAGGAGGATCTCCGTCATAGGCAGGACAAGGTTGAGCGAGACCTCCAGAGAGAGCGTAAGAAGAATGAGGGATTCATGAGTGGTTTGGCAAGTTTGCTGAAGGGAAAGAAGAAACGGGATTGTTAAATCCCAATATGTATTGTTGTATTTCCTTGTTTAAATCAAGTCCCTACGTGGACATTTATTTATGTGTGTATGTAGTCCCTGCGTGGACATCTACCTTTGTACTTAGTCCCTACGTGGACTTGTCTCTATTAGTCCCTGCGTGGACATTTACTTTTGTAAACAGTCCCTGTGAGGACATGTATTATCTGTATAGCTCCTGCGTGGGCATGTGTTTATGTGAAAAGTCCCGTTTAGGGCAAAAATGTACTACTTTTAGTTTTAATGGAATGTAAGTTTATAAATTTCATCTTTGCTATGTTATGCATAATTAAATTATATATGAAATAAATAAATCAGAATCATTCCTTTTAAAAATCTATCTGCCTATGCTATTTTAATTAAGGATCTTAAAAGTATAACCTAGCCTACATGTCATTTTAAGACCTGGCCCAGATGGTAAAACTCGTTAAAAAGATTCAAATCCCTGTTAACATCTGAAAACATGTTAACACTCCTGGCAGATATGATTCGTTAAAAACACACGTGTTATTATTATATATGGATCTTTTCAAAGATTCTAAACCCAAATAAATGATCTCTGAATCATGGGTTAAATCATTAATAAATATGATCAGTTCTTTTTATCATCCATTGGTAATGGAATGCCTACGGGCCCTTCTCATTTTCATATGAGACAAAAGACAGTATTAGTCTGTGACCCTGTCTGATAAAGGTAATGAACTTTGTTCAAACCTTCATGCTTTGATTCTCTAAAATCATAGCTTATAATCTATATTGTCCCTGTGACTAGGCCTTATGTGCTAATAAAACTGTTATTGTTTTATAATTAGGATAAATTATATTAGAAATCCTAAATTTATGTGAGTAATAAATTAACCATATATGGTCTATGTTACCACGGTTAATAAAATTGCCATAAAAGACAATTCTATAATAAACTCACCAATAAATTATTGTCGATATGTTACAGTTCAAGTTACATGGCAGACTCAAACGAGGTCAACAGTCACCCAGGGATAGTGCAGGATAATGCCCGAGTAAACGTAGCGGGTGCAGAATTACAAGCAATGATAGATAATGCGGTTAATAGAGCTATGGATAGACAGCTCCATGAATCCGGTGGTACCCATGCAAGGACCCAATCTGCACCACACTCTAGAACACCCTCCAGGACCCACACTGCCCACAACAGTAATTCTCACCACTCGTCAAACCGAAGGAGTGTTCCATCCCAAAGAGTCATACAGGATCAAGAACCCCGTAATAGGGGTTGCACCTATAAGTACTTTGTTTCGTGCAAACCCAGGGACTTCACTGGGGAAAAATGAGCTGTTGATTGCATGACTTGGATGGATGAAATGGATACTGTGGTGGATATCAGTGGTTTCCATAATAGGGATATTGTGAAGTTTGTCTCACAGTCTTTCAAAGGAGAAGCATTAGCTTGGTGGAGATCTTTGATCCAAGCCACAGGGAAAGTCCCGTTATACAACATGACCTGGGAACAGTTCATGGCACTAATCAAGGAAAATTTCTGCCCTCAACATGAGGTTGAGAGAATTGAATCTGACTTCCTGGCGTTGGTCATGAAAAACCTAGACTGTCAGGCCTACCTTACCAGTTTCAACACTTTGTCAAGATTGGTCCCATATTTGGTAACTCCGGAGCCTAAACGTATAGCTCGTTTTATCGGGGGTTTGGAACCGGAGATCAAAGCAAATGTGAAGGCCTCCAGACCAACTACTTTTCGGTCAGTAGCGGACATATCATTGTCCCTTACCTTGGATGCTGTCAGGCTGAGGTCACAGAGGAAAAATGATACCAAAAAGAGGAAGCGTGAGGATGACAACTCACGACGTTCAGACAAGAAGCAGAAGGGAAACAATGACCAAAAGAAGGGGTCAGGATTTAGGAAGGATGGTCAGCAGTCGGGTGAAAAACCCAGATGTAAAATCTGCAAGAGGCAGCACTTTGGGAAGTGCAGGTATGAATCGAATTCGAATTCACAATCGAAAGCTTTTGCATGTGGGTTGTGCAAGTCCAAGGAACACAAAACCTTGGATTGCAAGAAGATAAAGGATGCGACCTGCTACGGTTGCAATGAAAAGGGGCACATCAAGAGCAATTGCCCAAAATACGCCAAGAAGCCCGAAGAGACTAGGAAGACCAATGCTAGGGTCTTCAGGATGGATGCTAAGGAAGCCGTCAAGGACGACAACGTGATAACAGGTACCTTTCTCGTAAATGATGTTTATGCGAGAGTGTTATTTGATTCAGGCGCTGATAAGTCGTTTGTAGATAATAAGTTTTGTGAATTGTTGAAACTACCTGTTAAAACTTTAAGTGTGAAGTATGAGGTGGAACTAGCAGATGGTACTTTAGAAACCGCGTCAACCTTATTAGATGGATGTTTCATATCCATTAAGAATCACTCTTTTCCTTTGTCCCTACTTCCTTTAAAACTAGCCGGTTTCGACATAGTTTTGGGTATGGACTGGTTATCACATAACCAGGCCCAGATTATTTGCAATAAGAAGCAAGTGATGATCAAGACTTCTTCTGGTGAATCACTTACTATCCAGGGAGATACCCAGTATGGGCTGCCCGAGAAAATGTCTATACTCAAAGACTCAAAGTGTTTGAAGAAGGGCTGTGTCATCTACATGGCACAAGTGATTATAAATGAGCCGAAACCCAAGATTGGAGATATCCCCGTCATTTCTGAATACCCCGAAGTATTTCCAGAAGAACTACCTGGTTTGCCACCAGATAGGCAAGTAGAATTCAGAATTGACATTATTCCTGGATCAGCACCAGTTGCAAGGGCGCCTTATAGGTTGGCACCAACAGAGATGAAGGAATTGAGGACGCAGCTAGATGATTTGCTAGCCAAAGGTTTCATCAAACCTAGTTCGTCCCCTTGGGGAGCACCAGTTTTATTTGTCAAGAAGAAGGATGGATCGATGCGACTGTGCATCGACTACCGTGAGCTTAATAAGGTTACTATCAAGAATAGGTATCCTTTGCCTAGAATCGACGATCTGTTCGATCAACTTCAAGGGGCAAGTTTCTTCTCAAAGATTGACTTGAGGTCAGGCTACCATCAATTGAAAGTTAGAGATGAAGACGTGCACAAAACAGCATTTAGGACTCGTTATGGTCATTACGAGTTCCTAGTGATGCCTTTTGGGCTCACTAATGCATCGGCCGCATTCATGGATCTCATGAATCGCGTTTGCAAGCCGCACTTAGATAAATTCGTCATCGTCTTCATCGACGACATTCTCATCTACTCAAAGAACCAAGCTGACCATGAAAAGCATCTTCACTGTATTCTGGAACTACTTCATAAAGAAAAGCTCTATGCCAAGTTCTCGAAGTGTGAATTCTGGCTTCGGGAAGTCCAGTTTCTTGGACATGTTGTTAGTGAGCGTGGTATCCAAGTAGATCCCGCTAAAGTTGAAGCTGTCATGAATTGGCATGAGCCAAAGACGCCTACAGAAATACGTAGCTTCCTAGGTTTGGCAGGATACTATAGGCGATTCATTGAAAACTTCTCAAGGATTGCTGCACCCCTGACTTCGCTGACACGTAAGAAGATTAAGTTTGACTGGGGTCCTAAGCAGCAGGAATCCTTCGATATTCTGAAACAAAAGTTGAGCAATGCTCCAGTACTGACATTGCCTGATGGAATAGAGGAGTTTGTAGTTTATTGTGATGCATCACACACCGGGATGGGATGTGTGCTTATGCAGAAAGGCAAAGTCATTGCCTATGCTTCACGTCAGTTAAAGGTGCACGAAAAGAATTACACCACCCACGACTTGGAGTTGGGTGCCGTTGTATTCGCACTAAAACTGTGGAGGCACTACTTATATGGAATCAAATCTGTGATCTATTCTGATCACAAGAGCCTTCAACATCTGTTCAATCAGAAGGACTTGAACATGAGGCAACGCCGTTGGATGGAAACTCTGAATGATTATGATTGTGAAATAAGATACCATCCCGGCAAGGCGAATGTAGTCGCCGATGCCTTGAGTCGGAAGGAGAAGGTGAAACCCATCCGAATCAATGCCAAGCGCATGGAAATAAAGAACAATTTGATTGAAAGGTTGTTAGCTGCACAGAAGGAAGCTGTGTTGGAAGCTAACTATCCTAACGAAAAGCTAGGAGTAACTGAGGAACAGTTATCTCTTAGTAAGGATGGAATTCTTAGATTGAATGGACGGATATGGGTTCCAATTTATGGAGGACTCCGAGATGTTATCCTCCAGGAAGCCCACAGCTCTAAATATTCTGTTCATCCTGGAGCTGATAAAATGTACCAGGATCTAAGGGCAAATTATTGGTGGATAGGCTTGAAGAAGTCTGTAGCTACCTATGTAGCTAAATGTTTGACCTGTGCACAAGTCAAAGCAGAACATCAAAAGCCGTCAGGTTTGCTACAACAGCCTGAACTTCCTACTTGGAAGTGGGAAATGGTAACTATGGATTTTATCACCAAGTTACCCAAGACAAGGAAAGGAAATGACACCATCTGGGTGATAGTTGACCGACTGACTAAGTCAGCACATTTCCTACCCATCAAGGAGACTTACAGCTCCGATATGTTAGCCCAACTGTACGTGGATAAGATTGTAGCTTTACATGGCATACCTGTGTCTATTATCTCTGACCGAGATACTAGATACACATCACATTTTTGGAAAAGCTTCCAACAATCTTTGGGCACACGTTTGAACTTTAGTACGGCTTACCATCCACAGACAGACGGTCAGAGTGAGCGTACTATTCAAACGTTGGAAGACATGCTTCGTGCATGTGCAATTGACTTGGGTGGTAGCTGGGATAAGCACCTACCATTAGTTGAATTCTCCTACAACAATAGCTACCATACCAGCATCAAAGCTGCGCCTTTTGAGGCATTATACGGTAGAAAGTGTAGATCGCCCGTTTGTTGGGCAGAAGTTGGAGATGTCCAATTATCTGGACCAGAGATAGTGTTCGAGACGACGGACAAGATTGCTCAGATTCGTGACCGTCTCAAAGCTGCCCGGGATAGGCAGAAGAGTTACGCTGATCCAAGTCGTAAGGATTTTCATTTCGAAGTAGGTGACAAAGTCCTACTTAAAGTGTCACCCTGGAAGGGAGTGATGCGATTTGGTAAGAAAGGTAAGCTAAGCCCGAGATACATAGGACCTTTCGAGGTTATCGAACGTGTCGGGTCAGTTGCCTATAAGTTAAACTTACCTGAAGAGCTCAGTAGTATACACAATGTGTTCCACATCTGCAATCTGAAGAAGTGTTTCGCTGACGAATCACTGGTTATACCCCATACAGATGTGCATATAGATGAGAGCTTGAAATTTGTGGAAAAACCTTTGTCGATCGAAGATCGACAGGTAAGGAAGCTTCGAAGGAAGCATATACCTTTTGTAAAGGTCAAATGGGATGCCCGAAGAGGTCCCGAATTCACGTGGGAGGTTGAATCCACGATGAAAGAAAAGTACCCTTACTTGTTTCAGTAAATCTCGGGTCGAGATTTCTTTTAAGGGGGTGAGGATGTAACACCTCGAAAATTTACGTCCTATAATGTGTTGACACGTGTCATAGGTTTGAACGTGTGAAAGAATGTTCTTGAAGGACTAAAGTTGACAAACAGTGAAACTGGGTAAATATAAGGGTTCAAAGTGTCAACAATGAATAAATATACTTTACAATAACCCTACATGATGTTTATAACCTTAAACGAATGGATCATGGATCATACGAAACGAATTGTGAAAGAAAGTGAGAGATTACAAACTACAGGGGTTAAATGTGTCAACATATTTAAGTTATACCTCTGAGTGACCTTTTAGCAAACCCGAAGCCTTGTAACGATTAATTATACTCACTAGAATGCACTATAAAAATTTCACCAAGTTTCGTTATCGTATGAGAAAGTTGTGATAAAATTCGTGTGCGAGGGTTAGAATCGTCAACGTTGAAAATTAGGGCTTTTCGGGTGATCACAAAGTTACCCGAGGACTTGACAAAGTGGGTATAAGTATTAAAGCCCCTATATATAAATATCAAAGCCTTAAAATGCAAGAAACATCGTGAAAACGACCTTTCGGGGGACTAGGGGCCAAAGTGCAATTAAAGAAACATGTTTAACCTGATCAGATGGGCCATGCGGCCCGCCTCCCATATGTGAAAAGCCCAAGCGGGCCGCCTGAGGCCTGCAGATGCGAAAAAATGACAGGCAGCTGCCTGTTGTGTTTTTAACCGACTTAAATGGCAAGTTTCGATTCTATGGGCTTGTCTAAGGTGGTTTATAGGCCTAGGGACACATGTTGGACATCAGGGATCATCCCTAGACTCATTGGGCAACAATTATAGAAGATCAAAGTCATTATATAAAGTCACATGTTGCAACATACAACCACATTCAACTTCTGAGCATTTCTGGAGCATTCAAGCAGGTCCCAAGCATTCCAAATCATCCATTAGTCGTGTGTAAGTATGCATAACCTTCTATAATTCAATTATACTTAGTTTATAGCCTAGAAATCAAACCGTCGTAACTACGGTTTGATTTAGTGATAAATCACAATCGGTCCAGAGTTTAGTCGAATCGAAAGTTGTTATAAGTTGGTATTTATATGGATAATAAACCCCTAAAAGGGCACTCACTGATTCGAATCCTAACTAGGTCGTTTGTCGAGTCAAAGGTTGTCCGAAAAAGTCAACAGAATTGGTATTTTGGAATTAACGCGTAATTAGCAATATAAAAGGCGTGTAATCTGTTTTATCAGTCATATAACTTGAAAATAAGTATAAAAACTTGTCTACGCTTGTTTGATTCGACAACTTTCTGTTTAAGACCGATTCGGAACCGAAAGACGCAAAAGTTTGACTTTTGCATTGACCTCAGTTCTGACCCGGTTTAGATAGGTTTAGACATGCCTTAAAGTTCCACTTGGACCTAGTTACATGTGTGTATAAGCCTCTGCGTTTATACCACTCGAATCCCTAATCGTCCGATGTTTCCGTTAATCGCCTAAATATTGACCGTAATGCCCTTATGACCATAAAACGAGATTTTTGGAAATGTGAAAGTGCCACAATCTTAGTTACTGATTATTAGACTTGTACGTAAATTTTCACGTCAATCGGAGTTCTAGATTAGGAGTTATGCTTAATGACGTAATTAGAACGCTTCTTAGTGATTTAACGGCGTCATTAGCGTAAAGCCTATCTAAACCCAATTTTTGACACCAAACCTTTTACCCACTGATGTAATATAATATTTTGGGATTTTTGAAGATTTTTAATTATTTTTAAACTGATCATAAGCTAGGATTATCGCCTTAATTCGGTTAATACCGAATATACCCTTTTCGGCCATAAAATGAGTTTTACAAATTCTTTTGACACCAATCCAATTGCTACTGATTTTAAATATTAAATAGAGTGTTTTGAACCTGTTTAACTGATCAGGAAACTCAAAATCCTATTTTAACCCGTACGTCGCTTAAAACGGCTTTATACGCGTATTATACGCATAGTTTGGGTTTAAAACTATTTTGACATATAAGACTTATAACCAAATGTTATAAACTGTTAAAATAAACTAATTTACTGATGTATTCAGACCCGGTTCACAGAAATGTAATTAATTCCTTTTATAATCTTTAAAATGACCAAAATACCCCTACGGGGCTTAATATGCGATTAAACTTGTTTTGGGCATAACGGAAGGTATCCTACTGATATCATGACATATTTAAGGCATGTTAACTTAGGAAACCTGTTTAGGACTCTTATGGTTACCCGTTACGCTTCATACGCGTTCGGTTCGGTTTATGTAACTAGTTTACATAAATTAGCCGAAACGGGTCAAACCTTATCGGTTTTATCTCAAAATTCAGAATGTGTATCATATACCCATATTAAGCAAGTCTTCAAACTTGTCGGGTCTAAATCACATTCTATACGGTCTTCGCTTAATCGTGCGTCCGAACCGTATCTTTAAAACTAACCGGTCTAAGCGTAAGCTTAACTAAAGACCCGTTAGGATTCTAATAGGTTATTATAAACCTTCGTTCCAGATTAGGAGAACCAGTAAAAGATACTTGCACTCGCTGATTTTTGATCTATACTTACTCAGGTAAATACTTTTAACTTATTTCCCTATACGGGCTTGGGTAAGGTATATAAAATACCACTTGGTCGGACATTGAATCTTTAATTGTATATGGTTAAAGTATTGAGATGTTTCGTTTAAATTGTTTTGTTTGCTTAAAGCCTTTGGGGGGTTAATGACCGTGTCCCGGATATCCCTGGCATCATTTTACGAAATGGCCACGACCTTAGCACTCAGGTGTAGGCGTACACCTGTCAGTGTCTCATAAATAAAGTGGTGTGTTTATTGATCTTTAACCCGGCTCGATCCGGGCTACTGAACGCATAAGGAACATGTAAATCCTTTACAAGTTTATATATTTAAATAATTATCCCAAGTTATAAAATATTATTTGTGCCTTGTGCCTTAAATGCATTTTCTTAAACTCTTTTCAAAATGAGTCGGTTGATTGTATTTACCAGTGTAAACTGACGTATTTTTCTTTAAAAGGTTAAGTGCAGGTACTACGCGTAATAGGCTGGCTTGTCTCCTAGCATCCACAATAAGTCTCGCCAGCTTGGATGTTATAGACTGTTGAACATTGTTTCCTTTTATTTTGTTCTACCTGTGGATTTATATTCGACTATTTGTGATACTTAATATTACAATATCGTTTGGTTGAAATGAATCTATACTTTGCTTCCGCTGTGCATTTAAATATTGTGTTGTTTGACTATTATGTTGCCAACCACGTCACGATACTCCCCTACCGGGCCCACCGGTAACACGTGGAAATTCGGGGTGTGACACTTGTGCTTAGTATTTGTGTTCGGTGGTGGAGAATGATTGAGTTGCAAGCCTATGCGGGTACGTGTTCTAATCGGTTTTGAGTGATTACTTTAAAAAGTGCTAATACATCATTAAAATTAGCCAACTTGCAAACCGAGTGGAGTGAACATTTTGAGGGATATGTATGAATTGCGAGTTTTAAGGGCGGGTTAATCTTGGATAACCACTTTTACATGATTAATCATTTATTGCTAAATATGTCGAAAATTGTAAAAAAAAGTTTGAACTGAGCATGACATTAGACCTTAACCTTAGTCTCGGGAATGAGAAGTGTGTTTCTCATTCGACCCACGTGAAAGTGAAAGACAGATTTGCTTGAGGGCAAGCAAACGACAAGTGTGGGGATGTGATGTAGAGTGTGAAACATGGGTGCTAAAGTGCTTATCTTACGTGATTTGATCTGTTTTAGGTAATTATATGTTTGGAATATGTTTATTGCGAGTGTTTGTGTGCTTTGCAGGTAAGACGTGTAATATGGTGAAGTTAGGATGTTTAAAGATGAAGCGGAACGATCGCGGATGGGAATCAAGACGCGGCACATTAGATGGGATGTATTTCGGGTCGAATAGATGGGTGAATACATGGAGAGGTGAAGGAATGCTATAAGTAATTATCGTCATCATATCTTGGGAATGAGAATAATCACCATATTCATATATCATCAATTAACACATGTGGGGTTTGTGAAGAAAGGCATCTCATGAGTTGAAAATAACAAAAGAAGTAGAATTACATATGAGGTTTACGAAGCAACTTCCAACTTTCAGGGTTCAAAGTGTAAGTTGTAGTGTGAACTGTGACAACAGGCCCAAACCGGTAATTTCCGTACACTTTAATTATTGCTTAATGACTGCAATTATGAGTTTAATTGTCAGCAATGTCTGAACACATGATTAAACAAGTGAATTCATGCACGTTGTATACTACAAAATATTGCTTTATGCATAAACGAGAGCGTTGCGTCAGAATAATAGTAAACTCACCGGTAAGACACAATGTGTCAACAGAACTGCAGAAAGCAGTTAGACATCAGAATTGAGGCCTAGGTGTAGGTCCGACGACAAAAATGCATTAAAACCCAAGAGTACATACAAGGGTTAGTATATATGCAATACGAAAGCAAAAATAAGCACTAAAAAGCACCCGAAACGCACTTTAAGTGCAGAATTTATACAAATCAGCAATAATTCAGCATTTAGACATATAAATAATATGTAGAAATGTCGTTTTATTATCCAGAATATTTCCCTAAGTGTTGGGAACCGATAGTGTTACAAAAAGACACTTATTAGACACTAAAAGGTGTAATTTAGCACTTTAACGAATCGGTATGTAACCGAACAACCGGACTTTACCCGGAACATGAAAATATTACTACTTTCACTATTTATATTTTTCTGAGCTAGTTAGGGTCCCTGATCACCCTAACACCCGTCATAACACGCAATACGCAAGTAACTAAGTTAATTACCTATGTAACTTAACTAACTCCCTAACCACCTAGTTACAATCGAACTAGACCCCCCCCCCATTGGAATCGGCCCCAACCTTGGGGAACACAAGAGTACAAGGTTTATTATTATATTATGGTTTGTCTAGTATCTAGATAACATAATTACCCTTGGTTAATAACCTCCTAAATTGTCTATAAGTAAATGGGATTAGCACTTGAATAATCACTTTCCATAAACACCAACTCACACCACTCTCTCACACTCCCTTCACTCTCGGCCGAACTCCCCACATCCCACCATCATACTTTCAAGTTTAGTTCTTGCATTCCATCACCATATAAGGGATAAAGGTCACGTATTAGGAGCCTCGGAGCAAGCGGAACACGAAGGACCTCTACCGTTAGCTTTTACCCACGCGATTTTCATCAAGAATCTTCCCTAGCCTTGAGCTAGAGGTATAACACTTAAAACTTGTTCTTGAACATATCTAAGGTGGTTAAAAGGAATTTTGTTGGTTAAATATCGATAACATACGTTTTGAAGCATTAAAGTCTAGTAAGAACACTAAAATGGTGGTTAATAACTTGTAACTTGTGTAAAAGTTGTAGTACTTGGAATTCGTGATTATCTAGACCCGATCTATGATTGTGGTAGCTCGGATCACCATTTAACCCGGTTTGGTAAGATCGTTGATCTTAACATAAGCTCATTTTTAGTTAACACAAGGGTTAAAGGGTGAAACTCTACCACACATGAGACATGGACTTGTGTAAAAGCATTTTTGTTGTGTAAAAGCAATTTAACTTATGAAATAGTGTTTAAAACTAGTAGATCTACGTACCTACAAGCGGTATTTTCAAAGGACCAAGTGTCCAAGAAATCACATGTTCTAAACCGGGTCTTACACAAACAAAAGTGGTTTTTGTGAACAAACAAGTGTGTGGATACTTGTGTAACAAAGGTTTTAACAAAGAAATAATTTTCGTAAAAACCGACTAGAAGTTGTAAAACTTCATATTCTTTAAAAATAAAGTTTTTAAGAAATTAAACTTATTTTTAAAGATAACAAGACTTACTAAATGTGCTAGTGAGTTACTACACATTTTTGTAAATATTCAAGTTCATGAAATTAGTGATTATTGTTGATAAGTATGGTTGATAATTGTTGTTGATGATTGATGATGATTTAAAAGAAAATAAACACACGTTTTGAAAACGTGGGAAACCTCCATTTTTAGGGGAAACTCTGTCAAAATTTTTATAAATTTTGACACTTAGAAAAATATAAGTTTTTGAGAAACTTATTCCCTAAAAATGTGTTTAAGAGTATTACCAAGGTTTCCCTAATTTTTGGTGATAAGAAATGAGGATTTCTTCAAGAATAAAAATGGATATAAGTATGTATATTTTTGAGAGAAAAATATATATTATTTTATTTTATCACCAATTTTTGTGCTAAGTGTATATAGTATGTGTTATACGTGCTAGTGTATTAAGACTTAAAAATACACTAATTACTCTTGAGGAGTAGAAATATAAAAATACACATACAACATACAAGATACATAATCCGGGTGCAAAGTGCAAAACACAAAAGACTTATATTTATTTTTGGAAAAAAAAATAATATAAGTAAGATACGTAGTTAAAAATATAGAATATTTTTAACACAAGAATATACACAAAAGAGAGTGACTGTACTTGTGCGACGCAAGTCTAGTGACTAACGTTAAGAAAACGCGTATAGGTTACGACGTTAATTAAGCAAATCCGGTGGAGTTTACGACGCTAGGAACGCAAAGTTGTGAGTTCATGCTCCCCCTTTTCTCTTTAACTGTTTTCAGTTTTTATAACTTCGGGGGTGAAATACATGTACAAAAGTACAATATTTATAAATGGTATGATATAAATACAAGAAGCGCATTTGGTGAGACGAGAACCAAGTGTAAGGCGCTATGAGAAATGATAACAAGAAACGCGCTTGGTGAGAACGAGAACCAAGTAGGAGGCGTTATGAGAAATAGTGTCACGAATAGGGTACAGAAGCACCATTAATCAACAATATACCTAGACCGCAGAACAAAAGGTTAGATCTAACGGGTGCCTGGCAGCCACACTCCTGGTCGGGGCGAGAATCGAGGAGTGCTTTTGTGTCTCAGAATATACTAATTAAATGCCTTAGGTTTGGTGACTTCCTATGACGTGCCACAGGTTAATGGCTTTGCAACCCATTAACAATCTGATAATTACAGAAATACTGTATTTACATAAAATTCATACCATACAAAATTGATATATAACTTGAAGTACGTGGGGTACTCAAGAAGATTGAATTATACTTGAAGTACGTGGGGTACTCAAGAGAATGAGAATTAAACTTGAGTACGTGGGGTACTCAAGAAGAAATTGAATTATACAGATGTACGTGGTGTACACATGAAACTGGATTTACATATGAAAACTTGATTTACTCACAAACTATGTTTTCATACAAAGTATACAAACATGAAATACAAAACCGCATGAATTCACACCAACTTTATGTTGACGTTTTTCCAAAAACTCACATGTATTTCAGGTAACTAGGATGGATGTGCGCGTGGTCATACTTATGCTCGTGGATGTCGCTTGTGTTTAACTTTAAATAAAGTTGTAAACTTTTAAGACAATGCTTTATGCGACTTAGCGATGTAAACGCTAACGTATGTTTTCAAATTATGGTATTTGAAGTTATTTTCTTGAGCATGTAGCATGTTTACTCTTCGTATGCAATGAGAACCTTTCATGATCACACCTCGTGCTTCCGCCGTAGAAAGGGGTGTGACAGATTGGTATCAGAGCTGCGATTGTAGTGAACCAGGATTCATTCTCGAGTCTAGTCTACAATCTCTAGGATTCATTCACGAAAACAATTTTCAAAGAGTTTTCATTGCATAAAACGTCCCGCGACATCCACTACCTGAAACTGTCTACATGAGTCTAGAAAAGACACTACAAGACTTAGAGTGCACTAGAGTAGCACTTGTCATTGACTAGAAATTACTTGCAATTATGTGTGATAATTCGCATATACTAGAGGTAGAATGTCACAAGTATACGTGACTTTACCTGAAAGCAATGGCCCATCTGAAGGAAGAAATACGAGGATGAAACGAACTGTGCAGACTGTGCAAGGAGTTACGTAATTATGGATGCATACGTAATTATGGAATTCAGTGCACAGAAACCACAGCAAGTCTTGTCACGTGTAGATTCCCTCAGTGCAAGCCTACTAAGTACTCTGCTAGAGTAATAACTGTTTGATGTCACTTATGTGGTATATATACCTGTGAATATATGATACTACTGTCTAGTGTGACGATATCAAACAAATACCTAACCCTGCTGTGTTATGTTCTGTCAGAACATGACACCCAGGAAAGCTGTGAACGCTCGTGACCAACCTCCTCCTCCCCCACTGCCAAGAATTGCCGAAGAGCTGGAGGCTCTACTGGAAGAAAGGGTCTCCGCTGCTATCGCCCAGTACGAGGCAAACCGTACTCAAGACAGTGAAAGACCAAGCAACGCTAGACATAATGGGAATGGAGATTCATCTGGAAACAGCGCAGTTCGAAGCTGCACATTTAAGCAGTTCCTCGACTGCAAGCCGATGAACTATGATGGCACAGGAGGTGCAGTAGCATTTGTGCGCTGGACGGAGAAGACTGAAGCTACTTTTCGCATGAGCAAGTGTACCGCGGATCAACAAGTCACCTTTGCTACCGGGTTGTTTGTCGATGAAGCTCTGACTTGGTGGAATTTGCAAGCCCAAACCTTGCTCAATAATGCCGCGTATGGTCTAACCTGGGAGGAACTAAAGGAAAGGATGAGAGAGAAGTATTGCTCTCGTGCTGAACTCCAAAGACTGGAAACGGAGTTCTGGCACTTGACTATGGAAGGTGCTCATATTGATAGTTATACTCGAAGATTCCACGATCTGTCCAGAGTGCTTCCCTACATGGTGACTCCCGAATTCAAGCGTGTCGAACGCTACATTTGGGGACTGGCCTCAGAGTTTCGTGGCATGGTGACGTCAGCCAAACCACAAACAATCACTGAGGCTGTAACTCTGGCTGTCAGCCTGACCAAAGATTGTGTTCGTAAGAAGAAGTTATCGTTGAATCCAACAAAGAAGACCGAGACACATGATGAGTTGTCCGGTGACAAAAAGAGAAAGCGTTCGAATCTGAATCGAGCGACTCGCAACAACGAAGGTTTCAACAAAAAGCGTGACGCTAACCCGTCTCAGGAGGCGAAGACCCTTTCAACCAAGGCATACCAAGGCTCCATGCCTGAATGCCAAAAATGTAAGTTTCATCATAAAGGAGCTTGTCGCATTCCAAGGTGCGACAAATGTGGTAGATTGGGTCACCAAGCAGAAAACTGTTGGGGAAACGGAAGGAATGGGAATGAGAATGGCAATGGTAACCGGAATAGCCGTGGAGCTGGGCAAAGCCAAGGATGCTTTGGTTGTGGAGGCATGGATCATTTCAAGAAAAATTGCCCAAGGGGAAACAATGCTCAGACCCGAGCATTTGTAATTAGAGCAAGGGACGCACGCAAGGACCCTAATGTGGTCAACGGTACGTTCCTCATTAACAATCACATTGCATCCATATTATTCGACACTGGCACCGATTATAGTTTCATGTCTGTGGAATTTAAACGCATACTTGGAATAGAATCTAGTAGATTAGAAATTCCTTATTCCATAGAACTAGCCAATGGTAAACTTGTTGAATCGGGCGAAATTGTTAGAGGCTGCACACTGGAACTTGGCAAACGAAATTTTAGCATCGACCTCTTACCTATTCAATTGGGTAGCTTCGATGTAGTGGTCGGAATGGACTGGTTGTCCAAAAACAGAGCTGAAGTTATCTGTCATGAGAAAATCATTCGCATCCCTCTAGCGAATGATGAAACTCTCATCGTGCATGGAGAAAAACGAGACGCGCCTCTTCGAATCATCAGCTGTATGAAGGCACAGAAGTGCTTGAGGAAGGGATGTGTCGCCTTCCTAGCACACGTTATAGACAAGAAGGCTGTGGAGCCAAAACTCGAAGACATTCCTGTGGTGAATGAATTTCCTGATGTTTTTCCCGAAGATCTGCCAGGATTACCTCCGCAACGACAAGTCGAATTCCGTATAGACTTGGTCCCAGGAGCTGCTCCTGTAGCCAAGGCACCCTATCGACTTGCACCATCCGAAATGCAAGAATTATCTACACAACTTCAGGAGTTGTTGGATAAAGGATTCATAAGGCCAAGCCTCTCACCCTGGGGAGCTCCAGTATTGTTCGTGAAGAAGAAGGATCGATCATTGCGGACGTGTATCGATTACAGGGAACTGAACAAGCTCACAATCAAGAATCGGTATCCGCTACCGAGGATTGATGACTTGTTTGATCAATTGCAAGGATCAAGCTACTATTCCAAGATCGACCTTCGATCTGAATACCATCAGCTGAGAATCCAAGATGAAAGCGTGCCAAAGACTGCATTCAGAACGCGATATGGGCACTACGAATTTCTTGTGATGTCGTTTGGATTGACGAACGCGCCAGCGGTCTTTATGGACCTAATGAACCGCGTGTGCAAACCATATCTCGATAAATTCGTGATTGTATTTATCGATGATATCCTAATTTACTCGCGAACGAAAGAAGAACATGAGCAACATCTCAGAACCATCTTGGAGCTACTGAAGGAAGAGAAACTTTATGCAAAGTTCTCGAAATGCGAATTCTGGATTCGCGAAGTACAATTTCTTGGTCACGTGGTGAATGAGAAGGGCATTCATGTGGACCCGTCCAAGATAGAAGCAATAAAGAATTGGGAAGCTCCCAAGACCCCAACTGAAGTTCGTCAATTTTTGGGCTTAGCGGGCTACTATCGGCGATTCATTGAGAATTTCTCGAAGATAGCTCAACCGCTAACGACCCTGACTCAGAAAGACAAGAAGTACGACTGGGGTCACAAACAAGAAGAAGCCTTTCAGCTACTTAAGAACAAGCTCTGCGATGCACCGATACTATCGTTACCCGAAGGCACTGAAGACTTCGTGGTATACTGTGACGCCTCACGACAAGGCTTGGGTTGCGTGCTCATGCAACGCCAAAAAGTCATCGCTTACGCTTCAAGACAACTGAAGGTTCACGAGAGAAATTATACCACTCACGACCTGGAGCTGGGTGCAGTGGTGTTCGCCTTAAAGATTTGGCGACATTATTTATATGGTACTCGATGTACAATCTTCACAGATCACAAAAGCTTACAACACATATTTGATCAGAAGGAATTGAATATGCGCCAGCGACGTTGGGTCGAGCTGCTGAACGATTATTACTGTGAGATTAAGTACCATCCTGGAAAGGCAAACGTTGTAGCAGACGCGTTGAGCCGAAAAGAAAGGGTTAAGACCCTAAGGGTTCGAGCATTGGAAATGACGATTCGAACGAACCTCACTGCACGCATTCGAGATGCACAACAAGAAGCTCTTAAAGAAGAGAACCGTAAGGCTGAATACCTCCGGGGTGCATTGAATTACATGGTGCCAAATGAAGAGGGAGCCTTATACTTCAAGAAGCGTATCTGGGTTCCACTCTGTGGTGGCATACGTGAGGTCATCCTTAATGAAGCCCACAAATCGAGATATTCGATCCATCCAGGATCGGACAAGATGTACCAAGACTTGAAAGAGTACTATTGGTGGCCGAGACTCAAAAGCGACGTTGCTGTTTATGTTGGAAAATGCCTAACCTGTGCGAAGGTTAAGGCCGAATATCAGAAACCGTCCGGCTTACTACAACAACCAGAGATTCCCGTGTGGAAGTGGGAACAAATCTCGATGGACTTCATAACGAAATTACCCAGGACCCCGAGAGGGCACGATATGATATGGGTAATAGTTGATCGATTAACAAAGTCTGCGCATTTCCTACCAATCCGAGAGAAGGATAGCACTGGAAAGCTGGCAGAGATATACTTAAGAGAAATTGTGGCACGTCATGGAGTGCCAATCTCAATCATTTCAGACAGAGATGGACGCTTTGTCTCAAGAATCTGGCAATCATTTCAGGAAGCCTTTGGATCTCAGTTAGATCTAAGCACGACATTCCATCCACAAACAGACGGCCAGAGCGAACGGACTATACAAACGTTAGAAGATATGCTTCGCGCATGTGTCATGGACCTAGGCGGCAGCTGGGATGCTCATCTACCTTTAGTTGAGTTTTCCTACAATAACAGCTATCATACAAGCATAAAAGCCGCGCCGTTCGAAGCTCTGTATGGCCGCAAATGCCGATCGCCCTTATGTTGGGCAGATGCCGGAGATAAACGTATGGTTGGTCCTGAACTTGTACAAGAGACAACCGACAAGTTTGCGCAGATCCGAGAGCGCATTAAGGCGGCTCGAGAGCGACAAAAGAGCTACGCGGATCCAAATAGAAAATCGGTAGATTTCAAGGTGGGAGACAAAGTGTTGTTAAAAGTCTCACCATGGAAGGGCGTAGTCAGATTTGGAAAGCGTGGAAAGTTGAATCCACGATACATCGGACCATTCAGAATATTGAGAAGAATTGGTACCGTGGCATACAAGTTGGAGTTACCGGCAGAACTTAATGGAGTACATGATACGTTTCATGTATCCAACCTGAAGAAGAGTCCAACGCAAGAAAACGTGACCATCCCGTTGGATGAAGTGCACATTGATGAAGCCCTCCGATTTACAGAACAACCCGTTGAGGTTACTGACTGGAAAGTCAACAAGACCAGGAGGAGCAGTGTGAAGCTTGTCAAAGTACGTTGGAGCTCTAAGCACGGACCCGAGTACACATGGGAACGTGAAGACCAGTTCAAGAAAAAGTATCCCCACCTATTCAAGAAGACTCCAGCGAGGGTTAGTTCAGTCTGAATTTCGGGACGAAATTCTTTTAACGGGGGGAGACTGTGACAACTGGCCCAAACCGGTAATTTCCGTACACTTTAATTATTGCTTAATGACTGCAATTATGAGTTTAATTGTCAGCAATGTCTGAACACATGATTAAACAAGTGAATTCATGCACGTTGTATACTACAAAATATTGCTTTATGCATAAACGAGAGCGTTGCGTCAGAATAATAGTAAACTCACCGGTAAGACACAATGTGTCAACAGAACTGCAGAAAGCAGTTAGACATCAGAATTGAGGCCTAGGTGTAGGTCCGACGACAAAAATGCATTAAAACCCAAGAGTACATACAAGGGTTAGTATATATGCAATACGAAAGCAAAAATAAGCACTAAAAAGCACCCGAAACGCACTTTAAGTGCAGAATTTATACAAATCAGCAATAATTCAGCATTTAGACATATAAATAATATGTAGAAATGTCGTTTTATTATCCAGAATATTTCCCTAAGTGTTGGGAACCGATAGTGTTACAAAAAGACACTTATTAGACACTAAAAGGTGTAATTTAGCACTTTAACGAATCGGTATGTAACCGAACAACCGGACTTTACCCGGAACATGAAAATATTACTACTTTCACTATTTATATTTTTCTGAGCTAGTTAGGGTCTCTGATCACCCTAACACCCGTCATAACACGCAATACGCAAGTAACTAAGTTAATTACCTATGTAACTTAACTAACTCCCTAACCACCTAGTTACAATCGAACTAGACCCCCCCCCCATTGGAATCGGCCCCAACCTTGGGGAACACAAGAGTACAAGGTTTATTATTATATTATGGTTTGTCTAGTATCTAGATAACATAATTACCCTTGGTTAATAACCTCCTAAATTGTCTATAAGTAAATGGGATTAGCACTTGAATAATCACTTTCCATAAACACCAACTCACACCACTCTCTCACACTCCCTTCACTCTCGGCCGAACTCCCCACATCCCACCATCATACTTTCAAGTTTAGTTCTTGCATTCCATCACCATATAAGGGATAAAGGTCACGTATTAGGAGCCTCGGAGCAAGCGGAACACGAAGGACCTCTACCGTTAGCTTTTACCCACGCGATTTTCATCAAGAATCTTCCCTAGCCTTGAGCTAGAGGTATAACACTTAAAACTTGTTCTTGAACATATCTAAGGTGGTTAAAAGGAATTTTGTTGGTTAAATATCGATAACATACGTTTTGAAGCATTAAAGTCTAGTAAGAACACTAAAATGGTGGTTAATAACTTGTAACTTGTGTAAAAGTTGTAGTACTTGGAATTCGTGATTATCTAGACCCGATCTATGATTGTGGTAGCTCGGATCACCATTTAACCCGGTTTGGTAAGATCGTTGATCTTAACATAAGCTCGTTTTTAGTTAACACAAGGGTTAAAGGGTGAAACTCTACCACACATGAGACATGGACTTGTGTAAAAGCATTTTTGTTGTGTAAAAGCAATTTAACTTATGAAATAGTGTTTAAAACTAGTAGATCTACGTACCTACAAGCGGTATTTTCAAAGGACCAAGTGTCCAAGAAATCACATGTTCTAAACCGGGTCTTACACAAACAAAAGTGGTTTTTGTGAACAAACAAGTGTGTGGATACTTGTGTAACAAAGGTTTTAACAAAGAAATAATTTTCGTAAAAACCGACTAGAAGTTGTAAAACTTCATATTCTTTAAAAATAAAGTTTTTAAGAAATTAAACTTATTTTTAAAGATAACAAGACTTACTAAATGTGCTAGTGAGTTACTACACATTTTTGTAAATATTCAAGTTCATGAAATTAGTGATTATTGTTGATAAGTATGGTTGATAATTGTTGTTGATGATTGATGATGATTTAAAAGAAAATAAACACACGTTTTGAAAACGTGGGAAACCTCCATTTTTAGGGGAAACTCTGTCAAAATTTTTATAAATTTTGACACTTAGAAAAATATAAGTTTTTGAGAAACTTATTCCCTAAAAATGTGTTTAAGAGTATTACCAAGGTTTCCCTAATTTTTGGTGATAAGAAATGAGGATTTCTTCAAGAATAAAAATGGATATAAGTATGTATATTTTTGAGAGAAAAATATATATTATTTTATTTTATCACCAATTTTTGTGCTAAGTGTATATAGTATGTGTTATACGTGCTAGTGTATTAAGACTTAAAAATACACTAATTACTCTTGAGGAGTAGAAATATAAAAATACACATACAACATACAAGATACATAATCCGGGTGCAAAGTGCAAAACACAAAAGACTTATATTTATTTTTGGAAAAAAAAATAATATAAGTAAGATACGTAGTTAAAAATATAGAATATTTTTAACACAAGAATATACACAAAAGAGAGTGACTGTACTTGTGCGACGCAAGTCTAGTGACTAACGTTAAGAAAACGCGTATAGGTTACGACGTTAATTAAGCAAATCCGGTGGAGTTTACGACGCTAGGAACGCAAAGTTGTGAGTTCATGCTCCCCCTTTTCTCTTTAACTGTTTTCAGTTTTTATAACTTCGGGGGTGAAATACATGTACAAAAGTACAATATTTATAAATGGTATGATATAAATACAAGAAGCGCATTTGGTGAGACGAGAACCAAGTGTAAGGCGCTATGAGAAATGATAACAAGAAACGCGCTTGGTGAGAACGAGAACCAAGTAGGAGGCGTTATGAGAAATAGTGTCACGAATAGGGTACAGAAGCACCATTAATCAACAATATACCTAGACCGCAGAACAAAAGGTTAGATCTAACGGGTGCCTGGCAGCCACACTCCTGGTCGGGGCGAGAATCGAGGAGTGCTTTTGTGTCTCAGAATATACCAATTAAATGCCTTAGGTTTGGTGACTTCCTATGACGTGCCACAGGTTAATGGCTTTGCAACCCATTAACAATCTGATAATTACAGAAATACTGTATTTACATAAAATTCATACCATACAAAATTGATATATAACTTGAAGTACGTGGGGTACTCAAGAAGATTGAATTATACTTGAAGTACGTGGGGTACTCAAGAGAATGAGAATTAAACTTGAGTACGTGGGGTACTCAAGAAGAAATTGAATTATACAGATGTACGTGGTGTACACATGAAACTGGATTTACATATGAAAACTTGATTTACTCACAAACTATGTTTTCATACAAAGTATACAAACATGAAATACAAAACCGCATGAATTCACACCAACTTTATGTTGACGTTTTTCCAAAAACTCACATGTATTTCAGGTAACTAGGATGGATGTGCGCGTGGTCTTGCTTATGCTCGTGGATGTCGCTTGTGTTTAACTTTAAATAAAGTTGTAAACTTTTAAGACAATGCTTTATGCGACTTAGCGATGTAAACGCTAACGTATGTTTTCAAATTATGGTATTTGAAGTTATTTTCTTGAGCATGTAGCATGTTTACTCTTCGTATGCAATGAGAACCTTTCATGATCACACCTCGTGCTTCCGCCGTAGAAAGGGGTGTGACACATATTTAATTCATGAGAGAGAGAGAGGAGACATTCACGTGAAGGAAGAGGAATTTATTGGGAATTCTTTTTGGATGGCACATGCAAGGAAATAAAGGACATTAATTCTCATCATCATATATTTTGGCAGCCAAAATACTAGAGTATCTTTGGGGGCATTATGGTAAAAAAGATTAAATCACTATTATTAATTAGGGACGAAATTCAGCAGCAATCATTATAATTTTTGGGCTTCATCATCGATTTATTGGAGCCACATTACACTCTTTGGATGCCAGCCGCCTATTCACAAAAGGAGTCAACAAACACAACACTTGGGCCAACATGTGAGGGGACTCTTGGATTATTTTGATTGGGCCACCAATATAAGAGTGGGCTGGGTCTTTTGGCAGCGAAAAAGGCAGACAAAAAGGAGGGGCTGGGGGCATACCCATCAATTATTGGGCAGCCGTATAGAATTAATTGGGAGTTTTCAAAACGCATAACCAACATTAATATACATCATCATCGATCAAACACAAGAGGGGGGTTACGGTCCGCGAATTTGGGGAGAGAAGTCAACACCCTTGACTACTTTGCACAGAAATCAAGAAAGAAAAAAAGAGAGTATTTGGTGTTGACGACTTTGAACGCGATGAACGGCTAGCCTCTTCGGTTTCACCCCGGTGTAGATTATTGTAAGAATTCTAGGGTTTATGCATTCGTATTTTGATTTGATTTTGTGACAAATTGTTTAGTATTTGAAACTTATGATAATTGTCGTGCATTTGAATTGAATTTGTGAATTGTCGAAAGAGGATAAAGTTATGACTTTGCGAAATGAATTTGTGCACTTATGCCTTATCGTAGGTTAGGATTTACATGTCCGATGCAACGAAGTGCATTACGGTCCGTTGTCTATGACGTTGATAGCAATTGGCACCTAAGCTTCGTGATAGTAATCCGTTAATCACTATATGCAATTGAATCAAGTTAAAACATGTAGGAACCCTAGGTCTTGCAATTATCGAACCGGGTGTGATCCATATTCTCATTTCTTGTTTCAACTTTCTAGTTAGTATTTTAGTTGCAAATTTAATTAATCAAAAGTTTTTTTTAGATAATACCCATTGTCGTTTCACTCCGATTTATTTTCAAATCAAACAAACTTATAAAAATTAGCAAGCTTCATAATCAATTTGTACATTTTTGTAAATAGTCTAACTAGTCGAACAGGTCATGCGATACTGACCACATGCTCTTCGTGGATTCGATACCCGACTTACCCTAGCTACCTAGGTTTAATTGGGTTTTTGACTGATCGGGACGACACGGTCACGTCAGTGATGAAGATGACTTGGTCCTACTGATGATGAAGAAACCAAGTCAAAAGTAAAACTAAACAAAAATCATAAAGAGAGTTAATAAGCAAGGATATTTTGGTCATTTAACATGGACTTAACTGAGAAATTTAATTGATGTTAGGGCTGGGGACCAACCGAGTGCATTTTTGACAAGTTTTGGGACCACGCATGTAATTAGTAAACCACTGGAACCAAGTCTGCAATTTTTGAAAACCACAGGGACCAACCAAGCATTTAACTCTTGTTTAAATGTGAACCTATTAGTCTTTAATAAAAATATTTATTTTATAACTTAAACTATTTCTCATATGATAACTGCATACAGTCAGACAAGTCGCTAATAATTTTTTTTTTCAAAACACCATTCGAAAGATTCACTAGTTAACCATAGTCTTTAGGTTTATGTTTATGTACAACAATCTTATGTATTATGTTTGTACAGCAAACTTATGGCAATGAAAATCTGTTACCGAGCAATAAAAAGCTCATCAACCATCTTGGAATTTCACCGGAGATTGTTGCTGCTACTCTTGCGAGAATGGGTATCAGTAAGTTGTTTCCTATCCAGTCAGTTCATCAATGGATTTATGTTTTTTTTTTGTTTATATTGCGTTGTTGGAATTTGAATGTTTGAATAGTTATGGTTCTGATTGGAGTCTATATACTTAATGGCATGAATATCGGTTATAGGGATGGGAATCATTGGGACGGGTACTCGTGTATGGATTGATAAATAAAAATTGTTGAGCTTTGGAAAACCAAAACATATCGGATGGGGCTTCTGGTGTGGAAGTGATAGAAAAGTCAAGGGTCGAGTTCGGTATCAGGTGATACCTTAGCCGGGTAAAAGGTTGCGAGCATGCATACTGGTTTGTCACTCTCGGCCACAATTTCATTTCTCATTTTTATTAACAGATCTCTTTCGTCTAGGGTTTTTGAAGACTATTAGGATGCTTTCAATGATGATTGGGAGCCTCGGGTTAGTGGTCAAGACTAATGTTCATGATATTTGGGTCAACGGAAAATGTTAATTGCATATTATCTCATGAAGTTATATTTATTTGTGAATGTGTTCTTGCTGTTGTAATCTCATTTGCCATTCTTGCTTTGGCAGACTCAGAGATCATGATGTGTGATTTAGATGCATGGACAGGTTACCATCTTCAGTATAGAAAGGTAGATAAATTTAGAAGACTTTGTACAACATTTATTGTTATTTTTTTAAAATTTTTGGCACTAACTAGGCGGAATACTTTATAAAGAAAATATTTTAATTCTTTTGTAGTTTTGGTATTGACTAGGCTGAATATCAAATACAAATCTACGTTTCGACGTAAATTTGCTTCATACTGTGGGTTTACGTATTTGGCGCTATGTGCTTAACCGTCTCTAAATTCCATCTATGTTTATCCTTTTGAAACAACCTAAGATCCGCAGCGAAGTGCGGGCACACTTATGTAATCGAAACTGACTTTTGGAATGTTGCAGTATGAGAAAATGATCGAAGGGTCTCTAGAAAACACATGCATGCTAAAGCAAATGAATGACAAAAAGAATCATCGTTCCCATTTGGATAGCAGTGTAGATGCGATCATGCTATAACTATTTGGCTCGGGAATGGTTTTATGATCCTCAACTCTATTTGGGCGCAAGGGAAGTCAACAGTAGATGATTCAGGGTACCTAAAGTCTGTGGTAAGTACCATTAATTTGTCTCCTTTGGTGAAGCAACATTAAGCTGGATTATGGGTTGGTCTATTGGAATTCAAGATTGGAGCATGAAGACGTAAAGCTGGTCAACAAGTTTGACCAAGGAGAGATAATACATGACATGTTTGCAGGTATTGGTCCATTTACTATTCCAGCTGCCCAAAAAGGATGTTTAATTTATGCTAATGATCTCAATCCAGATGTTCCTTATCTTAAAGTGTTTGTTTGATTGTATTCATTGTGACTGATTTATTTGACATGGATTATCGACCTCGAAGAAGTAGATTCAAATACTATGTTTCCTGAGAAGGGGTTGATGCTATCTTGCTATTGTGTTGTTTCGCCACTTTCGAATATGTAATTATGTTTTCTTTGTGAATTTATTAGGATGTCAAGAAATTATGAATGGGAAATGACTCTGGTGTACTATTAGAATTCTGATTATAAGCAAAAATGTAAAATGATTTGATGAATCATGGACTTGATATTGCACTTGGGTGGTGTCCAAAATATTATAAATATGAAAAGTCTAATTCGTTTGACGACATACAATTTTTTAGATATAGAAGCATAACAAAGAAGACCGAATCGCCAGGACATGGGGAACCATTGCTCCCGGATTACCTTATGTTGGAGAAGCAATAATGCCAGCTGGCAACTGGCTTATTGGTCGAGATCCAGAAGTATAATAAGGCCCTTTCACCAACCCTTCGGGGCTTGCATCAAATGTGACAGGGGCAGTAACATAGGACCAGAGTTATTAAGCGAGTATCCGCCGCATTGCGGCGGGTTACTTTTCTAGTTATTTTTTCATTTACACCATTTGGACAAGTCTTCAAAATATCATTACTTTCAGAATTTTCTTTTCTCCTTTTGAACGATCTTTTTTCATTGGAAATTACTTGCTTTAGTTGTAACAATGTGCTTTTTTGTTTAATATCAAAATTCTTATTATTTGTTTAAGAATTTTCATGAAAAATATCCACTTCTTTTATCAAAATTTTCTAAACAAATATTTATTTTCAACATCATCGTAATATAACAATCATCACCATATCTTTCTTTTTTTAACCAATAACTTAACTCTTATAAGACCGAAACAAGTATAGCGAGTCTCTCTTGAAGCAAAATGATAGTTTGTTTTTGGAATACTTGGTTCCAAAGAAATGTCTTCTTTAAATAAAGGCATCAAAATATAGTTATCATTAGGTGGAGGAACATTGTTGTACCCAATACACTCTTAGGGTTTCTTTTGAATTTGTGAATCAAGAATGTCATTCACAATTTTTGATCAAATTTCAAAACTTTCCATGTGAACTTTAGCCTGGGCAGTTTAGTTCTAGTGGTTGTCAAAGTTTTTACCATGAAGCAGATATATTGTGACAACCCTCACAAATCCAGGTATCCGTACAAATTAATTAATATTTAATTAATGCTTAATTACTGTGCTTGCTTACAATTATGGTTAAACTGTTTCTTGATTTCTGATACATACATACTCGTGCATCACATTTTATACTGTCACTCTATTATTTACACACAAACATTAGTGACAACCTTGATGCACAAAAGCACAGTTAGCACACTAAACGGATAACCCAGAAAACATGCTGACAATGCCAGCACCTAGACAGACACTATATTAAGGCCCAGTATGAGTCGGGAATAAAGTACTATACTGGTAGGGAGTGTAGGGAGGTGAGGACCATAAAACCGCGTCACTAGGTGATAGTTATAGTGCCCGGAAGTGCCTAAAACATACTTAAAGTACATAATTCTGCACTAAATACCAAAAATTCAGCATTTAACAATGCTAGCAATGTGCAAAAACTTGACAAAATGGTCCTAGATACTTTCCAAAGTGTTGGGAATTAAAAGTGTCACTAAAAGTATTATAAAAGACACTTTATGGATAAATTTAGCACTTTAACGGACAACACCCAACCGAACAACCGGACTTTACCCGGGACACCAAAATAATGCTAGAAGCATTGTTTTAATGTTCCCAAGCTAGTTGTGGTCCCTAAACATCATGACACCCACTAAAAATATCTATTAACCAATACATGTAACAAAGACTTGAAATTAAACTTGATGGTAACTAATTAGTTAAGACCTAAGCTAGTACCCCCCCCCCCCCCACCTACCTTACGGCACATATGGCCTATTTGGGGGATTTCTTTTGATCTCCTTTGATCCTATGAGATTTGGCTAAAGATTTGCTTGGTACTTTACAAACATATTATACAAGGGTTAATGAAAGGTTGGAAGATCTCTACTTAAACCACAAGTCCACCATTATCTTTCATCATTCACAATCAACAAACTCCACTTCCTTTCCTCCTCTCCCACTTACGGCCCAAACAAGCACAATCACCACCACCATCATTCAAGTTCCTTCAAGCAATCCATGCATACCCAAAGGTGTTAGAGATCCAACAACTAAGCTTGGTGTGTTCGGAAGCTCAAGGACCGCTCTCGTTTTCTTTTATCCACCACTTTTACGCTCTGAAACTCCCCTAGCCTTGTGCTAGTAGTAAGTGCCTTAGATCTTCATCTTGTTCATATTCTTGGTGGTTAATAGTGGAAAGAATGGTGAAATTACAAGAACCCTAAAGAATCTAACTTAAAACATGAACATAAAAGCTTTACACAAAGGTCATGAGATGAAAGGTGATAATACATGGTAAATCTGAATTAAATGAACAAAAACCTGCTGTAAACAACTTATGGTCTGATGTTAAACGTATTAGAAAGTATGGCGATCGTATGTGTGCGTTCTAGTAACAATTAACCTACAAACAGCTTGCTGATTTGCATTTTCAGCCGACTTTAACTGGCTGTAAACACGTCATAACTTATCGAAAAACTGATTTTCTTGAGTCTACAACGTGTCATTATGAAATACGGTTCTAATGGCACTGGAATCATAATTTTTGGACTTCGTTTACTATTTTTAAAGTGCCATTTTGTAACAGCAGCTAGAGCTGCATTTTTGCTGCTGAAAATATGCGTCCTGTTTTCACTCATAACTTGAATTCTGTGTAGGTTTAGATCATAAAATTTATACTGTAGATGGTCACTGTTGTCGCCGTGATCCTCCAACTGGAATTACGTCAAACGGACTTACGATAAATTTTAGATGAATTATTCCGTGGACTGCGGTCAGAAAAAGATGAATCTGACTTCAGTCCGGAAAATGAATTTTTATAAAATATTGGTAATGAAATAGACCCCGATACTTTTACACAATAATATTTGGATCGTATAAGACATTCTGCAAAAATTTGGGAATTTTTGGGATAAGATAACTATTTTATTAAAATACCCGAAAACAGACCAGTTTTGTGTATTAAAACTGAATCGATATAAGTAGTATTTTGCATGCCTAAATGTCGGGTTGGTTATTTGAAAGCAATCTAACGTGTTATATGTTAAAGAAAATGATACGCTAGTAAGCGTGGACGCCTCCATTTACAAAGGAAACTCTGGCGAATTTTTCTAAAATTCCAATACTTAGAAAATATTTTTCTAAACAAGTGTTACTAGTGTATCTTATAACTTGTGTTTCAAATACAAACTTCGCCATAAATTTTGTTACGAAATACAAAGTATCGGAGGTTGGTTTTCGCAAATAAAAATGGGTAAACATATATTTAGAATATATATTTTATGCTGAGACATTTGTGTGATTGTTTGTTATTTTGTGTACTAGATATATATTATTTTTAGGGTAAAAATAATATAACTTGAAAATACCATGAAAGTACGATTCCAAAATAATACCAACGCTCTCACAAAAATAATTATTTAAGTTACACAAGTAATGTTATATTACGAAACGTTGGAACGTGACTTACGAAATTTTTCAGAAAGTCCCTTTACACATATGTTTTTGGTGGAATATTATTTTGGAAATCAAGGAAGTAAAAATATATTATTTTTGGAAAAAATACATATATTTTGGAAATAAGTTATTTTGAACAAATGAGTTAAGTATATTTTCTAAGTGGGACTTAAAATGTATTTTCGGAATTATAAAGCATACATGTATTAAAAACCCCCATCGTTGGGAAGGGAACACGGATACGAATACTCGAGAAGTACTAATACAGAAATATTGTATAAACAATTATTCCAAAACTAAATACAATTATTATAACTTGGAATAATACCAGAAACGTAACTCAAAAACCTAGATACTAAGACAAGGCACGACCCGTTCGTCTAATAGACGTTAGACCATTGTAGGTAGTTGTCACAACCCCCGATCCCTGTTCCCCGGGAACGGGCGGACGTGATCACAGAGTTTGGTGGTATCAGTTTTTATTTAGTCTCGCAGCGGAATTTACATCAGGATCGTAGTTAGGAAATGATTATCAGAGTAAAACCACCATGCTTAATATTCATAAATACATGGGCAAAACCCAAGTTTCTTATTACAATACATTTATAGGGACAAACCCTATTTTATTTAATTTAAAACATTGTTTCTTAGATAACTTTTATAGCCACTTATTTTCCAAGCCGTCAGTGCTCTCGAGCTGGCTTTATCCCAGTTGGCTTTCACATTGTGTTACCTGAAACATGTTTTAAAAATATTTTGTTAGCGGGAAATACTAGTGAGTGAATCCCAGTTTAATCAAGAAACATTTTATCAATTAACACAGTATTGAGGGCGATCACATTGTTTATTTCTACCCAAATACTCAATCAGTACTGTCAATCCTTGACTTGTGGGTCATATTACGCATTGGCTAACTCGTTGTCCAATGGTAACGTACTGTCGTCCCGACTTATTACTCGCAAGTAATAATTTTGTATACAAAACCCCAAATACCGGCAGTAATGGAAGAACTACAAAGACTCACATACTGCTTAATCGCAGTGTAAAGCATTTAAGGTTTTGTAAAAACTGTTAAAAAAGAAGATTACTCACATTGCTGGTTTAGGCTTTTCGTAATGGTTTCTTGGGTATAATCTATAATTTACACAAATGTACATTGATTAGTACCATAACCCTTTTTAAATTATTAATAATACCCTCCCCGAGACGGCATTCCAACAACTACGTCGGGCAGAACCACGACAGTTGTTACGGAACCCTAAATCAATCGTGCAGCGTAACTATTATGAAACCGGGGTTATAATACTTACAACGGAGCAGAACTTCGCTACTTAGGGGTATAATACTCAAAATATTATGCCTATACTTTCAGAATTCGAGATTGAGAATAAGAATTGAGCGACGGAAATCGAAAACTGATGCCTGCTATTTATAGTTGTGAAATCTTGTCCTCACGCGGCCCGCTTTCGATAAGGCTAACCCTCAGGCGGCCCGCGTCCACCTATAGCTTTGACCAGTCAGCTAGTAGACTTGACACGATGTCGACACGTGTCGACCTCTGGTGCACTCGCGTGTTATGAGTCCGCGCGGCCCGCATTAGTATAAGCTTTAGTTCAAGCGGCCCGCATTAACATAAAGAAGTCAGCGGAGTCAAACTCTGGTCCTAATTCGGCCCGCTTGATATGTTGGGGTGGGTCTAGGCGGCCCGCCTCAACTTATATTTCACATTTTTATTTTATTTTTATATATTATAATATAATTTGGGCTCGGTTTTCGTATACGGGGTGTAATATAAGACATATTAAGACATTTTATAATATATCAGAGAGTCGGAAATATTATTAGAGTATTGATTTTACCGAGGGTTGTTACATTCTCCCCACCTTGTTTTAGAGCTCGTCCTCGAGTTCTACTGAAACAAATGCGGATATTTCCTTTTCATTTCTGACTCGAGCTCCCAAGTGTATTCAGGTCCTCTTTTGGAATCCCACTTCACTTTGACTAGAACTAGTCTTTTGTGTTTGAGATTCTTAATTTTCCTGTCTTCAATTTGTAGAGGTCTTTCTACAAACTTGAGTTGTTCATTTACCTCTATGTCCTTAAGAGGCACTATCAGTGATTCATCAGCTAAACACTTTTTAAGATTAGATACATGAAACACATCATGTATTCCTGCCATTTCCTCTGGCAGTTGTAGCTGATAGGCTACAGGTCCTATCCTTCTAATAATCTTAAAAGGTCCAACATACCTGGGGCTTAGTTTTCCTCTTTTGATGAATCTTACCACTCCTTTCCAAGGAGAGACTTTTAACAACACTTTATCTCCTACTTAAAATTCTAACGGCTTACATCGGTTATCAGCATAACTCTTTTGTCGATCACGTGCAGCTTTCAGTCGTACCTTAACTTGAATAATCTTGTCAGTTGTTTCTTGCACTATCTCAGGTCCAGATAATTGTTGTTCCCCAATTTCTGCCCAACAGACTGGGGTTCGACACTTTCTTCCATAAAGTGCTTCAAATGGTGCAGCATTGATACTTGTGTGATAACTATTATTATAAGAAAATTCTATTAAAGGTAAGTGTTCATCCCAATTACCTCCAAAATCAATTACACAAGCTCTAAGCATATCTTCCATTGTCTGGATTGTTCTTTCACTTTGTCCATCTGTTTGTGGATGATAAGCCGTACTTAGCTTTAACTTGGTTCCCATTGCCTTTTGGAAACTTGACCAAAAACGAGAGGTAAATCTACTATCTCTATCAGAAACAATTGATAAAGGAATGCCATGTAAAGAAACAATTTTATTTACATACAACTTAGCTAATTGTTCCATACTAATTGTTTCCTTCATTGGTAGAAAATGAGCTGACTTAGTTAGTCTATCTACAATCACCCAGATTGTATTATTTCCTTTCCTAGTTTTGGGTAATTTAGTAACAAAATCCATTGTTATTAATTCCCATTTCCAAACTGGCATTTCTAATTGCTGTAACAAACCTGAGGGTTTCTGATGTTCAGCTTTAACTTGTGAACAAGTTAAACATTTAGAAACATAAGTTGCTATGTCCTTTTTCATTCCTATCCACCAGAAATTTTTCCTTAAATCCTGGTACATTTTATCACTTCCTGGATGCATCGTATACTTAGATTTATGGGCTTCTTCTAATATACGATTACGTAAATTTCCTAATTTAGGTATCCACATTCTCTGTTCATGGAATCTCCATATCCCATCTATTCCTTGTTTTAATTCTTTTAACATACCTTTTAATTTTTCAGAATCATTCTTGATTACTGATTCTTGTGCTTCTCTTATTTGATCATTTAAATCTACTTGCAGATTTAATTTAAGAGAACGTACCCTTTTTGGCTTTTCATGAAATTTTCGGCTTAAAGCATCTGTCACTACATTTGCTTTTCCTTCATGATACTGGATATGACAATCATAGTCACTAAGAAATTCCATCCAACGTCTTTGTCTCATATTCAATTCTTTCTGCCCGAAAACATACCTTAAACTTTTATGATCAGTGAATATGGTAAACTTACTACCATAAAGGTAATGTCTCCAAATCTTAAGAGCAAAAATTATAGCTCCTAATTCTAAATCATGGGTTGAATAATTTTCTTCATGATTCTTAAGTTGTCTAGATGCATAAGCTATAACTTTCTGACGTTGCATCAATACACATCCATAACCTAATTTAGAAGCATCACAATAGACTACAAAGTCTTCAGTTCCTTCTGGTAATGCTTAATATAGGTGTATGGGTCAATCTTTGTTTAAGGATTCTAAAGGCTTCTTCTTGTTTTAATCCCCATCCAAACTTAACAAATTTACAAGTTAACTTAGTTAAGGGAATGGCTATTCTAGAGAAATCTTTAATAAATCTTCTATAATAACCAGCCAATCCTAAGAAACTTCTAACTTCGGTTGGTGACTCAGGGGTTTTCCATTTCGTAATTGCCTCGATTTTTGTTGGATCTACATGAATTCCTTCATGATTGACTAGGTGTCCAAGGAATTGTACCTGTTCTAACCAAAATTCGCACTTTGAAAACTTAGCATAAAGTTTTTCTTTTCTTAACAGACTTAAAAGTGCGTGCAAATGCCTTGCATGATCCTCTTTATTCTTAGAATAAATTAGAATATCATCTATGAATACAATTATGAATTTATCCAAATATGGCTTACATATTCGGTTCATCATGTCCATAAATGCAGCTGGGGCATTGGTTAAACCAAATGGCATGACAGTAAATTCATAATGACCATACCTTGTCCTAAAAGCAGTTTTAGGAATATCCTCTTCCTGCACTTTTAATTGATGATATCCTGACCTTAAATCGATTTTTGAGAAAAATCGAGCTCCTTGTAGCTGATCAAACAGATCATCGATTCTCGGTAATGGATACCGATTCTTAATCGTGACCTTGTTTAATTCACGGTAATCAATGCACATACGCATTGATCCGTCCTTCTTTTTAACAAACAATATCGGCGCTCCCCATGGCGATGAACTTGGCTGTATAAATCCTTTTTCTAAC
The DNA here is from genome assembly GCA_030545235.1 of Helianthus tuberosus. NCBI lineage: Eukaryota > Viridiplantae > Streptophyta > Magnoliopsida > Asterales > Asteraceae > Helianthus > Helianthus tuberosus. The sequence goes on from CM060355.1 coordinate 104,832,289, forward strand.
AATTCATCTAATTGTTTCTTCAGTTCCTGCATTTCAGCAGGTGCCAAACGGTAGGGTGCTTTGGCAATTGGTGATGTTCCTGGTAGTAGGTGAATTCTGAATTCAACTTCTTTGTCTGGAGGTAGTCCTGGTAATTCTTCTGGAAAGACATCTGAAAACTGAGATACTACTGGAATATCTTTTAATTCTTTTCCTTTAGTGTTAGTGATTATAGAAATCAAATACACTACAGAACCTTTTCTTATACAACTTGCAGTTTTCATCACAGATATGAATTTTGTAGATTTAGAGAACTTATCTCCTTTAATTGTGATCATTTTACCTTTTTGTGAATTTACTTGGATTAACTTTTGATCACATAAAATATTGGCTTTATTGGCTATTAACCAATCCATTCCTAAAACAACATCAAATCCTACCAGATTCATGGGATACAGGTTTGCTATAAATTTCTGATTTAAAATTTCTATGCTTGCTCCCTGCAAGATTTCAGAAATTCTAACAATTTCTCCGTTAGCTGTCTCTACTACACATTCTTGTGGCAGTTTAGTTAATGACTGATTTAGAAATTTGCAAAACGATGTATTAATAAAACTTTGGTTTGCACCAGAGTCAAATAATACTTTAGCAAAGACATCATTAACTAAAAACGTACCAGCTATGACATCTGGAATTATTCTGGCTTCATCTGCAGTCAAAATAAATGCTCTAGCATTTTTAGTATTCTTGTTGTCGGTGGCTGCAGCTAATTTTGGGCAGTTTGGCTTGATGTGACCTTGTTCTCCACAATTGTAGCATATCCTGTTGTTTTTCTTCCTGCAATCTTCTTCCTTATGTCCAGATATTTTGCAAAAGTTACAGTACCCAGAGCATCTTCCTGAATGCTTTCTTTTACAATTCCTACAGTAAGATGCAGAGGTAGAACCTACATTTCTTCCACGGTTAGAATTTCCAGAACGAAATTCTTGAGTCAATTTCTGGGTTAGGTTTCTCCTTTGATCCTCTTCTCTGGTACGGACTAACTCATCAGTCAAGGTATTGGCTAGTTCTACAGCTTCTTCTATGGTTTGAGGTCTAGCTGCCTTGACTACATGTCTTATTTCCCCAATTAATCCCCAAATATAACGGGAAATTAACACTGGTTCTGGTGAAGCAAGAGTTGGCACTATCCTAGCATATTCGAAAAATAGCTTTGTGTACCCTTTGCTATCTACACCAGTCATCCTAAGGTTTAGGAATTTGTTTGCTATCTGTTCTTTTTCATTGGGTGGACAGAATTTCCTTTCTACCTTGTTTTTAAATTCTTCCCATTCCATATTACAGGTTTGATCACTTCCTCTTGTCTGGAGGATAGTGTTCCACCATTCTAGTGCTGCATTCTTAAACAGATTAGAAGCAAACAATGTCTTATCTTCTTCAGCACACTTACTTATTCTTAAGACTGCCTCAGTCTTTTCTATCCAGCGTAAGGTTGCAATGGCCCCTTCATTGCCCGAGAATTCCATTGGTTTACAAGACCAGAATTCTTTATAAGAACAACCATAAGGCACGGTTCTTCTTCTTTTGGGAATAGGCATTTGAAGTACAGGTCCATTGTTCACGCTGTTTTCTGGTTCAAGTGGTCGCTTACTGCTATGCCTACTTTTATTATCAGCATCCTTAACAGTTTGAAGTATAAATGGCATTGCATCTATAATTCCTTGTGCTACTATGTGTTGGATGGCACTATTATCCATCTGGTTCCCATTGTTATTGTTGTTCGGATTCTCATTATTCAGATTATTGTCATTCTGAATATTATCATTCTGGATTTCCGGGTTATTATCCAAATTGACTTGATTTTCTTGGTCGGCCATCTGAATTTTAAACATTGATCCCATATTAATATCATGAATAATATATTAATATAAATAAATCACATGACACGCAGTTTTGTCAAAAGCGTAGATCATTGCTACTTTTACTCTTTTCATATACTTATGCATCTATTACACACTAGTACAGAAATGAAATTACAATACCAACAGAAATAAAATAATAATATGCATCCGTACACACATATCTTATTTTATTTTATTATATTATTATTACTACTGCTTCCTCCATTCTAACATTCATGGATATGGATTTATCCAGAAATCCATATTGCGCTCATCGTATTTACATACGAGACGCTCTCCCACCTGACGCATCCTCTCACTACTTTCTAAGATCTCCTCCCCGAAAGTCCTAAGTTCTTGCACGTTTTCTGCACTCATTGGGGGTGCAGGTTCTCGGACTGGGTTTGGAATCTGGGGTATATTTTCCTGATATGGGGGTGACAGTTCATGAAATTGGTAAGGATCCTCTAATATTTCCCTAATATAATCATTTTGGTAATAGGGATCTAAAGGGTCCATACCTGGGTAAGCTTCTATGTTCTGTATGGGTGGATAATCCTGGATAGGGTAACGTTGCACAAAGTCTCTATTGTCGTCCCACCAAGGGTCATAATTTGGGTCTATGGGGTTTGGTGCAGGCACTCTAGGGATTTCTTCTGGGTTAAAGTCGTGCATCTCTACTTGATTTTCCTGATTTTCTATTTCCATGGGTTGTTCTGGGTTTTGTGGTTGTGGGGCTACTAATTGTTCCAGACTTGGGTCAGCAGCAGTCGTAGCTAAGATATGGAAATTAGCTAGGCTTCTATTAAGTATTTCTTGAGTTTGGGCATCTGTCTCTCTCTTAATAGCTGCTAAAGCCCTTTGCTGTTGCAATTTCCTCATTCTTTTTCTACGAGCAAAAGCTTCTTTACTGAACCACCCTCGTTTCTTAGTAGGAAATGGTTCTTCAGATTTAGCTCTAAAGGCAAATATCCCGTCTTCCTGATCAGCAACATACCCCGAGAGGGCAGGCTGTGATGATGTACCTTCACTCTTAGGTGAATCAGCTAACTGACGATTCACGTCTGATGGCCCTTGATCACTCATACTGAAAACTAACAGATAGTCAAATAACACATAACCAATAATTACAGTTATGCACGTATTTCCGTAATTATTTCCTAACACAAAATTTAGAATTTAAGTGTCAGCAGAACACTTCTTTGGCTCAGACCAGTGGCTAGGCTCTGATACCACCTTCTGTCACAACCCCCGATCCCCGTTCCCCGGGAACGGGCGGACGTGATCACAGAGTTTGGTGGTATCAGTTTTTATTTAGTCTCGCAGCGGAATTTACATCAGGATCGTAGTTAGGAAATGATTATCAGAGTAAAACCACCATGCTTAATATTCATAAATACATGGGCAAAACCCAAGTTTCTTATTACAATACATTTATAGGGACAAACCCTATTTTATTTAATTTAAAACATTGTTTCTTAGATAACTTTTATAGCCACTTATTTTCCAAGCCGTCAGTGCTCTCGAGCTGGCTTTATCCCAGTTGGCTTTCACATTGTGTTACCTGAAACATGTTTTAAAAATATTTTGTCAGCGGGAAATACTGGTGAGTGAATCCCAGTTTAATCAAGAAACATTTTATCAATTAACACAGTATTGAGGGCGATCACATTGTTTATTTCTACCCAAATACTCAATCAGTACTGTCAATCCTTGACTTATGGGTCATATTACGCATTGGCTAACTCGTTGTCCAATGGTAACGTACTGTCGTCCCGACTTATTACTCGCAAGTAATAATTTTGTATACAAAACCCCAAATACCGGCAGTAATGGAAGAACTACAAAGACTCACATACTGCTTAATCGCATTGTAAAGCATTTAAGGTTTTGTAAAAACTGTTAAAAAAGAAGATTACTCACATTGCTGGTTTAGGCTTTTCGTAATGGTTTCCTGGGTATAATCTATAATTTACACAAATGTACATTGATTAGTACCATAACCCTTTTTAAATTATTAATAATACCCTCCCCGAGACGGCATTCCAACAACTACGTCGGGCAGAACCACGACAGTTGTTACGGAACCCTAAATCAATCGGACAGCGTAACTATTATGAAACCGGGGTTATAATACTTACAACGGAGCAGAACTTCGCTACTTAGGGGTATAATACTCAAAATATTATGCCTATACTTTCAGAATTCGAGATTGAGAATAAGAATTGAGCGACGGAAATCGAAAACTGATGCCTGCTATTTATAGTTGTGAAATCTTGTCCTCACGCGGCCCGCTTTCGATAAGGCTAACCCTCAGGCGGCCCGCGTCCACCTATAGCTTTGACCAGTCAGCTAGTAGACTTGACACGATGTCGACACGTGTCGACCTCTGGTGCACTCGCGTGTTATGAGTCCGCGCGGCCCGCATTAGTATAAGCTTTAGTTCAAGCGGCCCGCATTAACTTAAAGAAGTCCGCGGAGTCAAACTCTGGTCCTAATTCGGCCCGCTTGATATGTTGGGGTGGGTCTAGGCGGCCCGCCTCAACTTATATTTCACATTTTTATTTTATTTTTATATATTATAATATAATTTGGGCTCGGTTTTCGCATACGGGGTGTAATATAAGACATATTAAGACATTTTATAATATATCAGAGAGTCGGAAATATTATAAGAGTATTGATTTTACCGAGGGTTGTTACAGTAGTCGTGTTTGCCGCGGAGATTTGGGTTACAAGTACGAAGACGCAATACAGTGAGTTCATGTCCCCCTTTTCTCTTAACTGTTTTCAGTTTTTATACTTCGGGGGTGAAATACATGTTACAATGATTACGGATACTTTTATACATGGTATGGTTAGCTTAAGGAGGGTTACTACTTAGATCATGTGAGTGGGTAGGCAGAAACTAGAGGCCATTAATCCTCGTCGTAGGACCGAGGGACATTAGTGATAGATCTATTTGGGTGTAGCGAGCCCCACTCCTGAGTCCGCTGAGTGAACCAGGTGGTGACTAAGTGCCCGACGCACAAATCCGCTAGGTTTGAGTCTTCCTGCATCACTTCACACATATCATTGGCTTTGCAACCCAATGGTGATCTCTTTTTCCTTAATTGCTACATACCAGGGATTTTCATACATACAGACATTTTTACAAAGGTTTATACATACTCACTTACACATGAACTCGCTCAACTTTATGTTGACTTTTCAAACTACATGTATTTCAGGGAACTAATGGATCTGGCACGGTATGCCCATATTTTCAAGCTGCGTTTGAATAAAGAAGTCATCAAGGGTTTAGAAGGTGTAATCTCTTCCTGGACGGGTTACATATCTCTAAACCTAGTATTGTTTAAAGTCTTTTGTTGAGTCTTTTTGAACTCCTTAAAATATGTTATGATTTGTAACCTGAATTTGATAACGACATTTCCAACAATTATGTTGTACTACTTTTAAACTTAAATTAATGGATGTACATCTACTGGTTTTATCATATAGTGTTGTTATGATCGTATGCAATGGTATTAAGAAGTCACACCAATAACCACGCTTCCGCAAAAGTCAGGGTGTGACAGCTTGGTATCAGAGCTTCGGTCGTAGCGAACTAGGATTCTTTCTTGAGTCTAGACTACGATCATTAGGGCTCTCACGAAAATGTTTTCACAACATGTTTTTCATTGCATACACAAAAGCGTCCAGATCCAGGGAACAAACATTTTTACAAACAAAAAGGGCACAAATACACATTTCCGAATTTAAGATTTATAATTCAGTCGGGGAGACTGAGGGAGTTCAGTCGGGGAGACTGATGGAGTTCAGTCGGGGAGACTGAGGGAGTTCAGTCGGGGAGGCTGAGGGAGTTTAGCCTGAGAGACTGGGTAGGATAGTCTGGGGAAGACTAGGATGAATACATGCTTACATTGTTATTACTTACACGCATAATTGCTGATTTTTGATATACATGCATATGAATATATGCATACACTAATTGTTAATAATTACTATGGGTATACATGCTATGACTATTATTAACCGGCACACACGTCACATTATTTAGAAGGCGAGCTATCAGACATTGATAACCCTACGGCCGCTGTCACAAATGATGAGACTGCATCTGCGCCAGAGACATCTACGTCAGGCCATGCGAGTGGTCCAGAAATGCTGACCAAGGACGAGGACGACTTCCAACAGTCCGCGCTACCAGATTTTGGTGATACTTTACCCTTTTGCGGGTGGTTTCTCTGACAAGAATCCTTCCGTCACTCTTATTTCAGTCCATGACCCCTTCGTCACTGGACATCCCGATGATGAGCACACCATGGCTTCGATCCTCGACGATGCGCCTCTTGTGGACATTCCTTCCGAAGGTTGGGTACTCGACAAACAATTGATAGCGATATTGACGTGATATTGATGATTCTTCCGATAACGCCCATAATGATGGAAAGTTAGACAAGCACGTTATTGCTAATTTCACTTTTTGAGACCCCTGTTAACAAGCTATCTTCCGATTCTAGCCCGCATTCGATTCCAGGCTCCTTTGAGTCTGTGACATCTGCATCCTTACAGACAGACGGATTACAGCTTTCTACTACTGACGCAGACAACGATGACATGACTACTGCGCTATCACCTGCTCAAGGCACCACACCGTTAGACGCCCCAGAGCCTGCTCTTGAGCTAGCTTTTACACCTTTTGGGTTAGCTTGATGTTGCGCCTGCTGAACCTACACCTTTACGTGATCACGATCCTGTTTCTTTTTGGTCTGCCAGACATTGCACCCCTTATATCTACCTGGATCGGGCAATCTCCTCATTTGTTGAGATGTTTGTTTTTACACCCGCAACCGCTGACATTGTTCCTTTTCCTTATGAAGACCGACTTCCATTGCGCTAAGGTGCCTATAGCTTTCTTTCAGGACATACCCGCACCCCGGAAGAGTACTCCAGGTCGGCACCAGCATAACGATCCTTTTTGCTACAGCAGCACTTTCCCCGACCTCACAGGCCGCACCGTTTGCTATCTTCACCTCAACACAGCCGGACGAGCCATTTCGATGATTCCTATTGTACACTGTGCTGAAGTTAGACCCTTACATGATGAAGGCCACGCGCGAGATGAGTTACTCCTGTAACATCAACTACAGTTTAAGGATATGAGTCGCAGAATGTTGGAGCTTGAGCTGACGCCACAATTGGCAACTTCAAATGCAAAACATTACATAACCGAAAACATGATTTGAGCGTCTACATCACAAGACAGCATATTGTCTGAAAAGTTTATGTAAAACACCACGTCCTCCACCCTGTCTATCACCAGCATGCTTTGATCCGCCACATATATCAAGATTCCTTTGTGCTCTTGACCTTTGCTATTTCACCATTCGCGGGATTCTGATGCTCATTTCTTTACTATCGAGCGGCAGAACAGATAATTACTTCAACGTACATACAAGCCCGAGGAGGGACTCACGCATGTTAACAGTAACTTTTCTTTCCTCCTCCACCTCAGTCACAAGTATAGTGGGTTTCTGGATTATGCGGATTGCTTACGCTTGGGTAAAGACACTAATGACAAGCCAGGATTGCGGAGACTTTTGAGGACCACTTCTGACTACGTAATTTTGATGAATTAATATACTTGTTGGACAAGGGTAGGGTGACCCTGTGTCCCTTCTGATGTGATGCATTTTGTAAGACACAGTGATTGTGGCCGGAGGATAATGAAAGCCCGATCATCTTTAAACACGCGACAACACTTATGACTAATGACTAACGAAAAACTCCGTCGCTATGTCCCCACTAAGCACGCTGTTGATCTACATATTTGTGCTATAACTATAATGCTACATGCGTACTTGCTACATTCCTATTTACTAGTTGTGCAATACTTATGATAATATGTGATTTAATGATTTAACAACTGCGTATATGCATATATGTAATACACCCCTGAGGTCTTATTCGTTGAATAGAGACTTGTGTGCTCGCGTCCTTCACAAGACCTGACCTAACCGACTTTCTTCTAGGAAGATGTCGACTCAAGGGAACACCGATATCAACCACCCTCTACCTACAACAGAGGCGGAAATGCAAGAGCGCCTCTTACAGGCCATCGCACGGTACGAGGCCCGTCGCTCCGATTGCAGCAGAGGTACCTCAGGAAATAACCCCCCCCCAACGGTAATGTCTAGTCCTTTAAGACACATTACAAAACGTTTGGACATTTCCACGAGTGCCTTGCTAAGGCCTTACGCGAATAATGTTGCTTACATCACAGGCTGCACCTACAAGCAGTTCTTGGACCACAAACCTCGAGAGTTCGACGGCACTAGGGGTGCCTTAGCCTTCGTGCGCTGGGTTGAAAAGACAGATTCTGTTTTACGATTGAGCAAATGTGACCCCGAACATCAAGTCACGTATATAGCTGGACTATTGGTGGATGAGGCTCTGTCATGGTGGAACCATCAAGTTCGGACAATGGGCGAGACCGCTGCGTATGCTATGACGTGGGACGAACTGAAAGATCTGATGCGTAAGAGATATTGCTCGAGGGCAGAAGTCCAGAAGTTGGAAACAGAACTGTGGAACTTGAAAATGGAAGGACCAAAGATAGCGGAGTATGTGCAGAGATTTAACGAATTATCACAAGTTGCCTTACTCCTGGGGGGACCAGAGTTTAAGAGAATTAAACAGTACATAAAGGGATTGGCACCTCAGATTCTAAGCCTGGTAACAATATCTAAACCTTCAACGATCACCGAGGCTATCAACATAAGCATGGCACTCACGGAAGAAGCAGTTATACGAGGAGAATTTTCCACTGCGGAGGAGAAAAAGGAGACTGCTATAGAGGCATCTGGGGATAACAAGAGAAAGCTCGCAAATTTCAAGACGGTTACTCGGGGGAGTAGCAAGAAGAAGGCCAAAAAGGGAAAAGACTACATGGGTATCCTACCTAAGTGCGACAATTGTTTACGTTATCATGCCGGGCGATGTAGATATGGAAAATGTGCTAACTGTGGAAAGAGGGGTCATCCTAAAGAAACTTGTTGGCAAGATACGAAACGTGGTAATGGAGGCCAAGATAATAGTGAGAAGCACGGAGGAAACAACGACTATGACGAATATCAGGGCAGAGCGAGTGACAAACAAAAACGTGCACAAGGATGTTTTAACCGTGGAAGCAAAAGGCATTTCAGAAAATATTGCCCTAAAAACAATCAGGCAGAAGGATGAAAGCTCCCCACCGGAGCTAGGGAGACATGCCAGGGATTCAAGCATGGATATCGGTACGTCCCGAATTACTCAATGTTATGTATCTGTATTGCCAAATATTGTTGCAAATTTTACGATTCGCACCTCTAGAGTCCGAGAGTGTAATTGGTTTATGTAGCGAATAAGTAGATATTCCAGTACCCATTAGAACTAGCTTAGGGGAAGCTAGTGGAAGCCAACGCAGTAACTGGGGGCGACAAGATAAAAACCGGAGAGTGTAAGTTTACGATAGATCTACTGCCAGTTGAGCTGGGAAGCTTCGACGAGGTAATTGGGGTGTATTAGTTGCCAAGCGGACGAGCGGAGGTTGATATCCGCACCTCGATGACGAATGAAGGAACGATCGTGACTCTCGAAGCAGGATACGCCACCACAGATCATGAAATGCTTAAGGCACGAAGGTTGTTGTGGGAAGGATGTGTTGTTTCCTGGCTCATGTCGGGGACAAGGGAGCCGAAGAACTAGAACTCGAAGATACCCCCGTGATCGGAGAATATCCTGAAGTCTTCCCCGAAGACTAGCCAGAATTATCTCCTCCATGATAAGTCGAATTTTTGCATCAATTTGATTCCAGGCGTCGCGCCTGTAGTCAATGCACCCTGAGCGACTTACACATTCGGAAATGCAAGGATTGACAGTGAAGTTTTAGCAGTGGATAGAGAAAGAAGTTAACAGACCAAAATTTCCATTTTTGGGTAACCCCATTTCTGCTCGTCAAAAAGAAGGATGATGATTTCCAAATAAACATCAACTACCAGGAGCCGAACGAGCTAACACACGAGAGTCGGTGACTCTTGCTAAGGGTTAGCGAACCTCTTACGTAACTGACTATGAGGACCCAACTACTACTACACGACTGATCGACGATCGAGCGTCGTTAGGGTGAAATTCAGGAAGAAAGTATACCAGGGCGAAATTGTGGGACAATGACTTGTTCTTAGACAAAATGGTGCTTCCTACACAATGTACAAACCGGATCCACACGGGATACGAAATCTGGAGAATCTAGAAAACTTATATCTAGGACCTTTGGGAACCCAGGACCAAACTCGTAAGGGTTTACTTAGGAACCATATCTGTCAACTCAATCAAACATCATTAACTTGACAAACTTGTCATTGCAGTTAACAAAACCCAAAGTACTTAAGTTTTCTTCCGATGAAGTGTTCACTGTTACTTCTAACGAGTAGATATTTGCATTTCTACTCCCCTCAAAGTAGTTGCATCACGTTGATTTCCTTCGCTGAGAGCGAACACACGTTTGCTTCGTATACTTGGTCACTTCTCCCTTTTGGTAGAAACACATCACTTCATCACTTGAAAACATATATATAACCCATGCACCTTTTGCTACGCATGCGGTTTCATTTCGAATAAACGCTTCATTAAAGTTCAAATATTACGTTGCTAAATCTAATTATTGGTTTGCGACTCGAGTAACCTACGTTATTGAAATTATTGGCTCTTTTGCTATCAAGTCAACACACTCTCTTGAAACTTCTTTTATTACAAATTACATTCATGGTTTATTTTGTTACCATGCCGATATTTCCTTTGTTGATAACATATGTTTATTGCCGGGCTACACTGAGATTAAGTTCGATTGCGTGAACTTATCCACTTCGCATGTCCAGTTTCAGACATCATATGATGTATTGAGAGCATCATATTCGAAAATTTTCGCAAAGATCTTTTCATTTCGAGTCATAGTAGATTCGGTTGGTCTATGACTCCACTAAATCGTTGATTGATTTCGATACCTTGCAGTGATACTTTCACAGAATTGAAGCTTGCGCTAAATGGGTTACTCATTTCATACACGGATTTAATTACCTATTTACTTGTTAACAATCCATTTTGATATCCACGATCGAAGCAGTCTTAACACAATTGTGTGTTGAGGCAATGGTACATATATTCATTTCATAAGCACAAATGTACCTCCTAATGATTCTTTCGTTGTCAATCAAATGCCTTACAGTACTTAATACTTTTTCATCTTCGATCAAAACAGTGGCTCTTTGATGATTCCGTATTCAACCAAAAACTTTATGACATTGTGTAAATCAAATCTTACGGCTTGTTGCGGTACACTTTCATCTGATCTCAAACACGGTGAACTTGTTCAGTCACCGCTATTATGGAATTATGTCATTGCAACACCTTGTGGTGTCATTACAAACTTGTAGCTTGTGCTAATCATGGTCAACCGTTTCACACAGGACTACATATACTTTTGCTTGACACATCATTCAAACATTTCTGATGCAACTACTAATTAAGGCAAGGATACACCAGATTCGCTTGTTTTTCACTCGGCGCATTCTCGCAATTCAAAATTTTCAACACACTAAATTTTACCATTCATCTACTCGGGAGTTGACATATCATTTTACTATTTCATTTGAGTTGTTGATTTTGAATTCATATAACGGATGCTATGTTTCATGAAAACTCGCTTGCATATTGCGATCGATCGTTTGAGAGCCTTATTAGTCAGATCTCCTCTTTTTGTGAAACCCCCTACTAGCTGGATTACACTAGACTATACGTCAAATGCGTCTTGTACCTTTGACATCCAATGCTAAAAGCACACACCTTTTAACCCTAGGATTCGGGTTGTTATATATTCTTGGACTCGCCAAATGTGAGTAAGATTTGTTTCGGTTTGATGATTATCTACTTCGATATTATTCATAAACATACGTGTGTGACTTAACCATAAGGAGTTAAGGTAGTACAAATTTCGAGGACGAAATTTCTTTAACGGGGGGTGAATGTGACAACCCTCACAAATCCAGGTATCCGTACGAATTAATTAATATTTAATTAATGCTTAATTACTGTGCTTGCTTACAATTATGGTTAAACTGTTTCTTGATTTTTGATACATACATACTCGTGCATCACATTTTATACTGTCACTCTATTATTTACACACAAACATTAGTGACAACCTTGATGCACAAAAGCACAGTTAGCACACTAAACGGATAACCCAGAAAACATGCTGACAATGCCAGCACCTAGACAGACACTATATTCAGGCCCAGTATGAGCCGGGAATAAAGTACTACACTGGTAGGAGTGTAGGGAGGTGAGGACCATAAAACCGCGTCACTAGGTGATAGTTATAGTGCCCGGAAGTGCCTAAAACATACTTAAAGTACATAATTCTGCACTAAATACCAAAAATTCAGCATTTAACAATGCTAGCAATGTGCAAAAACTTGACAAAATGGTCCTAAATACTTTCCAAAGTGTTGGGAATTAAAAGTGTCACTAAAAGTATTATAAAAGACACTTTATGGATAAATTTAGCACTTTAACGGACAACACCCAACCGAACAACCGGACTTTACCCGAGACACCAAAATAATGCTAGAAGCATTGTTTTAATGTTCCCAAGCTAGTTGTAGTCCCTAAACATCATGACACCCACTAAAAATATCTATTAACCAATACATGTAACAAAGACTTGAAATTAAACTTGATGGTAACTAATTAGTTAAGACCTAAGCTAGTACCCCCCCCCCCCCCACCTACCTTACGGCACATATGGCCTATTTGGGGGATTTCTTTTGATCTCCTTTGATCCTATGAGATTTGGCTAGAGATTTGCTTGGTACTTTACAAACATATTATACAAGGGTTAATGAAAGGTTGGAAGATCTCTACTTAAACCACAAGTCCACCATTATCTTTCATCATTCACAATCAACAAACTCCACTTCCTTTCCTCCTCTCCCACTTACGGCCCAAACAAGCACAATCACCACCACCATCATTCAAGTTCCTTCAAGCAATCCATGCATACCCAAAGGTGTTAGAGATCCAACAACTAAGCTTGGTGTGTTCGGAAGCTCAAGGACCGCTCTCGTTTTCTTTTATCCACCACTTTTACGCTCTGAAACTCCCCTAGCCTTGTGCTAGTAGTAAGTGCCTTAGATCTTCATCTTGTTCATATTCTTGGTGGTTAATAGTGGAAAGAATGGTGAAATTACAAGAACCCTAAAGAATCTAACTTAAAACATGAACATAAAAGCTTTACACAAAGGTCATGAGATGAAAGGTGATAATACATGGTAAATCTGAATTAAATGAACAAAAACCTGCTGTAAACAACTTATGGTCTGATGTTAAACGTATTAGAAAGTATGGCGATCGTATGTGTGCGTTCTAGTAACAATTAACCTACAAACAGCTTGCTGATTTGCATTTTCAGCCGACTTTAACTAGCTGTAAACACATCATAACTTAACGAAAAACTGATTTTCTTGAGTCTACAACGTGTCATTATGAAATACGGTTCTAATGGCACCAGAATCATAATTTTTGGACTTCGTTTACTATTTTTAAAGTGCCATTTTGTAACAGCAGCTAGAGCTGCATTTTTGCTGCTGAAAATATGCGTCCTGTTTTCAGTCATAACTTGAATTCTGTGTAGGGTTAGATCATAAAATTTATACTGTAGATGGTCACTGTTGTCGCCGTGATCCTCCAACTGGAATTACGTCAAACGGACTTACGATAAATTTTAGATGAATTATTCCGTGGACTGCGGTCAGAAAAAGATGAATCTGACTTCAGTCCGGAAAATTTATTTTTATAAAATATTGGTAATGAACTAGACCTCGATACTTTTACACAATAATATTTGGATCGTATAAGACATTCTGTAAAAAATTGGGAATTTTTGGGATAAGATAACTATTTTATTAAAATACCCGAAAACAGCCCAGTTTTGTGTATTAAAACTGTATCGATATAAGTAGTATTTTGCATGCCTAAATGTCGGGTTGGTTATTTGAAAGCAATCTAACGTGTTATATGTTAAAGAAAATGATACGCTAGTAAGCGTGGACGCCTCCATTTACAAAGTAAACTCTGGCGAATTTTTCTAAAATTCCAATACTTAGAAAATATTTTTCTAAACAAGTGTTACTAGTATATCTTATAACTTGTGTTTCAAATACAAACTTCGCCATAAATTTTGTTACGAAATACAAAGTATCGGAGGTTGGTTTTCGCAAATAAAAATGGGTAAACATATATTTAGAATATATATTTTATGCTGAGACATTTGTGTGATTGTTTGTTATTTTGTGTACTAGATATATATTATTTTTAGGGTAAAAATAATATAACTTGAAAATACCATGAAAGTACGATTCCAAAATAATACCAACGCTCTCACAAAAATAATTATTTAAGTTACACAAGTAATGTTATATTACGAAACGTTGGAACGTGACTTACGAAATTTTTCAGAAAGTCCCTTTACACATATGTTTTTGGTGGAATATTATTTTGGAAATCAAGGAAGTAAAAATATATTATTTTTGGAAAAAATACATATATTTTGGAAATAAGTTATTTTGGACAAATGAGTTAAGTATATTTTCTAAGTGGGACTTAAAATGTATTTTCGGAATTATAAAGCATACATGTATTAAAAACCCCCATCCTTGGGAAGGGAACACGGATACGAATACTCGAGAAGTACTAATACAGAAATATTGTATAAACAATTATTCCAAAACTAAATACAATTATTATAACTTGGAATAATACCAGAAACGTAACTCAAAAACCTACATACTAAGACAAGGCACGACCCGTTCGTCTAATAGACGTTAGACCATTGTAGGTAGTCGTGTTTTCCGCGGAGATTTGGGTTACAAGTACGAAGACGCAATACAGTGAGTTCATGTCCCCCTTTTCTCTTAACTGTTTTCAGTTTTTATACTTCGGTGGTGAAATACATGTTACAATGATTACGGATACTTTTATACATGGTATGGTTAGCTTAAGGAGGGTTACTACTTAGATCATGTGAGTGGGTAGGCAGAAACTAGAGGCCATTAATCCTCGTCGTAGGACCGAGGGACATTAGTGATAGATCTATTTAGGTGTAGCGAGCCCCACTCCTGAGTCCGCTGAGTGAAGCAGGTGGTGACTAAGTGCCCGACGCACAAATCCGCTAGGTTTGAGTCTTCCTGCATCACTTCACAAATATCATTGGCTTTGCAACCCAATGGTGATCTCTTTTTCCTTAATTGCTACATACCAGGGATTTTCATACATACAGACATTTTTACAAAGGTTTATACATACTCACTTACACATGAACTCGCTCAACTTTATGTTGACTTTTCAAACTACATGTATTTCAGGGAACTAACGGATCTGGCACGGTATGCCCATATTTTCAAGTTGCGTTTGAATAAAGAAGTCATCCAGGGTTTAGAAGGTGTAACCTCTTCCTGGACGGGTTACATATCTCTAAACCTAGTATTGTTTAAAGTCTTTTGTTGAGTCTTTTTGAACTCCTTAAAATATGTTATGATTTGTAACCTGAATTTGATAACGACATTTCCAACAATTATGTTGTACTACTTTTAAACTTAAATTAATGGATGTACATCTACTGGTTTTATCATATAGTGTTGTTATGATCGTATGCAATGGTATTAAGAAGTCACACCAATAACCACGCTTCCGCAAAAGTCAGGGTGTGACATATATGGCATTCACACAATCAATTGATAGGAAAATTAGTTAATATACAATGAACTGTCATATATATACACAATAACAACCATCTAACTGACCTGCTAACTCAGACTCATAGCTAACTGGCTACATATCAACTATATACATACTCACTAATATGCCCCCTTAAGCTGAACGGGGCGCACAAACTAGAAGCTTAGACCCAAGAATGTCAAAACGAGAAGCAGACAACCCTTTGGTCAAAAGATCCGCCAACTGAACAGAGGTAGGGACATAACAAACACACAAAATTTGTGCAAGCCACATATCATGAATAAAATGCAGATCAATCTCTAAGTGTTTCATGTGCACTAATGTAACATCGAATTGACTACAAGATAAGTAGCACCAATATGGTCACACCAAATAATAGGTGGAAAAGAACAAGGAATATGAAGTTCACTCATTAAAGACATAATCCAACGAATCTCAGCAGTAGTGTGAGCTATTGCACGATACTCAGCCTTGGTGCTAGAACAAGCAACAATGTTTGGTTACTTAGAACTCTAACTGATGAGGTTGGACCCAAGAAACACATAGTAACTAGTAGTGGACCATCGTTCATCGGGACAACCAACCCAATCAACATCAGAATAAGCATGTATATCAAAAGAATCAGAGTATCTAATATTTATGCCATCAGCAACCGTGCCACAAAGGTACCGTAGGATACGCTTGACCGCCACCCAATGACGATCAATAGGTGTCTGTAAGAACTGAGACACCTTACTAAATGCATAAGCAATCTCAGGGCGGGTCAAGTCTAAATACTGCAAAGCACCAATAGTGCTCCCGTACTGTGTCGGATCAGATAAAGGAGTGCTAGTAAAATAAGAAGAACGGACAACTCACCGACACCATATAAAGTCCTTTATTTCTCTCCGTACAAAAGAAGAACGGACAACTCATCTGTACAATAGAAACGTTCATTTTTTCACCGGAATCCCTGTTTCGCCGGCCGGAATCTTCTCCAAATCCGGGTAAGCAACCGCTGATCATTGATTTCCGGGAAGGTTTGTATCCCTTCTACTCTCAAATCTCCACAAACCACCGCCGGTAAGTTTTTTTTTTGGTATCTCTTCTACTCTCAAATCTCCACCAAGTTCTGCCGCCACTTGTGCCACCGCCGGTAAGTTTCCGGTGATCTCACAAGGAAGAAAACACAACAAAGTACCCGATGTCTACAAGCTTCTA
Organism: Helianthus tuberosus; assembly: GCA_030545235.1. Lineage (NCBI taxonomy): Eukaryota > Viridiplantae > Streptophyta > Magnoliopsida > Asterales > Asteraceae > Helianthus > Helianthus tuberosus. The sequence continues at coordinate 104,849,202 of CM060355.1, forward strand.
GGTTTAATCCCCTATTTTTATCATATTATTCGATTTCTAGGGTTTTGAGATTCATCCTGATTTGATAAAATTGAGGCTTTTGGCTCACTTATATGTTTATTTCACATCGTTTTCATTGAATTTTGTATCTTTAGTCATTGATGTAGAAGCTTCTAGGTTTAATTTCCTGTTTCCCCTCTTTTATCATATCGTTCGATTTTTTTATGGTTTTAAAATTGATACTGATTTGGTAAAATTGGGCCCTCGGTTCAGTTATACGTTGATTTTGCATCGTTTTGTTTGATAATTGTATGGTTCCACTTCATACAGTAGCAATATTGAGTTTATGTGTGCTTGTTTGTCTCGCTCGTTTGCTTGCTGATATAGTGCAGTTACATGGACCTTGGGTGAATTTTCTGTTTTGAGTACTAGTGTGTAAATTTGTATACATATTCTATTAGTTTTGCAGGGATAACATTGTTTATTGTTGGGTGTGGGGCTTGTTGTGTATTTATATTGGTGTACTGTGATACGGTGTTAATTAGGAACCATAGACGGTGGGAGTCGCAATTATGCCTTAAGACCGTGTCCAAGAAAGAGGGGTGCTAATAAAGGGGACAAAAGGGGGTATAATGTACGTGTGGCTTCTTGGAATGTAGGATCTCTTAGTGGTAAGTTGCTAGAGTTAGTGGATGTGCTTAAACGGCGGAAGGTTCAAATAGCGTGTCTGCAAGAAACTAGGTGGAAGGGGCATAGAGGGGCAGAATGCAATGGGTATAAGTTGTGGTATTCAGGGTCTGATGGCGCTAAGAACGGAGTGGGTTTTCTAGTGACTAGTGAAATGCAGAAAAATGTAGTGGAAGTGATAAGGTACAACGACAGGATTATGATGTTGAGATTGGTACTGGGTGAGGAGATAATGGCTGTGATTTGCGCATATGCGCCTCATGGGGGATTAGGAGATCAGGAGAAAAGAGAGTTTTGGGATTGTTTAGATATCGTAGTAAGGTCCATACCTAGGGAGGAGAGGATTTTTATAGGTGGTGACTTTAATGGCCATATAGGTGAGGACAATAATGGTTTTCAGTCGGTACACGGGGGTTTTGGTTTTGGTGATAGGAATAAGCCTGGGAGGGACCTTCTAGAGTTCGCAGTGGCCCATGACCTGGGTATTATAAACTCGTTATTTAGGAAACGAGTTTCTCATTTGATCACTTTTAGTAGCGGGGGGCGTAACACGCAAATAGACTATCTCTTGATGAGGAGAGAAGATCGACGATGGTGGAGGGACTGCAAGGTTATACCAGGGGAGACAACGATGACTCAACACCATTTGCTAGTAGTGGATATAGGTATGAGAAAAAAAGGTGTCAGAGGGGGAGAGGAAGGGTCGACCTAGGATACGATGGGGAAGCCTGAAGGGAGACAAGATTACAATGTTTAGAGACAAGGTCATCCCTATGACAGCCGATCGGGTGGGTGAGGATGCAAACCGGTTGTGGGAGGCTATGGCGACTTCCATTACCCAGGTGGCAGAGGAGACGCTAGGGCTTACAACAGGATTGACAAGCGGGCATAAAGACACCTGGTGGTGGAGTGAAGATGTGCAGATCAAGATAAGGGTTAAACAACAGGGTTTTAGAGATCTTTTGAGGTGCACGGTCGAGGAAGAGCGACAGAGGCTGAAGGAGAGGTACAAAAAGGCCAAAAGGGAGGCGAATAAGGGAGTGGCGGAGGCAAAGAGCGCAGCTTATAAGAATATGTATGACCGTCTGGAGACGAACGAAGGGGAACATGCCATGTTCAGGATTGCCAAAGCTAGGGAGCGGAGAAAGCAGGATCTAGGTTCTGTGAAATTTATAAAAGGAGAGGATGGGCATGTCCTAGTAAAAGAACCAGACATTAAGTTGAGATGGCAAACCTACTTTTGTAATCTTTTCAATGGGGGGAAGGAAGTCCAACAAGAAAGCGACAACAACAACACTCAAGGACGACAACGAAATAACTGCTATTGCCGGAGTATTACAATGGGAGAAGTAAGGACAACACTCAAGAAGATGGGAAGGGCTAAGGCAGTTGGTCCTGACAACATACCGATAGAGGTGTGGAAGTGTTTGGGAGAGGATGGAGTTCGATGGCTAGCTAGTTTGTTTAATCTTATTTTCAAAACGGGAAAGGTCCCGGAGCAGTGGAGGAGTAGTGATGTAGTGCCCTTGTATAAGAATAAAGGAGATGCCCAGTGTTGTGGGAACTACAAAGGGATTAAGCTACTGAGCCACACTATGAAACTTTGGGAGCGGGTAATTGAGACTAGGATTAGAAGAGAAACTCAGGTTACGGTAAACCCGTTTGGTTTCATGCCAGGGCGCTTAACAACGGAAGCGATTCATATTCTACGAAGATTAATGGAAAAGTACAGGGCGAAAAAAGCGAGATCTACATATGGTTTTCATTGACCTTGAAAAGGCTTATGACAGTGTGCCACATAGACTGATTTGGGAAAGCTTGGAGGGTAGGGGAGTTCCGGGGAAGTATATAGACTTAATTAGGGATATGTATGATAGGACTGTGACTAGGGTTCGTGCGCCTGTGGGAGATACAGAGTCTTTCCCCGTGGAAGTAGGACTCAACCAGGGGTCCGCGTTGAGCCCGTTGCTTTTTGCGGTTATCTTGGATGAGTTGTCCAATTCTATTCAAGAGACAGTTCTGTGGTGCATGCTTTTTGCGAACGATATAGTGCTAGTTGCTGAAACTAGACAAACCCTAAATGCGAGGCTAGAGGAATGGAGAACAGCGTTAGAAGGCAATGGTTTAAGGATTAGTCGGTCTAAGACTGAATACCTTTATTGTAATTTCAGCGGTGCAGGTGACAACGAGGACACTCAGGTTATCATTGAAGGTCAAGTGGTCCCACAAACGACTAAGTTCAAGTACTTAGGATCGTTTGTGCAAAGGGACGGGGAGATAGATAGTGATGTATCTCACCGCATCCAGATTGGCTGGTGTAAGTGGAGAGCAGCCACTGGGATATTGTGTGACAGGAGGTTCCCGACAATATTGAAGGGAAAATTCTATAGGATAGCAGTTCAACCGGCTATGTTATACGGGACAGAGTGTTGGGCCATCAAGAAAACTCAAGCGCGCAAGATGGAGGTAGCGGAGATGAGAATGTTGAGGTGGATGTGTGGCCACACGAGGTTAGACCTAATAAGAAGTGAGGTTTATAGGGATTGGTTAGGAGTAGCTAGTATATCAGACAAGTTAAAAGAGGGGAGATTGAGATGGTTTGGGCATGTGAAGAGGAGGCAGTTAACAGAACCAGTTAGAGCAGTGGAAACCATAACAGTGGAAGGAAGGAGGGGTAGAGGCAGGCCCAAGTTGACTTGGGATGAAAGACTTGGGAAAGATTTGGTAGAGTTGCACCTCTCTAAGGACATGGTTCAGGATAGGAGTTCGTGGAGATATAGGATTAAGGTTAAGGACTTATAGGTGAGGGTATAGACGTGCCCTAGCTTTGCCTTGGGAAGGGGTGTTACTTTTCTTTTACACTTTAGGTAGGTTAACATATGATGATTTTCTTGTATCTATGCCTATGTGTGCATGCTAATGATCTATCTGACTACTGCTGCGCTATTTACTTATCCAACTTTCATATATCTACCTGTTGGTTGTTTTGGAGCCGGGGGTCTCGCAGGAAGCAGCCTCTCTATTCGTAGAATAGAGGAAAGGTTTGCCTACAGCCCACCTCCCCCAGACCCTACGAATAGTTCTGCTATTTGTGGGATATATTGGGTATGGTTGTTGTTATTGTTGTAGTAAAATAAGAGAGTAGTCGACCAAAGACCACTAGTGTAGATAAGAGTTTACAATTGTCAAGATCAGTGGGCTATAATAAGTTAAATAATTATCGCTACTGAGAAATGTGTAAAGTTTCATCAACAAAGGTAGCCTGAACACCCAAGAAATAAGAAAGTGTCCCAGATCCTTGAGTGCAAACTGAGAATGTAGGCTCCCAATCAAATCGGTAACAAACTCTGTAGAGCTCCCAGTAATAATAATATCAACAACATACACCATGATGAAACGGAGAAGAGAAACTCTATGATAGACCAATAAAGAAGTATCATAAACACACTAGGAGAAGCCACTAGAAATGCGGGAAGAATAAAGATTGGAAAACCATGCTTATGGTGTCTGTTTCTGTAACACCCTATTTTCTATTTAACGGTTTTATATGCAAATACCAACAATTAGATGTGTAGCTAAGACTACACATACTATAAAAAATACGGGTTTATTAAAACTTTTACAAATTATAAGTTATTCTACATAACGTGATCGAATTCGTTGTTTAAAATATACAACGTGGCAAGGTGCGGAAGCATGTAACTATATCGTGTTCGGTTCTTCGTTGAGCTTGATCGTCTCTCGGCATCCAAAATGTACCTACATTTCATAAACATGAAATGCTTTAGTCATACTGGGATTAAAACGTGATTAAACGAGTCCGGGAAACAGTTGATTCTAAAAACAAGAATTTGGAAATGACCTCCACCGTAACTTACGGTGGCACCGTAAGTTACGGTGGCCCCTGTAATGTTATTTTCCTACCGTACAACAGTAGGCAACCACCGTAGCATTTTCATCTCCACCGTAACTTACGGTGGCACCGTAAGTTACGGTGGACTCTGTAACAGCCCAGTTTCCTTTTTGCCGTAATTGACACGAAATCTTTCGTATCTTTCAAACCGCTTGTCCGTTTAACCTACCGTTTCTTCCTACGTGATTGTGATTTGATTCTCCATCACATGGAGTTAAAATCCGACATCCGGCTTAATAAATTCTGAGACTTTTATGCCTTCGGCGTATTATCTTTTTACAAGATTTTGACCCGTTTTCGCATTTATCACACAAACATATTTGTTTGACCTTTATATCACATACACTACTTCAACTTAAGGTTATTTACCATATTAGGTTCTAACCACAGATTTATTACACAATTTAAACCCATTTAAGTAACCCATTGTCTATCTAAGACTTCATTAAATACTCATTGAACCTTACGTTCTCAATGAATCATTACTCTATTACACATACCTGGCTCGGGTCAATGTATTGACCTGATTTAATGCCTTGCTATAATATTCGCTAAATAGTAGCGATGCAAATATCATTTCTACATTTATTCCTGAAATCATATAACTCGACAAGAATCATTAGTCGCTATTATCAAAAGGTGGTATCTTCACCCTTTGACCAGTTTGGTCTAAATGACCGATTATATTAGCGAGATGACATGTATTTTCATCTCGACTATATGACTCGCTCCGATTTACATCGTGCGGTCGCTTTATTTATAATTCATTTCTTAACACTTTTCGGCCTATTAAGGCTTACTTTATAAGTGTCTTTTAAAGCCAATAGTTATGGTCGATGCATGACCAATTTACCGTTTTACCCTTATTGTTTGTTTTGGTTTACCCTATAAGGTAACCATTCAAAAGTTCATTTTCCATTTGTCATAAAATGATCAAATTACCGATTTAACTCCTTTTAAACCATCAACATGGTTTCTTGTCATACTCGACTGTCTTGTTCCGTACGTTTACACGCCGGAACATCATACCTCAATTATGTATTTATCTTATTCGTAACTAATACGATAAGAGAATATTCTAAAATATAAGACTAGTGTAAGTTATACTTACCATGCATCCGAATTATGCTTTTTCCTTCATTCTTGATTCGTTTGACCCGCTTTCACTCCAAGCTTCACCTAGCTTGTTTAAGCGCCAACTATTATTCATCATTTCACAAGGTGGTTAGTTTAGTCATAACTTAATACGATCATTCCACCCTACGCATTTTATATTCAAGAATTATCATTCATCGTATTATAGGTCGGTTTGACTGTTTAAAGTCAACGGCCTATTAATCATAAGTGATTACATGATGTAGCTTTACTACTCATTTAACTACTTGGTCAAATACACGGTAGCATCATACTTAGGTTACCGTTTATTCACTTCGTTTACCAAGTTTTATAACCATAATTCATCGAATTAACACTACATTAATCTTTCTTAACACATGATGATATCAAGCTTCATTTTTAACATGAATTTATCATCATTTCCATTCTTTTTACACCAAACCCAATTCATGGTAATTATGATTCATGTACTCAAACACCTAAATGGTTCAAGTAGCATACTTTTATTATCTAATATGAGGATTCTAATCACAATTTAGACACTAACATCATCATATCATAAAAACCCATCTCTATCATGTATGAACAAGTACTCAATCATGTAAATTTGTTCAAGTACTTTGTTTCTACTATCAACTATGATGATTTCTAGCACAATTATATCATCATCTTCATTATCTAGCCATAACCCACTTAGCACATACAAGGGAAATCATCAATTCCCTAGTTTTCAACACTAGTTCATCAAATTGTTAACTAGGGTTGTTCCTACACATAGATTTCTTCACAACTACACTCATGGATTCATCATCCATTCCCAAATTGTGATTTTGAGTGTTCATCATAACTTCAAGACATCACCAAATTACAAAATTTAACATACCTTACGATCCCTTTGACTTGGTGATCATTTATACGCGTTCATGCATTGATTTGGGGCTTGATTCGAGCTCCAATTTGGTGAATTTGTTGATTTTAGGGTTTGAGCTCTCTTGGTCGCTCCTGATGATCAATCCACACACACAAAGTGTGTGTGGTGTGTGTTCTTTTTTTTATTAATAGAACTTGTTCCCTTTTTGACGATTTTGGTCCCTCAAGTTTTGTTAACTAATAAGTAGGCTACAACCTACTTATTTTCAACAATACTTTGTTTTGTTAACTAGGTTAAACTTTGCTAGTTTAACTTAGTGAGTTTGGGGTAGTCATAACCCGTTTTATTTTAAGTCCCGTTAGCTCGGGCCTTCTATATACTTTGTTTTCCTCAAAGTATTTATCCTCTTTTAATTAACATCAAATTTATTTATTTAAATCCTAATATTAACCGGGTTAATTTTTACCACTAACGGTATTTTACCCGTCGTCACTAGTAACGTGGTTTAATTACCAAACCCATTTTTGGGGTGTTACAAGTCTACCCCCCTTAAAGAGGTTTCATCCTCGAAACCTTTTCTTACATAATTTATTGAGTTTCAACCCAATGTACATAAACTGAGTAACCTTCTAAGCATTACTCACACTTTGACCATTTGTTAGTGTCATTAGACAAATATGGTAACATCTTTTAATTACACAACATATGTATCTTTTATGCGAATTTACGCAACTCAGAATAACGCCATCTTGTCATTTCGACTTGTTTGATTAACTTAGCGAAATCCATCGACTTTATACTTTCGGATTCTTTGTGAATCCGTTATTTTCACCCATTTGGATGTTTCTAGTGAGATCTTTCACTGTTTACAAACAGACCCCCTTTTCTTTACGAACTTATTCATTTGGTTCATTCGTACAGCATTCGCCACTAAAATGAATTTCCTGATTTTATCTTATTTATTTAGCACTATCTAGATGTGCTATTAACGGAATTCTACAAGGCATATTACCACATACCTTCCGGCTTTATCCTTTTTATCGTGCCTTTACTCGATCTGACTTCCCAACACTTTGCTTGTGTTGCCTTGTGATCGCTCAGTATAGGCGATCAATACTTTTCGTTATTATGACCTCATGGACCATCACTGCCGTTTTGTACTCACTTACCTTTATTATTTGGCTTGACTGAGTAGCCATTTGGCCACTTGGTCATACACGCTTATCAACTATGATTATTTCACGCTAATCTTAATATAGATAGCGTGTTGAACACTTTCTTAATTTAAATATTGACCTTAACCGGCCTCACTGACTAGTCTTATTAGTCCAGTTACTTTATACCCATCTCTCGGGCTACTATGTGATTTTATTTCACATAAATTTCCTGACCGTGATCGCGTCACGTCGTGTTTTAGGTTTATTTCCCAATCATCTCATACTATATATGTTTGATAAAACGTTGTTTTTGACTAAAACGGAATTTTGGTTTAATGTTTTATCTTTAATTTATGTCAAGCAATTTTGACGACTTGGCATTTACTCTTTTACAGTCTTTGTTTTACGCGAGGATTCTCACTGGTTCTCTCGCTTTGTTTAAGTAACTCGTAGGTTCTCTCACGTGGCCTCGTAGGCTATTTCCTTAGGTCTTCACCCCCTTTTTAATGGGAACCCTAAGGTTTATTCCCCTTTCTTTTCGTGACCCGAGGGTCATTCTGGTCCCGTAGACCTTAACACTAATCGCATTCCCGTAGGTTACGATGATCCCACAGATTCATCATTTATTTGTATCTACATTCAAATGCATATATGTATATATGCATATATAGCTTCAAAGCATGTCTTGTTATGTTTGGAATCGTATATTTCCGCTTTTGAACTTTAGTTGACCTTGACCGTAGTCTAAGGCTTCATTTGTTTATTTTCGGACGAAATTTTCCGACTTTATGACTTCTCATATCATTTATGCGTCGGTTCATCTTATGCTCACCATTCTCCAGTTTTCATATATCCGTACTCGATTATGTCCCATTACCGGGCTCATTATTCTTTTGCTTTTAACGGTACCACTACCCCGTTTGTATTTACTCATGCCGTCCGGCGTGATATTATAATCGACCCGTTCAACTTTAAAATAGTTGAACATAATTTATTCACAATTTTTATTTACATTATTTTGTCATCTTTTAGTTATGACCCAAAAACCCGAGTCCTTTAACTTTCCATCCGAGTTTCCGTTTCTCGGTCTGTGCATGCGTTCAATTCTTACCCATCAACCGGGTGTTTTACCGAAGTCGTTATTATTGCAACCCTCCTGGTATGCATTAAGACCTCGCTTCATTTCTATATTCCGACTTTGTCCTCGAGTTTGACGTTTTACAAAAACGACTCGTTTAGGGACATATTCGCATTTTCCGGGTTCGAGTGTAAGTACACTCCCTCCCAATGCATATCTTGATCATTCTACATGTTTATATTCTTCGGGTTCGAGTGTAAGTACACCCCCTCCCAATGCGTACCTTAACTATTTTACATGTTTCTCTGTCCCTTCTTTCGGGCTCATTATCCTAATGTAATACGCTTCCGTCACTCGGCTGTGCGTTTACATTATTATCAAATATTTTACTCATTTGATTCATTTGGGTACTTTTAATTTGTCTCATTTACCCCGTCCTTACTACATCATATGTAAATGTGTCGGCTATAAGAAGTTCATGGTATCATATGCCACTACTTACTTGGCCAGAGTAAGCGATTAACACATGACACGCATGAGCTTTTTATAGTTTTCACATCACGCCCTATGTAAGTAATACCTCTGTTTATTTCTCTTGGAAACAATATCCTGGATAGGTATTCTATTCAGGTTTGTCCAAGTTTTCAATCTAAATCTACAACTATCAGTTTCTACGTATTGGTTGCATGTTTATATTCATGCAATAATTTAAACGTGCACCTGGTAATTTCTTGCCCTAACGGGCTTTTCTTGCCATTAGTCTTGTTCGCGACCATTACGCGATTTAGGTCCTTGATGAGCATGCTCTTCTTGTCATATCTCGGACCGTTCCATCATCATATCCACAATTCGTTTGACTCTCGTCGTCTTCAAACGCGAGTGTCCTTCAATTAAAACATTCACAAAAGTTAGTAACATCAACTTCAATAATCGCCCGTATTATAATACAAGGCTTTTTCTACTATACGTGTCAACGCGCGTATTTTCGTCAACTATATCGATCATTTCAATTGGGGTAACGTGTATCACACGATAGCCCTATGTGTTGTTTACAACACTTTAGCATGCTAAACTATTAACATACATGTACTTACCGGATCTGCGATCAAGCCTCGAACCGAACACTATTCTTTATCAAGAGCGTAAGGTTTAAGTCCAAGCATGGTTTTCCCCACCATACTTGAATCTCTTAAACCAGGGCTCTGATACCAACTTGTAACACCCTATTTTCTATTTAACGGTTTTATATGCAAATACCAACAATTAGATGTGTAGCTAAGACTACACATACTATAAAAAAATACGGGTTTATTAAAACTTTTACAAATTATAAGTTATTCTACATAACGTGATCGAATTCGTTGTTTAAAATATACAACGTGGCAAGGTGCGGAAGCATGTAACTATATCGTGTTCGGTTCTTCGTTGAGCTTGATCGTCTCTCGGCATCCAAAATGTACCTACATTTCATAAACAAGAAATGCTTTAGTCATACTGGGATTAAAACGTGATTAAACGAGTCCGGGAAACAGTTGATTCTAAAAACAAGAATTTGGAAATGACCTCCACCGTAACTTACGGTGGCACCGTAAGTTACGGTGGCCCCTGTAATGTTATTTTCCTACCGTACAACAGTAGGCAACCACCGTAGCATTTTCATCTCCACCGTAACTTACGGTGGCACCGTAAGTTACGGTGGACTCTGTAACAGCCCAGTTTCCTTTTTGCCGTAATTGACACGAAATCTTTCGTATCTTTCAAACCGCTTGTCCGTTTAACCTACCGTTTCTTCCTACGTGATTGTGATTTGATTCTCCATCACATTGAGTTAAAATCCGACATCCGGCTTAATAAATTCTGAGACTTTTATGCCTTCGGCGTATTATCTTTTTACAAGATTTTGACCCGTTTTCGCATTTATCACACAAACATATTTGTTTGACCTTTATATCACATACACTACTTCAACTTAAGGTTATTTACCATATTAGGTTCTAACCACAGATTTATTACACAATTTAAACCCATTTAAGTAACCCATTGTCTATCTAAGACTTCATTAAATACTCATTGAACCTTACGTTCTCAATGAATCATTACTCTATTACACATACCTGGCTCGGGTCAATGTATTGACCTGATTTAATGCCTTGCTATAATATTCGCTAAATAGTAGCGATGCAAATATCATTTCTACATTTATTCCTGAAATCATATAACTCGACAAGAATCATTAGTCGCTATTATCAAAAGGTGGTATCTTCACCCTTAGACCCGTTTGGTCTAAATGACCGATTATATTAGCGAGATGACATGTATTTTCATCTCGACTATATGACTCGCTCCGATTTACATCGTGCGGTCGCTTTACTTATAATTCATTTCTTAACACTTTTCGGCCTACTAAGGCTTACTTCATAAGTGTCTTTTAAAGCCAATAGTTATGGTTGATGCATGACCAATTTACCGTTTTACCCTTATTGTTTGTTTTGGTTTACCCTATAAGGTAACCATTCAAAAGTTCATTTTCCATTTGTCATAAAATGATCAAATTACCGATTTAACTCCTTTTAAACCATCAACATGGTTTCTTGTCATACTCGACTGTCTTGTTCCGTACGTTTACACGCCGGAACATCATACCTCAATTATGTATTTATCTTATTCGTAACTAATACGATAAGAGAATATTCTAAAATATAAGACTAGTGTAAGTTATACTTACCTTGCATCCGAATTATGTTTTTTCCTTCATTCTTGATTCGTTTGACCCGCTTTCACTCCAAGCTTCACCTAGCTTGTTTAAGCGCCAACTATTATTCATCATTTCACAAGGTGGTTAGTTTAGTCATAACTTAATACGATCATTCCACCCTACGCATTTTATATTCAAGAATTATCATTCATCGTATTATAGGTCGGTTTGACTGTTTAAAGTCAACGGCCTATTAATTATAAGTGATTACATGATGTAGCTTTACTACTCATTTAACTACTTGGTCAAATACACGGTAGCATCATACTTAGGCTACCGTTTATTCACTTCGTTTACCAAGTTTTATAACCATAATTCATCTAATTAACACTACATTAATCTTTCTTAACACATGATGATATCAAGCTTCATGTTTAACATGAATTTATCATCATTTCCATTCTTTTTACACCAAACCCAATTCATGGTAATTATGATTCATGTACTCAAACACCTAAATGGTTCAAGTAGCATACTTTTATTATCTAATATGAGGATTCTAATCACAATTTAGACACTAACATCATCATATCATAAGAACCCATCTCTATCATGTATGAACAAGTACTCAATCATGTAAATTTGTTCAAGTACTTTGTTTCTACTATCAACTATGATGATTTCTAGCACAATTATATCATCATCTTCATTATCTAGCCATAACCCACTTAGCACATACAACGGAAATCATCAATTCCCTAGTTTTCAACACTAGTTCATCAAATTGTTAACTAGGGTTGTTCCTACACATAGATTTCTTCACAACTACACTCATGGATTCATCATCCATTCCCAAATTGTGATTTTGAGTGTTCATCATAACTTCAAGACATCACCAAATTACAAAATTTAACATACCTTACGATCCCTTTGACTTGGTGATCATTTATACGCGTTCATGCATTGATTTGGGGCTTGATTCGAGCTCCAATTTGGTGAATTTGTTGATTTTAGGGTTTGAGCTCTCTTGGTCGCTCCTGATGATCGATCCACACACACAAAGTGTGTGTGGTGTGTGTTCTTTTTTTTTATTAATAGAACTTGTTCCCTTTTTGATGATTTTGGTCCCTCAAGTTTTGTTAACTAGTAAGTAGGCTACAACCTACTTATTTTCAACAATACTTTGTTTTGTTAACTAGGTTAAACTTTGCTAGTTTAACTTAGTGAGTTCGGGGTAGTCATAACCCGTTTTATTTTAAGTCCCGTTAGCTCGGGCCTTCTATATACTTTGTTTTCCTCAAAGTATTTATCCTCTTTTAATTAACATCAAATTTATTTATTTAAATCCTAATATTAACCGGGTTAATTTTTACCACTAACGGTATTTTACCCGTCGTCACTAGTAACGTGGTTTAATTACCAAACCCATTTTTGGGGTGTTACAGTTTCAAACCATAAAGGGCCTTCCACAGTAAACAAATGTTAGGTTATGTAAGATCTGCTGATGATGAAAGCCAAAACCCAAGGGAACCATCTTCCCTGTCTGATGGAATAAGTTGAAGTATAATAAAAAATCCAGAAGTCCCCCCCCCCTGAATCCTAAACAACAACCCAAATTACTAGAACCAAGCTGCTGCATTAAACAAATACGGAGACAAGTACAAAGTGTTGGGTCAACAAGTCAATAGTCAAGTAAAAAACAGTCAATAGCCGAGTCAAAAAATTCAAGGCTGAAGACCAGAATATCAAGTCAACAAGTCAACACAAGACCAAAAGAACCAATTCTCAAAAGTGTTGGAACCCTTCCAGCAGTTTTGGAAATCCAGTTATTTTCTCTTAGATAGCAGTAATTTCAATGCAATAGTTGTTTAATTAACTATCCAACAATTTTGTAAATTGTTGGTAGTTATGCCATGTAATGAGTTGTTTAGAGCTGCTTTCAGTGTGATGTCCCCAAAAGTTCTCTCCTCTCTAAATTGTTAAGTTTGTCATTGTAATTAGGTAACTCTAAGAGCAGAAAAGCATAAGAACTTAGAGATAGAGTGCACCTATTGAGTGGGAGTCCTTTTGTACCTTTTGTTAAAGCATAATGTCTAATGCTTACGTCTTAGTAAAAGTTTGTTTAGTTTAGAGTTAAAGTTAAGTTTTGAATTGTAATAAACTCATTCGTGCGTATGCGTCATACGCACGTATGAAAAACATCATAGGAGTCAAGCGTTTAGGACAATTTGTCTATATATAGGTTGTGTGGGGTGCATGAGCTCATGTAACACCCTAGTTACTATTTAACGTTTTACATGTAATTACCAACAATTAGATGTATAGTTAAGACTACACATACTATAAAAATACGGGTTTATTAAAACTTTTACAAATCAAAAGTTATTCAACATAACGTGATCGGATTCGTCGTTTAAATTTACGACGAGGCAATGTGCGGAAGCATGAATCTTTATGGTGTTTGGTTCTTCGTTGTGCTTGATCGTCTTCCGGCATCCAAAATGTACCTACATTTCATAAACATGAAATGCTTTAGTCATACGGGGTTTAAATCGTGTCTAACGAGTCCGGGAAACGAAACTGATTAAAATACATTAAATTGCAGGGTCTACCGTAAATTACGGTGGCTACCGTAATTTACGGTAGCCCCTGAATGTTGATTCTCCCACCGTAAAGCAGGGGGTTTGTGGTGTAAAGACTTTTAGGCTACCGTAAGTTACGGTAGCTACCGTAACTTACGGTGGCCTCTGCAGGTCTTTCCAAGTTTGCCGTTCTCTAAACGAAAACCTTCATAACTTTTAATCCGCTTGTCCGTTTGACCTACCGTTTCTTCCTACGTGATTGTAATTTGATCCTCTATCATATGGAGTTAAAATCCAACATCCGGATTAACAAAGTTTAAGACTTTTAAGTTTTCGGCTTATTACCCTTTTTACCAAATTTTGACCCGTTAAGGGCATTTAAGCACTTTTACGCAATATTTCACACTCATTTATTTCTAGCAACTTATTTCCACATTAATTATCAAATGATCTTCCATCACAACTATATTTGTGATGGGTTTAATGTGGCGATCTATATAATCTGAGTTTTACCCCTCGGATTATCATTTTACGGCAAAGACTCGTATAGAGTCTTTTGACCAAGGATTTACATCTTTCGCTTTTATACTTATTCTAAGTATTGACTTGATTGTAAAACTCGTTTTCAAGCGACTTCTAAGGGTTGTTTGCTTAAGTTTGCTTACAAGGGCGTTTTGGTCATTTTTAACCCTTCTTTTACGACGAAGGGCTTGCTTAAGCCATGCACGCCCAAAATCTCATTTTTAACCAAATCTTGTTTTCAAAACACTCTGTCTATAATTTAAATCCTTCGGTTTACCTTTTAAGGTAACCGAATGTCTTTTTTTTTTTTTTACTTTGCCTAACTCTCATAGAACTTCAAGTTCTAAATGATGAGTTGATCTATACTACACACCTGGCTCGGATCAACTTATTACCCGGTTTTAATACCTTGCTTTATAATCGCTAATTAAGAACGATGCGAGTATCCATTGGATATCTATTCCTGTAAGCATATAACTCGATAACAGAATCATTAGTCGATATTGTCAAAAGGTGATGTCTACACCTTTTGACCCGTTTGGCCGAATTGACTGTTTATCTATGTGAGATGATATTTATTATCATCTCATCTACATGACTCGTTCCGTTTAACACCGTACGGTCATTTTACTTATAAACCGTTTATTACCATTTTCGACTCTTTATGTCTTACGCGAAAAAAGCGTCTTTTTGAAACTAACGGTTATTGTCAACGTGTGACTAAATTACTGTTTTGCCCTTATTATTTGTTTTGGCTTACCATAAAAGGTAACCATTAAAAGTTCATTTTTCCTTTCGTCATAATATGACCGAATTATCGATTTACTTCTTTTTAACCATTATTATGGTTTCTTTCATCTTTGATTATCTTGTTCCATACGACTACACGACGGAACATCATAATTCAATTGTTTAGTTATCTCATTCGTAATTTATATGATAAGAGAATATTCCACAATTTAAGACTAGTGTAAGCTATACTTACCTTGCATCCGAATTATGCTTTTCCTCCATTCTTGATTTGTTTGACCCGCTTCCTTTTCCAAGCCTCCACCTAGCTCGTTAGGCGTCAAACTATTTTCAATCATTTACAAGGCGGTTAAATTACTCATAAAAATCATGACTATTCCACCTCACTTATTTTCTATGCCGAAGCTACTATTCGACCTCATGATTAGTTAACTTAGCTTATCTAAAGTTAACTACTTTTTGATCACATGGGTTATAACATTAAGTCTAAATCAACATAATATTTAGAACCCTTATCACTTCATATTACGCGTAATTGCCATATCATTCAAATACACATTTTCACTCTAATTTCAACACTTTAGTTCTCATTTAGGCATTTTAACAAACACCTAATGTGCATAAATTTTTACACATTTACAACTAGTTCATAACTAGTTATTTCTACTAAACATAAACATAATTTCAATTCCATTATGTCTAGCATGCATACTATTCTCAGATTAATCTCATGGAAATCAGTTAACACCATTTTAATAGTCATAATTCTAGGGTTCATCTTATTTCTACAAAACCCATTTAACACATAAATGGATAATCATGAAATTCACAATTATGAACCTCAATTCAACAAGTAAATGACTAGGGTTTACTCATAGACATAAAATCATTCCTAATTTCATCCTTGGATCATAATCCATCAATTTATTTGCAAGTAACCTACTTGTCTCAAATTTCAACTTCAACCCATCTAGGTTTTGTGACATACCTTGTGATCCCCATGACTTGGTGATCGTTTCTACGCGTTCATGCACGAATTTGAGACCCAAATACTCCTTCAATTTGGTGATCTTTGATGAACAAGGGTTTCCCCTTGTTTTCTCCAGCCGAAGTCGACACACACACACACTTGGTGTGTGTGTTGTGTTTTGTTTTATTAATAAACCCAATCTTTTAGTATTTCCCCTTTTGGTCCCTCAAGTTTAGTTAGTTATTAAGTAGGACACAATCTAACTATTTCTAACACTATTCCCACTTATTAACTAGGTTAAATATTCCTAGTTAACTTAGTCGGTTCGGGGAAATTATGACTCAGTTTATTTTAAGTCCCGTTAATTCAGACTTCTTATAAACTTTATTTCCTTAAAAGCATTTATTCACGTTGTATTTAATATTAGGATTATTTGTTTAAATCCTAATATTTATCGGGTTACTCTTACCACTAACGGTACTTTACCCGTCTTTTAGTATTAACGGGGTTTGATTACCAAACCCGTTTTCGGGGTGTTACAAGTCTACCCCCCTTAAAGAGGTTTCGTGCTCGAAACCTTTTCTTACATAATTTATTGAGTATCAAACCCAATGTACATAAACTGAGTAACCTTCTAAGCATTACTCATACTTTGACCATTTGTTAGTGTCATCAGACAAATATGGTAACATCTTTTAATTACACAACATATGTATCTTTTATGCGAACTTACGCAACTCGGAATAACGCTATCTTGTTATTTCGACTTGTTTGATTAACTTAGCGAAATTCATCGGCTTTATACTTTCGGATTCTTTGTGAATCCGTTATTTTCACCCATTTGGATGTTTCTAGTGAGATCTTTCATTTTTTTACAAACAAACCCTTTCCTTTACGAACTTATTCATTTGGTTCATTCATACAGAATTCGCCGCAAAATGAATTTCCTGATTGTATCTTATTTATTTAGCACTATCTAGATGTGTTATTAACGAATTTCTACAAGGCATAATACCACATACCTCTCGGCTTTATTCTTTTATCGTGCTTTTACTCGAACTGACTTCCCAACACTTTTCTTGTGTTGTCTTGTGATTGCTCAGTATAGGCCATCAATACTTTTCGTTATTATGACCTCATGGACCATCACTGCCGCTTTGTACTCACTTACCTTTATTGTTTGGCTTGACTGAGTAGCCAGTTGGCCACTTGGTCATAGACGCTTATCAACTATGTTTATTTCACGCTAATCTTAATATAAATAGCGTGTTGAACATTTTCTTAATTTAAGTATTGACCTTAACCGGTCTCACTGACTAGACGCTACTATGTGATTTTATTCCACATAACTTTCCTGACCGTGATCGCGTCACGTCGTGTTTTAGGTTTAATTCCCAATCATCTCATACTATATATGTTTAATAAAACGTTGTTTTTGACTAAAACTGAATTTTAGTTTAACATTTTATTTATATATATATACATATATATATATAGGGAGGAGCTCATGCGAGAACCACCTTTATTGTGAGAACCGCGAGAACCAATGTGAACACAACCTAAAATAGCTAAAAAAACCTAACCCCCACCCCCCCCCCCCCCCAAAAAACCTAAACCCCCCCACCCCCCCCCCCCCCCCCAAAAAAAAAAAAAACCTAACCCCCCCCCAAGCTAAATGCTAAAAACTAAAACCTAAAAAAAACCTACCCCCCCCCCCAAAACCTAAACCCCCCTCCCCCACCCCCCCGAAAACCTAAACCCCCCCCCCCCCACCCCAAGCTAAAATGCTAAAAAACTAAACCCCCAAAAAACCTAAAAAAATCTAAAAAAAATCTAAAAAAATCTAAATTTTTTTTTTTTAATTTTTTAATATTTTTTATGTTAAAATCGCTACTTTTAAAAGCAAAAAAAAATTTAAAAAAAAAATTTTTTTGGCTTCGAAAAGTAGCGATTTTTTTATAAAAAATATTTAAAAATTCAAAAAAAAAAATTTTGTGTGATTTTTAGCTATTTTTAGGCATTTTTGGTTGTGTTCACATTGGTTCTCGCGGTTCTCGCAATAAGAGGTGGTTCTCGCATGATCTTCTCCCTATATATATATATATATATATATATTTTTTTTTTATGTCAAACAAATTTGACAACTTGACATTTATCCTTTTTGCAGTCCTTGTTTTACGCGGGGATTCTCTACTAGTTCCCTCGCTTGTCTAAGTAACCCGTAGATTCTTTCACTTAGCCTCGTAGGCTATTTCTTTAGGCTTTCACCTCTTTAGGGCGTTGCCTTTATGATCCTTTTCCTTTTTATTCATGACCCGTGAGTCATTTTAGTCCCGAAGGTTATAATTGATCCCGTAGGTCGTCCTTTTTATGTTCGAAAATCATTTGCTTTCGCATCAAAATTTCGTTCACTCCGACTGTGATTCGTGACTGCAATAATTTCATATTTAATTCCGACCCATTACATGAGTTCATTAATATCTCGCGCTTTCCTTTATTCGGCTTGCGCCTATATTTGCATTCAATCTCGTCCCATTACCGGGCTCATTATCCTTTCCAATATTACATTTTATCTAACCCGTTTAACTTGTTCGTGTGAGTTTCACCACTTTTGATAGTCAACTTTATCCTCTATGCCTTAGCATTCTTAATGGTTGGTTCGTATTTTCATTTACTTGATTATTGTCCCTTCCCTTGGGCTCCTTATACTAACGTAATACGCTTCCGTCTTCAGGCTTGCGTTTACATTATTATCAAATATTTTACTCATTTGATTCATTTGGGTACTTTTTAATTTGTACCACTCACCCCGTCCTTACTACAGCGAATGTAAGCATGTCCATGATAAAAAGTTCATGGTACCACATGCTCACCACTTACTTGGCCAGAGTAAGCGATCAATACCTGGTATCCATGACCTTTTTATAATTTTCACATTACACCCCATGTAAGTAATGCCCCTATTTGTTTCTCTTGGAAACAATATCCCGGATAGGTTTTCTATTCGGGTTTTTCCAAGTTTTTTAATCTACATATGCAACTTTAAATCTCTACGTATTTGTTGCATATTACTATTCACGTAATCATTTAAAATGCGCACCTGGTAAATGCTTGCCCTAACGGGCTTTCCTTGCCATTACTTATTTGCAATTGTTACGCGATTTAGGTCCTTGATGAGTACGCTCTTCTTGTCATACTCGGACCATTCCATTATCATATCCACAATTCATTCATCTCTCGTCATCTTCAGACAAGAGTGTCCTTAAATTAAAACATTAAAAAAAGTTAGTAATGTCAACTTCAATAATTGCCCGTATTATAATACAAGGCTTTTTCTACTAAACGCGTCAACGCGCGAAATTTCGTCAACTACTTCAATCATTTAATTGGGGTAACGTGTATTACACGATAACCCTATGTGTTGTTTACAACACCTTAACACGCTAACCATTAACATACATGTACTTACCGGATTTGCGATCAAGCCTCGAACCGAACACTAATCTTTATCAAGAGCGTAAGGTTTAAGTCCAAGCATGGTTTTCCCCACCATACTTGAATCTCTTAAACCAGGGCTCTGATACCAACTTGTAACACCCTAGTTACTATTTAACGTTTTACATGTAATTACCAACAATTAGATGTATGGTTAAGACTACACATACTATAAAAATACGGGTTTATTAAAACTTTTACAAATCATAATTTATTCAACATAACGTGATCGGATCCGTCGTTTAAATTTACGACGAGGCAATGTGCGGAAGCATGAATCTTTATGGTGTTCGGTTCTTCGTTGAGCTTGATCGTCTTTCGGCATCCAAAATGTACCTACATTTCATAAACATGAAATTCTTTAGTCATACGGGGTTTAAAACGTGTCTAACGAGTCCGGGAAACGAAACTGATTAAAATACATTAAATTGCAGGGTCTACCGTAAATTACGGTGGCTACCGTAATTTACGGTAGCCCTTGAATGTTGATTCTCCCACCGTAAAGCAGGGGGTTTGTGGCGTAAAGACTTTTAGGCTATCGTAAGTTACGGTAGCTACCGTAACTTACGGTGGCCTCTGCAGGTCTTTCCAAGTTTGCCGTTCTCTAAACGAAAACCTTCATAACTTTTAATCCGCTTGTCCGTTTGACCTACCGTTTCTTCCGACGTGATTGTAATTTGATCCTCCATCATATGGAGTTAAAATCCAACATCCGGATTAACAAAGTTTAAGACTTTTAAGTTTTCGGCTTATTACCCTTTTTACCAAATTTTGACCCGTTAAGGGCATTTAAGCACTTTTACGCAATATTTCACACTCATTTATTTCTAGCATCTTATTTCCACATTATTTATCAAATGATCTTCCATCACAACTATATTTGTGATGGGTTTAATGTGGCGATCTATATAATCCGAGCTTTACCCCTCAGATTATCATTTTACGGCAAAGACTGGTATAGAGTCTTTTGACCAAGGATTTACATCTTTCGCTTTTATACTTATTCTAAGTATTGACTTGATTGTAAAACTCGTTTTCAAGCGACTTCTAAGGGTTGTTTGCTTAATTTTGCTTACAAGGGCGTTTTGGTCATTTTTAACCCTTCTTTTACGACGAAGGGCTTGCTTAAGCCATGCACGCCCAAAATCTCATTTTAACCAAATCTTGTTTTCAAAACACTCTGTCTATAATTTAAATCCTTCGGTTTACCTTTTAAGGTAACCGAATGTCTTTTTTTTTTTTACTTTGCCTAACTCTTATAGAACTTCAAGTTCTAAATGATGAGTTGATCTATAATACATACCTGGCTTGGATCAACTTATTACCCGGTTTTAATACCTTGCATTATAATCGCTAATTAAGAACGATGCGAGTATCCATTGGATATCTATTCCTGTAAGCATATAACTCGACAACAGAATCATTAGTCGATATTGTCAAAAGGTGATGTCTACACCTTTTGACCCGTTTGGCCGAATTGTCCGTTTATCTATGTGAGATGATATTTATTATCATCTCATCTACATGACTCTTTCCGTTTAACACCGTACGGTCATTTTACTTATAAACCGTTTATTACCATTTTCGACTCTTTATGTCTTACGCGGAAAAGCGTCTTTTTGAAACTAACGGTTATTGTCAACGTGTGACTAAATTACTGTTTTGCCCTTATTATTTGTTTTGGCTTACCATAAAAGGTAACCATTAAAAGTTCATTTTTCCTTTCGTCATAATATGACCGAATTATCGATTTACTTCTTTTTAACCATTATTATGGTTTCTTTCATCTTTCATTATCTTGTTCCGTACGACTACACGACGGAACATCATAATTCAATTGTTTAGTTATCTCATTCGTAATTTATATGATAAGATAATATTCCACAATTTAAGACTAGTGTAAGCTATACTTACCTTGCATCCGAATTATGCTTTTCCTCCATTCTTGATTTGTTTGACCCACTTCCTTTCCCAAGCCTCCACCTAGCTCGTTAGGCGTCAAACTATTTTCAATCATTTACAAGGCGGTTAAATTAGTCATAAAAATCACGACTATTCCACCTCACTTATTTTCTATGCCGAAGCTACTATTCGACCTCATGATTAGTTAACTTAGCTTATCTAAAGTTAACTACTTTTTGATCACATGGGTTATAACATTAAGTCGAAATCAACATAATATTTAGAACCCTTATCACTTCATATTACGCGTAATTGCCATATCATTCAAATACATATTTTCACTCTAATTTCAACACTTTAGTTCTCATTTAGGCATTTTAACAAACACCTAATGTGCATAAATTTTTACACATTTACAACTAGTTCATAACTAGTTATTTCTACTAAACATAAACATAATTTCAATTCCACTATGTCTAGCATGCATACTATTCTCAGATTCATCTCATGGAAATCAGTTAACACCATTTTAATAGTCATAATTCTAGGGTTCATCTTATTTCTACAAAACCCATTTAACACATAAATGGATAATCATGAAATTCACAATTATGAACCTCAATTCAACAAGTAAATGACTAGGGTTTACTCATAGACATAAAATCATTCCTAATTTCATCCTTGGATCATAATCCATCAATTTATTTGCATGTAACCTACTTGTCTCAAATTTCAACTTCAACCAATCTAGGTTTTGTGACATACCTTGTGATCCCCATGACTTGGTGATCGTTTCTACGCGTTCATGCACGAATTTGAGACCCAAATACTCCTTCAATTTGGTGATCTTTGATGAACAAGGGTTTCCCCTTGTTTTCTCCAGCCGAAGTCGACACACACACACACACACTTGGTGTGTGTGTTGTGTTTTGTTTTATTAATAAACCCAATCTTTTAGTATTTCCCCTTTTGGTCCCTCAAGTTTAGTTAGTTATTAAGTAGGACACAATCTAACTATTTCTAACACTATTCCCACTTATTAACTAGGTTAAATAGTCCTAGTTAACTTAGTGGGTTCGGGGAAATTATGACTCAGTTTATTTTAAGTTTCGTTAATTCAGACTTCTTATAAACTTTATTTCCTTAAAAGCATTTATTCACGTTGTATTTAATATTAGGATTATTTGTTTAAATCCTAATATTTATCGGGTTACTCTTACCACTAACGGTACTTTACCCGTCTTTTATTATTAATGGGGTTTGATTACCAAACCCGTTTTCGGGGTGTTACAGCTCATAACTTGAAGTTTGGTACTTTACCCGTCTTTTAGTATAAAAATCATTGTAAAGAGAATGTTATGCTGCCAAAATTTCTAATGAAAAAGTGATTATGAATATCAAGTGTTCACAATCTATAAGATTGGATTCCACACTCTCTACTAGCTCATAGATATCAAGTTGGTGCATTTCAAGTTATATCTACCAACACCACGATCCTACAACTGGTATCAGAGCTAGAGATCAAATATCTACCAGTGAATTTCTTAAATTTGAAGAAATTTGGCACAAAATCATCTTTGTACCTCATTTTTCAAGTTTTCATACATTTTCACGGTTGAAAAGTTTTCAATTTCTCATAGTACCTTATGTCTTCATTTCCGAACAACATGTTGAAAGAACACGGCTGAATTCATCCATTTTGACCATCAAATTGCAAAATTTCATCAAAAATGGTTTCAAGCACAAGAGTCAATGTGTAGCATAGGAGTACGTTTTCAAACGCAGGAGTATAGCGCAGGAGCACATAGGCGTATAGGAGGTCATTCGCCTAGGTCATCTGCATGCACATGCTCATACGCTTAGATCATCCACTTGAATTAGTGTTCATATGCTGGGAGTACATACGCTTGGAGGAGTTATACGCTGGTGTCATACGCTTGATAACTCATCCCCTTGAAGGGGTCACTCGCGTGGTTTGGTCCTACGTGTGAAGTGGTTAAGTGTTGAAATTACTTAAGTGTGAAGATGGATTTCGAAACAATGAATGGATTTGCTGCTACCCCAACCAGTATAGTTCAAATTTTAAAGCTTGAGAACGAGATGGGAACAACAAACAAACCACCAAAGTTGTTAAGGATGGAAGATTATTCTAGATGGGCTGAACGTTTTGAAAGTTTTGTTCAAGGTAATCATCTTGATACTTGGATGTCTATTGAAGAATAGGTTGATTTACATTTAGATATCCATTTTGACTCGTAGCCTAATCTGTTGCTGAATAATGTTTGGGGTGGTGTGGAGGTGCGATGTATATAGCTTTGGTGTAATTCTATGGGAGTTAGCAACTCTGCACATACCTTGGACGGAGATGAACTCCATGCAGGTTGTTGGTGTTGTTGGTTTTTAGTTCAAACACCTTGATATTCCAGAACACGTTGATCCTGCGGCTGCACAAATAATTCTTGATTGTTGGCATCTGTACGTTGCTTCTTCTCCCAACCAATCTTATCGTTTTCTATATTTCTTTCAACTGCAAGATAGTTATTGACATTGAGGTTCTGTTTGTGTAGGGAACCGCAATCTTGGCCATCATTCAAAGAGATAATTTCCCGGCTTAGAAGCCTCAGGCGTCTATCAACCGACATAACAAAAAATGAAACAAGTTAATAACATAATTCTTGTTTGTCTATACAGTGGGATTGGAGAAGATGATGTGTGGGGGGAACAGCTAAAGCACAATATTTAATTTTATTATTTTAATTAATAATTGTTATAATAAAACTTATAATGATCATTTTGCCCCTGAGAAAAAGGACAAAATACTAGGATTTTATTTGAGAAATCTGAGCTGATTTTACTTTGGACCAAAATGGTAATAAAATTGAAACCACGGGGACCCAGATTCAAAAGGTTTGAGTTTTGGACTAAAGTGACAAAAGTGATCATACCTTAGGGACCAAAATGACAATTTACTCAATAATTAATCAAATCTCTTAACATTGGGTTAACATGTTAACACATAACCTATTTAATGTCCTTTAACATAAGGAGGGATTGGTTTGCAATATTAGCTAACATGTCATGTCATTGTAACACTCTAAATGTTAAAGTACACCACATAACCTTATATTAAGATTAAATGCAAATATTAAATTAACTAAAATGAAGCATTATTTGTTTGTTAAAACTTTTTTTTTCTTAAAAAAAATTCTTCTCATTTGAAAGTATGTAATGGTCAAATTGTATTTGTAGTGTCACAAATTAAATTTTACATGCAAACCTTTGGGACCCGCCACATCCCCCGGGCAACGACTGTTGTTATGACAAAATACAAATAAATTGAAATTCAAATTTGTTTTAACTCCGGTTAGATAAATCTCAAAAAATGGGCTAAGCCCAATCTCACATTCGCAGTCCCAACAGATACGTATGCTGGACATTTCATGTGTTCTCTAAATTCCAAGTTTCTCAACTGTACGAAGCCAGTACATTCATTTTGTTACTTTCAAAATTTTTGGCAGCTATATGTTAGTCAGGTTTATTCATATATTTTAGAAGTGATTTTGGACAACTTGTATCAAAGTCTAATGAGCTCAATTCATGAAACCAAACTGGAACATAACCGTTACTAACAGTTCATTTTGGTTCTATTTAATGGTTTTGGTATACAAAAAATAATCAAAAACCTTTACTGAAGATTTCACCCAAAAACCGTCAAAACCGACCAATGAACATCCCCTAATGGTGAGCGAAACTCGCACGTTGTGATGGGATGTTAAAATTTGTAAGACAGGGTTTCGACGACCTATACATCAGTATTCATCCAACAGAAAAATTCGAGTCTAATCGTTAATAAAAATAAGCAAGTAGAATAAAACTCGTGAATTCTATAAAACATTATATTTTAAACCTTGTTAAAGGAAAATAAGGCTGTAAAAACGAAACAGTGACTCTTCATGTTTAATATTGAAACAATTAGGCTAAAGGGTGTGGGGGACATGGGTTGAGTCATCAATCGCCACGTAAGACTATTAATGGATTACTACAGCACCCCCTTACATCATCCACCATGGTTCACATGGATTAAACCATGACAACCATAGGTCTCCTTTCATTTTTCAATATTTCCTTTTCCTTTTCACAAAAATAAATGAAAATAAGAGAATAGTGGTTTAGGTCATGACCACACACTTAGGTAGATTTTGGATAATGGATTAGAAGTGGATAACATGGCGCTGATGTGGAGGGTCATAGAGACCATAAGGGTCATGACCAAACCCTATAGCCTTATAGTGGAGAAAGGAAGCAAACGCATTCTAAGATACTAGTCGTTTACCCGCGCGATGTGGCGGGAAACATATCACTTAGGTTGGTGAGTTTAGAGATATGTACGAGGCGGTTCGGTTTTGAGTCATAACCAAAACAATAAAGTTTGTTCCAACCAAAAGCCAAATGTTGTGATTAAAAAATTTGATTACTTAGATCATAATCATTGAGTCTTGTAACGGTTTTAGGACCAAGCCGAACCGACAGTTTATGACCGATTACTATTCTTGATCTTTGCAACCGGTTTAAAAACCGAAACCGGTATTTAAAAACCGGCTAAAAACCGGTTTTTTTGGCAAAAACCGGTTAAAACCGATCCAAACCGGTTAGACTGGTTACAGTTTTGGGTTTGAAAAACCGATTAATAACCGAAACCGGTTATAAAAAAAAACCGATTTTTGTTTTGGATAAAAACCGGTTCGGTTAAAAATCGGATCGGTTAAAAAAAACAATTTGTACACCTCTAGCCCATCAGCAACATGAATTTTAGCTTCTCCAACGTTTTGCACCTCTAGCCCATCGACGTTTTTCAACGTTGTCCGCACTTTCTGTTAGTTTTTCCATCCTATGGTTTTATGTTTAGTTACGAATCAGGTAAAAGAATTACTAGTTAACAATTTAGTATTAAAAACATGTGTTTGCAGTTCTTAAAAAACTACAAAATGGAAAGAAAAAAAAAAGTATGTATTCTCTGTTCAACGCATCCCAACATGTTTCAGTATATTGAAAATTAAACACCGTCCAAACCGAGGTGAGTTCACAACTTTTACTAAAAGCATGCGTTCCGGATGGTTGGGAAACGGAACAAACAACGCTATCTCCTTGTGTGGGATACAAACATACTATTTATATTAGATGCAACAAGCGTACTAAACGAAACTCTATCACGAAGTCCCTACTTACTATACCGATTAGTCGCTGGGGCCTGGCGAACGGGTTATTACTTGATAGCGCTATTTAGGTCTCACCAGCCTCACACCGTGCCTGGATAGGATCGGTCGTGAACTAATAGACTCTGGCAAACCATCAATGATGATAGACATTGACAAACGGGGCACATTACGGAAACGAATGGACGCAAGTATTCGGTATTACGCAGTTTAGTAGCTTACATATGGGGTAGCTCCCCATGACATGATATAAATGAGTAACTTAACTACTTAAACAAGTTTTTGGAATTAAAACTGGACAAACTCGTGAACTCGCCAACTTTATGTTGACACCCTACTGCATGCTTTGCAGGTACACAGTGACTTAGGAGCTTGCAGCTTGGGGACGTGTAGTGGACGTCTTAACCCGTTTTGGGTTCTTTAATAACCATGAACTATTTGGATTTAAACTTTGGTGGTCACTAATCGTATTGGTTTGGTGAACTATATTACTATTATGTTAATTGTTCAATATGATTGGTGGCTGGATCCTAGTCAGTAACACGTCTCGCGGTGGTACTCCGCATGTGAAATTTGAGGATGTGACAACTTTAGTACAAATAGTTTTTTTTTCTCTCTTGGGTCCCTGACATATCCATTTTTTTTGCCACTTTGGAAGGTAAAAACTTTTTTCGGGAAATTTTGTGAATTTATAATGAGTAGATTGGCATTTTAGTCCCCGAGGTTTGGCTTAAAATGCCACTTTAGTCCAAATAGCTTTTTTCTCTCCTGCGTCCATAACGTTTCCATTTTTTGCCACTTTGGTCCAACCCCCTAACTCTGTTCAAAAAGATTAGTTAACTTAGGGTTATTTTAGTCAATCTATAATTTTTTTTTTCATTTTTGCAAATTTTATCCGGTCTCTTTTTAAATATTTATTTTTTATAACTATATAGTTATATATTAATGTATATGTACACACTTATAGGATACAATTATACATACACTCCCTATATATCTTTCTGTCTCTAGAAAACCTTAACGTCACCACATCATCTGTAGGATCGTTTTCAGACCCGAACGAGTCGATCAGAAGAGTTTATCTCAATACGAGTGGCGGAAACAAACGTATCGAGTTCAATTCAGCTAGATTCACACTTTAAACTGTCCGTATATTGATTTCAGATCAAATACAAGCCTGTGGACACTTCGGCAGCACTTCGTTACACTGACCGGAACCGTTACAAATGAAATGGCACTCAAGGTATTTATAGGTGGTATGATTTCGTTTGAGACACATTCAAACGAAATTAACATGTTTGATTTCGTTTGAAATGGTCATGTACCTTTCAAACGAAATTACCTATATTTACACTTTCTCGTTTTTCGTGCCCTTATCTATCTATTACAACACAAGACTCGATACAAGACGAAGTCGACAGACGCATGCACCAACAGACTCCCCCTCGAATGTTGACGAGTCTTCAGTGTCGAGTCTTCGGTTGTCAAACCTTCAGTCTTTATCAGTCTTCTCTTTTCATCATCAGCATCAACCTATTCCTTCCTTTAGGTGTCTTCAGACTCCCCCTTTCGATATGCTGGGATCGCAGCCTGGCTTGTTAAAATCACAGAGTCCTCAGGTATCAGAACCTGGCTCTCTATCAACTATCTCAAGATAACCTAGCTCTTATCCTGTTTCCTGCACAAATCTCTACCCAAAAATAAATTTTCTAAAAATAACTTGTAAAAACATTCTCACCATCTAATGAATCACTTACATGAATTATACACTCAAAGAATGATTTTACAATGTTAATCTTTGATAAACCACTAGAAGAAATATTGTTTTTCTTATCAAAACAACACACTCTCCCAAACCATCTGTTCATCATGTCTAGCACTCAGAATTTTGAAAATTAGCTCTCCAACACCAGTTGTCGAAAATCTTTTTGTATTTTTCAAAATTTATGCTAAAACACACTAAATTTTTTTTTTAATTTTTAAATGTAATTGAAATGCAGTAAAGAAATATTTACAGACAATATTTTTGTGAGTTTGTGTAAGAGGATCATATCAGTTTTTGAAACAAATCACCAACACCGTTAAGCTTTAAACATTTTAAGTTCTAAACGATTCACTTAGATTGTCAGTATACTGATCCACTTAAATTTTCACACAAAGTTCAACTGTTTCGAGATGCGAGATTAATGTCTTAAGCACTTAAACTTAAACATGTGTCCCACCTCAGAATATACTCCCGTATCCAGATCCCAATATTCAGTCTTACAGGTGAGTATACCACAGATGATATCTGTAAGGGGTTAAATTGCGAAAACCGTGAGAGCTCAGGTCAGAACTTCCGTTCAGCAGAGAGATGACGGCTCGACTTTTGGTGTGTCCCCTTTAGAGGATCTTTTTTACAACAACATTGATTAGCAATTTTATTGTCTCATCATTTTATGCTGAGGGCGGCGCTATATTTCAAGCAAGTAGTAAAGTATTCTCCGGGGACTAGGCCATTGCTTCCGCATTATCAGAAGTCCCGGGATAATACCCCAGATATCACTGAGTATAAAGACCTAGTATCTCAGAAAGAGGGACCTTTCAAACAAGATTTCGGGGGTTACCCATATATCCGAGAGATGTTTCCCCACGATATAAGCAAGTTTGAAATTTAAGTTTATATCTCGTCACAATCTACTAAATATGCAAAAACCTACTGGCACATCATCAGTGAGACCGTTTATCACATTTTAACTTTCCAATTCTTTAGCATGCTGTGATTGTCCACTGATGTACTATCATTTCCTCTTTTATACAACAAAACTCGTTTTTCATTTTATCATGTTTTTGACTTTTTCAAATTTTCAAATGTTTTTGTATTTTCTGAAATTCTTACTCCCCCTAAAATTCAAACACATTTAAAATAAATTTGAAAACAAACTGTACAAACAACGTGACAATTGATATCAAATCGCTTCAAATCGCCATCCACTTGGCATAAACAATCAGAACTCCCCCTCACAACAAACTATTTTCCCATTATGATTTCAAAACACTTAAGTTTGTTTTAATCAAATGGTTTTTCCGGAAAATAAGTTTTGTTGATTGATTTTAACCATTTGTAGGTTAGGGGATAAACTCATCATTTTGTTTCTCAACCACTTGTAGAAAATCAGATACAACTTAATGTCCCTGATTTACCACTTGTAAGAATAGTTCAATCAAGTTCAACCTAATGACCTTGATTATCCTACTTAAAAAATCACAACCTCTTTTTCAACCAGATGGCTTTCCAACCAATACCATTTGTAGGTTGAATTCTCAGAATGCCGATTCCTACTCCTCACTTATCAACTTGGGAGTTCCGGCAAGTCACACTTGTGAACTATTTTCAATTTTTCAGACAAACAATATAAGAATGATGCCGATTCATGCTCCACGATTACCAACTTGGGAGCTTCGGCAAGTCAGGTTTTTTTCAGTTAGAAAGATTCTCCCAAGCCTGACAGACCTTGGGAGATTCCGAGTTGTCAACACTCGGTTGCCTACCTGCCATTTTCTTCTCATAGAATTCTTTAACCCCCTTGACATTCCCATCAATCATATTACCAAAAATTTTTTGCACTGTGGGGTTAAAAACCTTTTCAACATCAAATTCTTTCTTTTCAGAAAATAATTGATTTGAAATTTCAACTTTTCCAATTTTCTGTTTAAAATTTTCAGCCCTCAATGGTGGAAAATTTACATCATCCATTGGAGGTACTGATGTTTCCAATTTTAAATCAGATTCATCACCAGAACTATTCCCTGAACCCTTAACCACCCACTTTTGATTTTTTAAAGTTTCTTTTCTTTTTAGAACATTTTTTGAACACTCTCCAACCTCAAATATTGAATTTCAAAACCATTAAATTTTCTGGTTGGAAGTTCAGTTTTCTCAACAACTTTTTCTTTTTGTTTACCAGAGACTTCCTGTTTTGTCTGTATTGTCTTTGGACAATTTCTGGCAATATGACCAACTGTTTTACATTGAAAACAGGTTCTAGTCTCTATCTTCTTCTGAACAACACTTTTCTTCATCTCTTCTTGCTTCTTTGCAAGGAATTCTTTGTTCGTTTGCTTCCAGAATGAACTCTTCTGTTCTTTCTCAGCACTTGTTCCTGAAACAAAAACAGTTTTAGGTTTATAAATTTTCTCATTTTTATAGTTTTTCGGTGGAATAAAGCAAGTCCTTTCTTTTTTGAAATTACCATTATGGTTTGGTTTCTTTTGAAAACTGTAACCATAATTGTAACCCATTTTCTTGTTTAAACGTTGTTGAACTCTTGAGGTGTAAGATTTAGGTTTTTCAGAAAGATTTGCATCCTTTATTTCAGAAATATTAATTTCTGTCAATTTAAAAACCTTTTTAATCATTTCCGGTTTAACACCTCTTATTGGAAAAACCTCATCAGAATATAATTTGTCAGAATCTATCAAAGTATATGCTACTTTGACCGATTCGTCATTCAAATTAGATTTTGATAACAAAAACTCTTTATTATACACCCGTTTTTCCTGTTTGAATTTTTGACTTGACATGTCGGACTTTGACTTGGACTCTGATTTCGACTCCGACATTGACTCCTCTGATTCATCCTTATCCAACACCTGATCGACCACCTTTTTTATTAACTCGGACTCATGATCAGTATCCGACGACGTGAAAGTGACATCTATACTTTCTGGCAAATTATCTGACGACTTAGACTCCCACTGTAAGTTCGTTGCCTTTTTGACTCTTTCAGAATTAGCATTTCGCGGAGAATATGCATTTTCAACAGGGGGCGGACATTTGTTATAAATCACACTTGATTTCTTACCAGATGTATTCACTTCATCATCTTCTTTTGTCACAGATTTTTCTTCTTCCGAAGTCTTCTCTTCTTCAAATGTCTTCAATTTTTCCACTATGGGGTAAATCCTGTCAACAACAAAAGTAGAACATGAGTAACTTTTTAATAAATTGTTAACTCTTTCAGTTTCAATTCTTTGTGTTACCAACTTCAATTCAAGCTCAGCACACTTCTCTGTGTAGTAGTTGACATCGTCAAGCTGTCTCATGTAAGCTCCTTTGAGTGTATTCATTGCTACAACTTGTTCACTACTTGACTCGTTGTACTTATTCATCTCTCTGTTCAAAGTATCATATGATTCTTTCAGCCTTTTTATGTTGTGCAGCAATTCATTGTTCTGCATTATCAGAGAGTCACAATTCATACACTTCCCAGCAACCTTGACTACCTCATCATCTGTTTTGATTTCAAATGCTGGAACTTCTTTAACTACTCTCACTTGAACTTCTTCTACAACTTCTTTCTTTTTCTCAACTTCACCATTTAAACGTTTTCTGACTTTTTCTGCCCAATAATCATCAGTATAATCATTGATAACCTGAGCAACAAATCCTTTAGTCAGGAATTCTTTGTCTGGGCAATAATCGTCCCAACTGAAACCTTCTGCCAATTTTTCATCTTCTTGTTCTGCCACACATACTTTACTATCTGTTGGAATGTATTTATCCCAACTGAAACCATTTCCTTTATCTTGATTAACAAGACATGCTCTCTTTGAATCTTCAATTTCTTTCCTACCATGAGCTGTTTGTGGCTGTTGTTGTTGATGTGGCTGTTGAGCAACTTGATGATATAAAGCTTTTCGATAATAATCATTGTTTCCAAAGGGATTTTGAGCTCCACTTGCTTCACGATTTGTGCACTCCCTCTTGAAATACCCTTTTTCCCTGCATCGAAAACAAGTAACTTTAGACTTATCAAATCCTAAAGTTGAAACATTTGAATCGCGAAAATCATCTCTGCCTGTAATTTCTTTAAACTTTTCAGCTCATCTCAATACACTAGCCATGCACCATTTTATATCCATCAATTCCATCTCCTCAGCATCAATTTGATCGTAATCCTCTTTCGTTAGCATTAGATTCCCGATCCTTCCTGCAACTAAACCTCCATATGATTCAAGCACAGTTACCAACAAAGACATGTGGCTTTTAGCAACTTCCTTGGTATAATTCTGATCATTTTCAAGGTTTAAAGCAATGTTGCATTGAAGTACTTTGCCACTCTTTGTAGTAGAAAAGTGTGGATCAAATGATGGAAATGAAGAAAATCCCATTTTGTTACTTGATCCTTGAGATTGCTTTTCAGAAGATCCCGTTGTATTGAAAGCAGTTTCAACTTTTGGCGAAAAATTGGTTTTGTTACTAACACCACTTTTATAATACAAACCAATGTCTTGCTCTCCATCATAGTTCTTCATTCTTGCTATCTTTCGTTGCTCCATTTCTTGAGCTTCAAGCTGTTTAATAAAATCACTCAATGTTAGATCATTAAAACCCGGTTTATTTTTCAACATCATAAGATATGTGCCCCACTCATCATGTGGCAACGCATCAGCTAACTTTTCAAACAACTCATCTTTATCCTTTCTGATACTCAATCTGTTCATGTTTTTCAATAAATTGCAGTATCTTTCAATGATCTGCTTGGTGCTTTCATTTCTTAAACCTCGGAACAAATCGAATTCCTTCCTCATCAACGACTTTTTGTTCTTAAGCATGTCATCACTACCAAGAAACTTTGCTTCTAATTCTGTCCATATCGAATGTGCAGTTCCATTATGTTGAAGTAAAATCAAGATGTCTTCTTTAATCGCCTGCTGCAACAAACTAACCATCAACTTCTCATCTTTGTATTTCTTTTTCTCCTCAGCACTCAAATCTCTAATTGGTATTTTCTCTCGATCGCTACCAACTGGTCTAAAATATTGAACTTCCGTATGTTCCCATGCATCTAAATGATAAGCTTCAACCCAGTTACCAAATCATTCAGCCCATCCACTAAAATCATCAATATCCAAAAGCTTAGGCGGTTTTTGCGTTGTTCCAGTTTCATTTTCAAGCAATGTACTTTGAGTAACAGTCATTGGGCTAGCAAACGCATTATAAAACTCGTTCTCCATAATTTCAGTTTTCAAAGATTCACAAACAGACAGCTTCAAACGGAATACCAGGTTCAAACTAAAACCCCTCTCAAACGAAATCACAACCTCAAACGAGATACCTTTTCAAACAAGATGACTAATTTCGTTTGAAACAACACTTGTTCAAACGAAATTGATGAATCTGTATAACCTTTCAAACGAAATCACAATTTCAAACGGGATTGCAACTTTCAAACGAAATCCTCAAACGAAATAACTATTTTCAAACGAGATTACCCAATATTTCAAGCGAGATACCGAATTCAAACAAAATTAACCAGTAAACTCAAACGAAATCAGAACCAACGGTGCAATCTCAAACGAAATCAACAAGTCTCTTCAAACGAAATCAGCATGATGTCATACTTTCGGTCTGATTTTTGTCCAATTGGTCAAGTTTTAAGCTGATTTTAGTTCTGAAACTTTCTAGGGTTTGTTAAAACAACATTACGCACATGATATGTGAAAATCAGATGTTTTTAACCATGGAAACTTGTTTAATTTTGAAAAGAAGGTGTAGAAGTCAGAAAATGAAGCTGAATTGGTATGAACTCTTCCTCCTGAGCTCTGATACCACTTGTAGGATCGTTTTCAGACCCGAACGAGTCGATCAGAAGAGTTTATCTCAATACGAGTGGCGGAAACAAACGTATCGAGTTCAATTCAGCTAGATTCACACTTTAAACTGTCCGTATATTGATTTTAGATCAAATACAAGCTTGTGGACACTTCGGCAGCACTTCGTTACACTGACCAGAACCGTTACAAATGAAATGGCACTCAAGGTATTTATAGATGGTATGATTTCGTTTGAGACACATTCAAACGAAATTAACATGTTTGATTTCGTTTGAAATGGTCATGTACCTTTCAAACGAAATTACCTATATTTACACTTTCTCGTTTTTCGTGCCCTTATCTATCTATTTGTAATACCTCGAAAATTCACGTCCTATAAAGTGTTGACACGTGTCATATGTTGAACGTGTGAAAGAATGTTATGAAAGGACTAAAGTTGACAAACATGAAAAGTATATGAAAATACGAGTTCTAAATGTCAACAGTGAATAAATATATTGTACATTAACCCTACATGATGTTTATATCACCAAACGAATAAATCATGGATCATACGAAGCTAAAAGTGAGAGATTACAAACTACAGGGGTTAAATGTGTCAACATGTTTAAGTTATACCTCTGAGTGACCTTTTGACAAACCCGAAGCTTTGTAACAATTAATTATGCTCACTAGAATGCGCGATATAAATTTCATAAAGTTTCGTTATCGTATGAGAAAGTTATGATCACATTCGTGTGCGAGGGGTTAAAGCGTCAACGTTGAAAGTTAGGACTTTTCGGGTAACAATAAAGTTAACCGGGGACTTAACAAAGTGGGTATATGTTTTAAAGCCCTTATAAATCAATTATAAGGGTTCATAATGCAAGAAACAAGTGTCTAAACGAAGTTTGAAGAGCCAAGGATCAAAACGCAATAAATCACAAATTCTGATTTGATCAGACAAGGCCTCGCGCCACGCGAAGCCCAAGGGGGGGGGGGGGGTCCTTCGCGTCACGCGAGGGACTGCCAGCTCCGATTTCTTTGGGTTTTTTCCTGCTGAGTGCTTTCTGCTCGATTTCATCCGATTTTCCACATAAAGGGCGACCCCTAGACACCCCCTAAGCACTAGGAACACTTGTTAACCAGTTGTGGTGGGATGTAGACTTGCTTGTCAACAAATTGTGGTGAAAAATTCACTATAAAAGGATCATAAGTTGCAACCAAGTTCCACACACCTTCTCTTGCATTCCTGATCAATTCTGGAGCTCCCAAGCAGGCTCAAGTGATCATAATTCGTGCATAGGACTCTTGTAAGTATACTTGACCTTTCTAAATTAAGTTTTAGCTTAGTTATAGCTTAAAAGTCAAACCGTCGTAATTAACGGTTGACTTTAAGATTAATCACTAATGGCCCAGTGATTAGTCGAATCAAAAGTAGTTATAAGTTGGTAATTATGTGGGTAATAAACTCTCAAAAGGGTTCCCCCTGATTCCTACTCTAACTAGGTCAAATGTCGGGTCAAACTTGCTAAGAAAAAGTCAACAGAATGTTTAAATTACAATTTATGCATAATTAGCAATGTAGAACACTTATAACCTGTTTGATCATTGATATAACTTGGTAATGAATGTAAGAACATGTCTAAACATGTTCAACCCGACAATTTTCAGTAGAGACCCGGTTCGGGACCGAAAGTCGCATAGTTTGACTTTCGCTTTGACTTTCAGTTCTGACCCGTTATGGTATGTTTTAGAAATGCCTTAGAGCTTTATTTGGACCAGGTTACATGCTAGTATAACCCTCTGTGATTATACACCTCGAATCATTAGTTATCCCATTTAATACGCATGATTCCGTTAATTGCTCATATGTTGACCATTATGCCCTTTTCACTTTAAAACGTGATTTTTGGAAATGTAAAAGAGTAGAAACCTTACTTACTGATATTTAAACTTGCATACAAAATTTGACATCAGTTGAAGGTGTAGGTTAAGAGTTATGCTCGATATCGTAAAATGAAAGCTTTATGTTAATAAAACGGCGTAATTAGCGTATAGCCTAGTTAAGCCAACTTTTTGATATAAAAATCTTTACCCACTGATGTAATATATTAGTTTGGGATTTTTAAAGATTTTTAATTAATTTTAGGCTGAGCATAACTCATAGTCGTAGGCTTAATCCGATAATTGTCGGTTTTGCCCTTACGGGCCATAAAATGAGTTTTACATGTCTAAACGACTCCAAACCTTTTGCTACTGATCACATATGATAAATAAATTATTTTAAGCCTTCTGGAAATATAAAAATATCAGATTTATGTATCGAACCCGGAAATGGCTTCTAATCGCCTTTTTAAGCGTTTTTAACGCATAGTATGTACTAAAACTATTTTAAACATACAAGGGTTGATACCTACTGATATTTGAGGCAAATTATAATATTTTAATAGTAAGAAAAGGTTGATAAACTCAGACTTCAGTTTTGAGCTTTTCGACTTATGTTAAATTACCAAAATACCCCTACGGGGCATAGTTTGGTTAAAATTGATAAATTTCACATACCTACAATACCTTACTGTTATAAATCAGTAGACTAAGTATTTTTGCTGATTATATCAGACCTGTAACTCAGATAAATACTTAAACTCTTTTACAACCTTTAAAATGACCAAACTACCCCTACGGGGCATAGTTTGTGATTTAATTCATTTCGGGCATAATAAAAGACATCTTACTGATGTCACAACATATATGAAGCATATTAACTTAGGAAACCTGTAAATGACTCTCATTATACCCGTTACGCTTATTACGCGTTCGGTTCGGTTTATGTAACTAGTTTACATAAACTAGCCTAAACGGGTCAAACCTTATCGGTTTTATCTCAAAATCCAGAGTGTGCATGAAATACCCATATTAAACAAGTCTCTGAACTTGTAGGGTCTAAATCACATTCTATCCGGTCTTCGCTTTATAGTGCGTACGAACCGTATCATTGAAATTGTAGGGTCTAATAGGTTATTATAAACCTTCGTTCCAGATTAGGAGAACCAGTAAAAGCTACTTGCAATTTGCTTATTGTGATTTATACTTTGCTCAGGTAAATACTTTTAACTTATTTTCCCTATACGGGCCTGGGTTACGGTATATAGAATACCGCTTGATCGGGCATCAAATCTTCCATCGTTGGGTGGTTAATTGAATAATTTGATCGGCTCGTTTAAACAGTCTTGTTACTTAAAGCCTTTGGGGGGTTAATGACCATGTCCCGGATATCCTTGGCATCATTTTACGAAATGGCCACGACTTAAGCGCGGGGTGTAGGCGTACACCCGTCAGTGCACAAAAGAATATTGTGGTGTGTCTATTGATCTTTAACCCGGACAAGATCCGGGCTACTGAACGCACAAGGAACATGTAATTCTTTCACAAGATTTTAATATTAAATAATTCTCCCAAGTTAAATAAAATGTTTATGCCACGTGCATCCAAACCAATTTTCAATCATTTTCTAAAATGAGTCAGTTGATTGTATTTACCAGTGTAAACTGACGTATTTTCCCGAAAAGATTAAATGCATGTACTAAGCGAAATTGGCTGGGATTTCTCCTTAGCATCACTAGAAGTCTCGCAAGCTTAAGATGCCTAAAGTCTGTTGAACTATTGTTTCCATTTTGTTTCCGATCCATCTGTGGATAAACTTCCGAATATTGTGACATTTGATATTACAATATTAAATTCGGTTGTATTATATCTTTTAAATTGCTTCCGCTGTGCATATTAAATATTGTGTTGTTTGACTATTATGTTGCCAACCACGTCACGATACTCCCGTACCGGGCCCACCGGTGACATGTGTGGAAATCGGGGTGTGACAGGTTGGTATCAGAGCCAACACTGAGTGAATTAAACACTAGCCTTTTGTGTTTAATCTCAGTTACACAATTGCACAAATCTAAACTTTCGAGTCTAGACAAATAACATAGGACAAATTCTACCTTGTTTGGTTTTTGTTTTGTCCTTTAATATATATATATATTCTTATCGTTATCTCATATTGTATTGACAGGATTAACAAAATGCCGCCAAGATTCTTCAGGAGAAGAGGACGCGGAAAGGGGCCAATCACCGCCCCCAACGACAACGAAGCAGGACCCTCGAATGTGCGAGCTCCTTCGACCACTGAGAGTGACGATCCCCGGCAAAACCGGAGAAACCTCTTCGAGCCGGCAAGACGGTCGGTCTCACACAGCTCAACACCCTCCTATCCATAACCCTTATGGGCCACAGCCGGAGTACGAGCCCAACAACCCTCAACCCTCCTACATACCGTTACAGCGATCCTTATCGCACCACTCTTTTGGAGACCCTACACCTGTCTTCAGGGGCCGGTTTAACCCGGCCGATTTCATACCAGAACCAGCGGGTTTTAACCCACTGGGGTCGGATGACCATTTCTCAGGAGATCACGCAGACGATATGGACGAGGATACGGACCCCGTCGAGCCAGCCAGTGGTACACCAAACCACCCGATAGAGATCTCTGACGGATCTTCTTTCCATGGATCACCCTATGTTGGTCCAGATAGCTTTCAAGCTATGTTTACCAAGCACGAATGGTACTATACACCTCCTCACCATTCGTCACCTCCTCAGCAGCAACAGCAGCAACAGGATCCCTCTGTGGATTCAAGATTCGTGGCAGTCACGCCACCGCCTCCACCGCCACCAGTTCAACCGGCACCTCCACAACCGCCAAGGCGTAGGAGAACCGGAGCGCGTATGTCTTCGCGAGCAGGAGACTTTCATTTCAGCTCTCCTCGTCAGTCAAGTGGCAGCCACTATCCGCCACATCAGGAGGACCCACAAATGGGTGGACCTTCTAACCCAGCTGTACCACAGCCACCACCGATGGGTTTTGACAACCCAATTCCAGCATACACGGGTTCGATGGCATACAACCCGTTTGAACCGCCGACTTACCACAATTATGGTTACGCAGAGGCCGACCCCTACATGGTAGCGGCTAACTACAACACCCAAGGCCCCTATGGAGATCCATGGGGAGTAGGGTACCCAACACATGGGTACCAGATACCTGCCAGACCAATAATACGGACGCAATCGCAGCCGCCACGGTTTTCTCCCCTAGAACGGGAGGAAATACTTCAGAGACTGGATCAGGTTGAGCGAGACTTTCACCGCGACCGCAAGGAGAGACAAAGCTTCTTCCAAGGATTGACAAGCTTGATCAAAGGGAAGAGCAAGAAGGACCACTAAATCCTTCCAATTGTTGTTGAGCCCCTGCGTGGGCCTGTCTTGCGGTATGAACCCCTACGTGGGTATGTTTGTTTATTTTGACCCCTGCGAGGGTCTATCTTTCCATTAACCCCTACGAGGGTATGTTATTGTTTAAGTCCCTGCGTGGACTATTATGTTATTTGTGTAAGTCCCTGCGTGGACTATTATTATGTTTGTTGTTAAGCCCCTGCGTGAGTAAGTTCTTGTTTGAACCCCTGCGTGGGTAAGTTTGTTTATTAAAAAAGTCCCATTTAGGGCGACGTGTAACCTTTTAATAAATTAATGGAATGTAAATCTATAAATTTCATGTTTGCCATTATGTGCATAAGTAAATTATATATGAAATAAATAAATAAAAAATCATTCCTTTTTAATAATATATCTGCCTATTTAAATATTGAATAAGAATCTTAAGTGTGAAACCTAGCCTGAGTGTCATTATAAAGACCTGGCCATGATGGTAAGACCTGTTTAAAAGATTCGAATCCCTGTTAACATCTGAAAACATGTTAACACTCCTGGCAGATGTGATTCATTTAAAAATCACACACGTCATTATTATATAAGGATCTTTTTTTAAAGATTCCAAACCCAACTAAATGATCTCTGAATCATGGGTTAAATCATCAATTGAGATGATCATATTTTGACCATACGTGGTAATATAGCGCCTACGGGCCCTGCTCATTTCCATATGAGCCAAGAGACAGTGGTAGCGATGACTCCCTGTCAGATAAAGGTAATGAACTAGGTTCAAACCTTCATACTTTGATTCTCTGAAATCATAGCTTATAATTTATAAATGTCCTTATGACTAGGCCTGTTGTGCCAGTATACCTTAAAAGCCTTGATTCTCTGAAATCATAGCTTATAATTTAAAATGTCCTGGTGACTAGGCCTTATGTGCTAATATATATTGTTATTATCTAAAATTAGGATAATTTATAATTGAAATCCTAATTAAATACGATTAATAAATTAACCAAATATGGTCTCTGTTTACCATGGTTAGTGAATTACCCTAAGGGGCAATTCCATAATAAACTCCAAAATAAACTATTGTCCTTGTTTTCTGTAACAGTTCAATTAAAATGGCTAACTCAGACGAGATAAATAGTCATCCAGTGGAGAACAATAATAACGCCCGAATTACTTTAACGGGTGCTGAATTGAAGGCGTTGGTAGACGACGCAGTTACTAAGGCATTGGAGCGGCAGTACGAAGAGTATAGTGGGACTCGGAGTAGGACCCTATCTACACCGCATACAAAGCCACCTTCCAAGAAGGATGAACCCAAAAAGGATGATGATAGACTCTCCTCAAACCACAACAGTGCTCCATCTCTGCAGATCGTACCGAAACAGGGGACCCAGGACAAGGGTTGCTCTTATAAATATTTTGTTTCCTGCAAACCCCGGTATTTCAGTGGGGAGAAAGGAGCCATTGACTGTATGACGTGGCTGGATGAGATGGATACAGTTGTGGATATCAGCGGATGCGCTGAGAAGGATGTGGTCAAGTATGTGTCGCAATCTTTTAAGGGGGAAGCTTTAGCCTGGTGGAGATCTCTGATTCAAGCCACTGGGAAAATCCCATTGTACAACATGTCATGGGATCAATTTTTTGCCCTAATCAGGGAAAATTACTGCCCTCAGCATGAGGTGGAGAAGATAGAATCTGATTTTCTATCATTGGTGATGACAAACCTTGACTGCCAAGCTTACCTTACGAGCTTCAACACGATGTCCCGGTTGGTTCCGTATCTGGTAACCCCGGAACCAAAAAGAATAGCTCGTTTTATCGGTGGTTTAGCCCCGGAAATCAAGGCAAGCGTGAAGGCTTCTCGGCCAGCTACTTTTAGATCTGTAGCTGACATATCCTTGTCCCTCACTTTGGATGCGGTCCGGCAGAGATCGCTGAGGAATAAGGAGGCTGAGAAGAGAAAACGTGAAGATGATGGTTCACGGAGATCGAACAAGAAGCACCGTGGGAACGGTGACAACAAGAAAGGATCCGAGTCAAGGAAAGATGGGCATCATTCTGGTGAGAAGCCCAAATGCAAAATTTGCAAGAAACAACACTATGGAAAGTGCAGACTCGAGTCGAACTCGCAGACTCAGTCAAAAACCTTTGCATGTGGAATATGCAAGTCCACGGATCACAAGACCTTGGATTGCAAGAAGATGAAAGATGCAACGTGCTACCGTTGCAATGAGAAAGGGCACATTAAAACCAACTGCCCTAAATACACCAAGAAGCCTGAAGAGGCTAAGAAGACAAATGCTAGAGTCTTCAGAATGGATGCCAAAGAAGCAGTTCTAGACGATAATGTGATTACAGGTACTTTCCTTGTGAATGATGTCTATGCTAGAGTACTATTTGATTCAGGCGCTGATAAGTCGTTTGTAGATCATAAGTTTTGTGAATTGCTGAAATTACCTGTCAAAACCTTAAATGTGAATTATGAGGTGGAGTTAGCAGATGGCACCCTAGAAACCGTATCTACTGTGTTAGATGGATGTGTTATATCCATTAAGAACCACTCTTTTCCTCTATCCCTACTTCCATTTAAGTTAGCCGGTTTTGACATAGTCTTGGGGATGGACTGGTTATCTCACAACCAGGCCCAAATCGTCTGCAACAGAAAGCAAGTGGTGATTAAGATTCCGTCTGGTGAACCACTTACCATTCGGGGAGATACCCAATATGGACTGCCTGAGCAAGTGACTATGCTCAAG
This sequence comes from Helianthus tuberosus, assembly GCA_030545235.1. Lineage (NCBI taxonomy): Eukaryota > Viridiplantae > Streptophyta > Magnoliopsida > Asterales > Asteraceae > Helianthus > Helianthus tuberosus. Next base: position 104,891,752 of record CM060355.1, read on the forward strand.
GCTTCCAAGTGTCTAAAGAAGGGTTGTGTCATCTACATGGCACAAGTGATTATTGATGAGCCTAAACCGAAGATCGAAGACATCCCTGTCATTTCTGAATACCCTGAAGTGTTTCCTGAAGATCTACCTGGTTTGCTACCAGATAGACAAGTCGAATTCAGAATTGATATCATCCCTGGAGCAGCTCCAGTTACGAGAGCACCTTATAGGTTGGCGCCCACGGAAATGAAGGAATTGAGAACGCAATTAGATGAATTGCTAGCTAAAGGTTTCATAAGACCTAGTTCGTCTCCTTGAGGAGCACCAGTCTTGTTTGTCAAGAAGAAGGATGGGTCGATGCGTCTGTGCATCGATTATCGTGAGCTTAATAAAGTCACGGTAAAGAATAGATATCCTTTGCCCAGGATCGACGATTTGTTCGATCAGTTACAAGGGGCAAGTTATTTCTCGAAGATTGACTTGAGGTCAGGCTACCATCAACTGAAGGTTAGAGATGAAGACGTACACAAAACTGCATTTAGGACTCGTTATGGTCATTACGAGTTCCTAGTAATGCCTTTTGGGCTCACTAATGCACCAGCCGCGTTCATGGATCTCATGAATCGCGTTTGCAAGCCTTACTTAGATAAATTCGTCATCGTTTTCATCGACGACATTCTTATCTACTCAAAGAACCAAGCTGACCACGAGAAACACCTTCGCTGTATTCTCAAACTCCTGCATCAGGAGAAGCTCTATGCCAAATTCTCCAAGTGTGAATTTTGGCTTCGAGAAATCCAATTTCTTGGACATGTGGTAAGTGAGCGTGGTATCCAAGTGGATCCCGCTAAGGTTGAAGCAGTTATGAACTGGCAAGAACCGAAGACGCCTACGGAGATTCGTAGCTTCCTGGGATTGGCAGGATATTACAGGCGTTTCATTGAAAATTTTTCAAGGATTGCTGCACCCCTAACTTCCTTGACCAAGAAGAAAGTAAAGTCCGTTTGGGGCCCCAAGCAGCAAGAATCCTTTGATATACTTAAACAGAAGTTGAGCAACGCCCCTGTGTTGACATTGCCTGAAGGCACTGAAGAGTTCGTAGTTTATTGCGATGCATCGCACACTGGCATGGGGTGTGTGCTTATGCAGAAAGGCAAGGTTATTGCCTATGCTTCAAGACAGTTAAAGGTGCATGAAAAGAATTACACCACCCATGACTTGGAGTTGGGTGCCGTTGTATTCGCACTAAAACTGTGGAGGCATTACCTATATGGAATCAAGTGTGTGATCTATTCTAATCACAAGAGCCTCCAGCACCTATTTAATCAGAAGGATTTAAACATGAGGCAACGCCGTTGGATGGAGACTTTAAATGATTATGATTGTGAAATCAGATATCATCCCGGCAAGGCGAATGTAGTCGCTGATGCCTTGAGTCGAAAGGAAAGGGTGAAACCCATCCGAATCAATGCCAAGCGCATGGAGATAAAGAACAGTTTGACTGAAAGGTTGTTAGCTGCACAGAATGAAGCTGTGTTGGAAGCTAACTATCCTAATGAAAAGCTGGGAGTAACTGAAGAACAGTTATCTCAAGGCAAGGATGGAATTTTGAGATTGAATGGACGAATATGGGTTCCAATTTATGGAGGACTTCGAGATGTTATCCTTCAGGAAGCCCATAGTTCCAGATATTCCGTTCATCCTGGAGCTGATAAGATGTACCAGGATCTAAGGGCAAATTATTGGTGGATAGGCTTGAAAAAGTCTGTAGCCACCTATGTAGCTAAATACTTGACATGTGCGCAAGTCAAAGCCGAGCATCAGAAACCGTCAGGTTTGCTACAACAGCCTGAACTTCCTACGTGGAAGTGGGAAATGGTAACTATGGATTTTATCACCAAGTTACCCAAAACAAGGAAAGGAAATGATACAATATGGGTTATAGTTGATAGACTGACTAAGTCAGCACATTTCTTACCCATCAAGGAGACTTATAGCTCCGACATGTTAGCCCAGTTGTACGTTGATAAGATTGTAGCCTTACATGGCATACCTGTGTCTATTATCTCTGACAGAGATACTAGATACACGTCACATTTTTGGAAAAGTTTCCAACAATCTTTGGGCACTCGTTTGAATTTTAGTACGGCTTACCATCCTCAGACAGACGGTCAGAGTGAGCGTACTATTCAAACCTTGGAAGACATGCTATGTGCATGTGTGATAGATTTGGGTGGTAGTTGGGATAACCACCTACCACTAATTGAGTTCTCCTACAACAATAGCTACCATACCAGCATTAAGGCTGCGCCTTTCGAGGCCTTATACGGTAGAAAGTGTAGAACGCCTGTTTGTTGGGCGGAAGTTGGAGATGTCCAATTATCAGGACCAGAGATAGTGTTCGAAACGACGGACAAGATTGTCCAGATTCGTGACCGTCTCAAAGCTGCCCGGGATAGGCAGAAGAGTTACGCAGATCCAAAGCGTAAAGCTTTTCACTTCGAAGTAGGTGACAAAGTATTACTTAAGGTATCACCCTGGAAGGGGGTGATGCGATTTAGTAAGAAAGGCAAGCTAAGCCCGAGATACATAGGACCTTTCGAGGTTATCGAACGTGTCGGGTCAGTTGCCTATAAGCTGAACTTACCTGAAGAGCTCAGTGGAATTCACAATGTGTTCCACATCTGCAATCTGAATAAGTGCTTCGCTGATGAATCACTGGTTATACCACATACAGATGTGCATATAGATGAGAGCTTAAAATTTGCGGAAAAACCATTGTCGATTGAAGATCGACAGGTTAAGAAGCTTCGAAGGAAGCATGTGCCTATTGTAAAGGTCAAATGGGATGCCCGTAGAGGTCCCGAATTCACGTGGGAGGTCGAATCCATGATGAAAGAAAAGTACCCTTATTTATTTCAGTAAATCTCGGGTCGAGATTTATTTTAAGGGGGTGAGGATGTAACACCTCGAAAATTCACGTCCTATAAAGTGTTGACACGTGTCATATGTTGAACGTGTGAAAGAATGTTATGAAAGGACTAAAGTTGACAAACATGAAAAGTATATGAAAATACGAGTTCTAAATGTCAACAGTGAATAAATATATTGTACATTAACCCTACATGATGTTTATATCACCAAACGAATAAATCATGGATCATACGAAGCTAAAAGTGAGAGATTACAAACTACAGGGGTTAAATGTGTCAACATGTTTAAGTTATACCTCTGAGTGACCTTTTGACAAACCCAAAGCTTTGTAACAATTAATTATGCTCACTAGAATGCGCGATATAAATTTCATAAAGTTTCGTTATCGTATGAGAAAGTTATGATCAAATTCGTGTGCGAGGGGTTAAAGCGTCAACGTTGAAAGTTAGGAATTTTCGGGTAACAATAAAGTTAACCGGGGACTTAACAAAGTGGGTATATGTTTTAAAGCCCTTATAAATCAATTATGAGGGTTCATAATGCAAGAAACAAGTGTCTAAACGAAGTTTGAAGAGCCAAGGATCAAAACGCAATAAATCACAAATTCTGATTTGATCAGACAAGGCCTCGCGCCACGCGAAGCCCGGGGGGGGGGGGGGGTCCTTCGCGTCACGCGAGGGACTGCCAGCTCCGATTTCTTTGGGTTTTTGCCTGCTGAGTGCTTTCTGCTCGATTTCATCCGATTTTCCACATAAAGGGCGACCCCTAGACACCCCCTAAGCACTAGGAACACTTGTTAACCAGTTGTGGTGGGATGTAGACTTGCTTGTCAACAAATTGTGGTGAAAAATTCACTATAAAAGGATCATAAGTTGCAACCAAGTTCCACACACCTTCTCTTGCATTCCTGATCAATTCTGGAGCTCCCAAGCAGGCTCAAGTGATCATAATTCGTGCATAGGACTCTTGTAAGTATACTTGACCTTTCTAAATTAAGTTTTAGCTTAGTTATAGCTTAAAAGTCAAGCCGTCGTAATTAACGGTTGACTTTAAGATTAATCACTAATGGTCCAGTGATTAGTCGAATCAAAAGTAGTTATAAGTTGGTAATTATGTGGGTAATAAACCCTCAAAAGGGTTCCCCGTGATTCCCACTCTAACTAGGTCAAATGTCGGGTCAAACTTGCTAAGAAAAAGTCAACAGAATGTTTAAATTACAATTTATGCATAATTAGCAATGTAGAACACTTATAACCTGTTTGATCATTGATATAACTTGGTAATGAATGTAAGAACATGTCTAAACATGTTCAACCCGACAGTTTTCAGTAGAGACCCGGTTCGGGACCGAAAGTCGCATAGTTTGACTTTCGCTTTGACTTTCAGTTCTGACCCGTTATGGTATGTTTTAGAAATTCCTTAGAGCTTTATTTGGACCAGGTTACATGCTAGTATAACCCTCTGTGATTATACACCTCGAATCATTAGTTATCCCATTTAATACGCATGATTCCGTTAATTGCTCATATGTTGACCATTATGCCCTTTTCACTTTAAAACGTGATTTTTGGAAATGTAAAAGAGTAGAAACCTTACTTACTGATATTTAAACTTGCATACAAAATTTGACATCAGTTGAAGGTGTAGGTTAAGAGTTATGCTCGATATCGTAAAATGAAAGCTTTATGTTAATAAAACGGCGTAATTAGCGTATAGCCTAGTTAAGCCCACTTTTTGATATAAAAATCTTTACCCACTGATGTAATATATTATTTTGGGATTTTTAAAGATTTTTAATTAATTTTAGGCTGAGCATAACTCATAGTCGTAGGCTTAATCCTGTAATTGTCGGTTTTGCCCTTACGGGCCATAAAATGAGTTTTACATGTCTAAACGACTCCAAACCTTTTGCTACTGATCACATATGATAAATAAATTATTTTAAGCCTTCTGGAAATATAAAAATATCAGATTTATGTATCGAACCCGGAAATGGCTTCTAATCGCCTTTTTAAGCGTTTTTAACGCATAGTATGTACTAAAACTATTTTAAACATACAAGGGTTGATATGTGACACTCTGGGTTTTCCTGAGCAACCATCTTGTATTGAAATTGCGTGTACATAATATTAAATGAAAGTTCGTGGATTATCTTGATTGTTGTGTAATCCTTGTATTAAGTTATGTGTACGTATGATATATATATATATATATATATATATATCTATTTAGGAATATGTTCTGTATTAGGAACCGAGACCACTCGGTCTCGAGTGACCCAAATCAGTTGGGCCGCAACCCCCCTTGAGCCCACTCGAAATCCATTTAAGGTGCACCACCCGAGACGGGTATAAAACCCAAAACCCCTAGCCGACATTGCCACTTTTGGTCATCAATCCCCAAACATTTCCTCATTCACTCACTCCCACACACTCTCCTTTATCCTCTCAACAAAACCATAACAACACCACCTCCTCTCGGATTAGAACCGGCAGCCATCGGAGGTCTCGGATCAGCTCGTACACACCGATTTGAAAGCTTCATTCTTCACTACTTCATACCCTTTTGCCCATACTTGAACCGGTTAGTGTTCCCTTCATTATAGATGTTAATGTATGATAAAGTGTGTGCTTGATGAATAATACACATGCCGAGATTAAGTGTCTCTTTATATGATTGGTATGATTTAGTGGGTTAAAAATGATTAAATGATAAGGTTGTTTAAGAATGATATGCCAAGTTGATATAGCAAACGTAGATATATGTTGTCGTTGAACCAATGATTGTATGTTGAAGATTTGACACAAATCTGTTTAGGTAAATGATAAGCATGAATATTAGCTATGTATTGATTTGAATGATGGTATACAAGATCACAATATCGAGTGTATAAATCTGATAATAAAACTGGTGATTATGTGCTAGATGTAGGGCCGAAGATGATGTCTAAATTGTGTTTTGACTTAGGATTGTGAATATTCAAACAAAGGATGAACTGCATGAATATGTGTTGAATGTGTGATGAATGTGCTTGATGAACTATTTGAAGATCAATGAAAATATTTGAAATTGTTGGGTGCTTTGATCCGTTTTGAATATAGTTTAGACAAGAAAACATGTTTGTAAACCCTCATTGGATAGGACACCAAATCATGAAATTAGAATTCTATTGGTTAGTACAAGTCTTGCAGGTGTACCAGAATCAGTAGACAAACGAGTCGAGATCTCTGGTTTCGACTCGAGACCATTGAGTTACAACTCAAGATCTTCTGATTGCGACTCGAGACTGGACTCGAGATCCCTGAGGTTGCGACTCATACCTGCACTACTCGAGACCAGAAGTCCACGACTCGAGACCTCCCTGTTGCGACTCGAGACCGCGTGTTCTTGAGTCGAGACCACCTTGTCTCGTCTGGGCTACTTGTCTACGTTATTGGGCCGAATTGTATGAATTGTTCATGTTTGTTACTGTTTAAATGGATTATGTGTTACTGAACATGTGATAGAACTGGCCCAATAACTTTATGTGATATGTATGCTATGTGTTAGATACGTGTAGAATATACGTGACTTCTTTGTACCCAAACCTGACCTATACTGGTAACCATGTTAGGACGTGGTGACCAACGTGTTTGACCAAGTAAACTAAACTGCCGAGCAACCCAAGGTGAGTTCACAACTATTAAAGCATGCGTTCCCGGTGGTTTTGGGAAACGGAAACTTAAACAACGCTATCCCCTCGTTAGGGATACAAACCTACTTTCTTCCCCTTAAATGGGACTCTTAGTTAATTATTGTTTATACGGTAATGCAACAAGCAACACTAAACGAAACTCTATCACTCAAGTCCTCACTACTTAATACCGATTAGTCGCCGGGGCCTGGCGAACGGGTTATTAGTTGATAGCGCTATTTAGGTGTAACCAGCCTCACACCGACCCTTGTTACTGGGAACGGGAGTGAACTAATGTACTCTGGCAAACCGTCAATGATGATAGAACATTGACAAACGGGGCACTGCGGAAACGTACGGTTAAGTAAGTATTCGGTATTGTAAAACAGTTTAGTCGCTTACTTATGGGGTAGCTCCCCATCGCATGTATAAACGGATAAATTAACTGGTGAAACAAGTTTTTGGTAATTAAAAACTGGACAACTCGTGAACTCGCCAACATTTTTGTTGATACCCTACTGCATGCTTTGCAGGTACCCAGTGACGCAGGAGCTTGCAGCTTGGGAATGTGTAGTGGTCGTCTAACCCTTGTGTTGGGTTTTAAATAACCTTGAACTATGAACTTTGTTTTGAAACTGTTTGGTTCATGCTTCCGCTGTTTACTTAAACTGTTATTTGAACTTAAACTTTTAAAACTTCGAACTATGATGTTTACTAGCCATTGTGGTTAGTGAACATTTTTACTATTAACCAATGCTCAGTATAATTGGTGGCTGGATCCTGGTCAGTCACGCCTCCAAGCGGTGGTACTCCGCATGTGGATTTTGGGGGTGTGACATGATACCTACTGATATTTGAGGCAAATTATAATATTTTAACAGTAAGCAAAGGTTGATAAACTCAGACTTCAGTTTTGAGCTTTTCGACTTATGTGAAATTACCAAAATACCCCTATGGGGCATAGTTTGGTTAAAATTGATAAATTTCACATACCTACAATACCTTACTGTTATAAATCAGTAGACTAAGTATTTTTGCTGATTATATCAGACCTGTAACTCAGATAAATACTTAAACTCTTTTACAACCTTTAAAATGACCAAACTACCCCTACGGGGCATAGTTTGTGATTTAATTCATTTCGGGCATAATAAAAGACATCTTACTGATGTCACAACATATATGAAGCATATTAACTTAGGAAACCTGTAAATGACTCTCATTATACCCGTTACGCTTATTACGCGTTCGGTTCGGTTTATGTAACTAGTTTACATAAACTAGCCTAAACGGGTCAAACCTTATCGGTTTTATCTCAAAATCCAGAGTGTGCATGAAATACCCATATTAAACAAGTCTCTGAACTTGTAGGGTCTAAATCACATTCTATCCGGTCTTCGCTTTATAGTGCGTACGAACCGTATCATTGAAATTGTAGGGTCTAATAGGTTATTATAAACCTTCGTTCCAGATTAGGAGAACCAGCAAAAGCTACTTGCAATTTGCTTATTGTGATTTATACTTGCTCAGGTAAATACTTTTAACTTATTTTCCCTATACGGGCTTGGGTTAGGGTATATAGAATACCGCTTGATCGGGCATCAAATCTTCCATCGTTGGGTGGTTAATTGAATAATTTGATCGGCTCGTTTAAACAGTCTTGTTACTTAAAGCCTTTGGGGGGTTAATGACCATGTCCCGGATATCCTTGGCATCATTTTACGAAATGGCCACGACTTAAGCGCGGGGTGTAGGCGTACACCCGTCAGTGCACAAAAGAATATTGTGGTGTGTCTATTGATCTTTAACCCGGACAAGATCCGGGCTACTGAACGCACAAGGAACATGTAATTCGTTCACAAGATTATAATATTAAATAATTCTCCCAAGTTAAATAAAATGTTTATGCCACGTGCATCCAAACCAATTTTCAATCATTTTCTAAAATGAGTCAATTGATTGTATTTACCGGTGTAAACTGACGTATTTTCCCGAAAAGATTAAATGCAGGTACTAAGCGAAATTGGCTGGGATTTCTCCTTAGCATCACTAGAAGTCTCGCAAGCTTAAGATGCCTAAAGTCTGTTGAACTATTGTTTCCATTTTGTTTCCGATCCATCTGTGGATAAACTTCCGAATATTGTGACATTTGATATTACAATATTAAATTCGGTTGTATTATATCTTTTAAATTGCTTTCGCTGTGCATATTAAATATTGTGTTGTTTGACTATTATGTTGCCAACCACGTCACGATACTCCCCTACCGAGCCCACCGGTGACATGTGTGGAAATCGGGGTGTGACACTATTACAACACAAGACTCGATACAAGACGAAGTCGACAAACGCATGCACCAACATCATCTACACCGCCGCAATTAGCATCAATCACCACCGTGACAGCCTCCACCACAACCAACATCGTCACCTACCTCCCCACCTCCACCACCGTCACCTACACCACCATTGCAACCACCACCTAAACCTACAATCACGAACAACCAACTACCATCATCTCTGTGAGGACCGTTTCGGTTCTTCAAAATGCTCTTGCCGATCAGATATGCACTATATCATGTGCGGAATCCATGTATAGTGTTGACAAACACAAGGATATACTGATTAAGCTTCATTTCTTTTTATAAACTGAAGTTACAATTCCAGGAAACGAATTTGGCAGAGCTTCGCCTCAAATGCCAAAAGTTCTATATATATAGGGTCAGGATTTAGAGAAAATGGTGAAAAGTGTGAGAACGCTTATGGATCATCCGATCAAAACAATCCATTGACTAGATTGCGCGGTGGCGTTTTCGTAAATAACATCAATATTATTATGTGGGACGCGCTTCATTAAGGGTAAAAAGGGTCTTTTACCGTTCATATTTAAAACGCCATCAAATGATAAAACGCCATACAAAAAATAAACGCCATTAAAAACAAAACGCCAAAAATTAAAAAATAAAACGCGTTGAATATTACAGGCAGATGAAACAACACAAAACAAATAACTGAATTTCAGTTATTAACATGTATTAGAAGAAATTCCCTCCTAAATTACGAGCCAAAAACATCATTATATAAACAAACGTAAAAACATAGCTTCCAGAATCACTTCAATCTATCCATTTTCTGCAAAAAAAAAAAAAACATCTTTAACCAAAAACGCCAACTTAAACAAAACGCCAAAAATGGCAACAATCGTTTCGTGGAGATACACTCTGGGAATCAGGCGATACATCCTCCATTTTGACAACAGAAGGAGGGTGTATGTTAAGACGGTCAAGGCAATTCTGAAAATAGAAGAAGAGATACAGAGGCAAATCTTATCCATTGGCATCGCTCTAGACAACGAATGCCATGAAACGCATATGCTTATGAAAGCATTAACCAGCAAATTTGGACCAATCAAAGGAAATGTGAAGCCAGACCCTGTCATGACATCATGGCGTTTTGATGATGAAACAGACATGGTGACGGTTACATACGACAGCGGAGAGCAGGAAGTCTACTGGCTAGAGAACATCATGACAAAGCAGCGACTGAGTTTCATGGAAGAATTGCATAACGCCACTTGTACCAACACAGAAATAGACTCAAAATTGGAGTTAATGCAAGACATGTTCAGGTGGAGACTTCAGAATCTTCAGGAACAAGAAGCTGATGAAGGTGAATATGATGACATGGATGAAGATCAAGTTGAAGACTCCGAGGAGGAAGAGATGACACAAGTGATGGATACTATTCAGATAAAGTACCTTCTGACGAAGGATTTTAATTTTTTTCCTCTTTCTTTTTTCTTCTATGTAATCCTTTTTTTTAAGATAATTAAATGATATATTTCTATCTTTATTAGCAAAATACCAAAATAATACTAAAAAATGATTAACCCTAACAAAACGCTAAAAATAACAAAAAATATTTTTCCTGCTTAATATTTTATTTACTCCGTTATTGTATTTGGACATGTTGGTCTGCATAAGGCCATTTAAAAAAAACGCCAAACTTAGAAGATGGGATGTCTATAACCTATAAAACTGATAAAAGCTGATCAACACAGTAAATACAAAAAACAGTAACTGAAAAGACAGTTACTTTATTACTATCATTTATTACAATAAAAAAGTCCCACCTAACTACGCGCCAAAAAACTCCTATAAGAGAAGGGTCTATACTCAATGAAATTAATCACAACCAGAAAAACACAAAAACGCCATATCCTCTAGAAACTACTCCCTTTAAAATGCCACAGATGGCAAAGCTTTCACTGAAATGGATCCTTTTTTTGAGGGGGTTAACTCAATAATATTTTGCTGAATGAGATGGACAAATATTCAAGAAAAAGAGACTGATGACAGTGATATGCCATCATGTGACCTTTGTTCTTGATGATTATTTGAATGGAATAATGGGATCAACACAAGGGTAAAATCCTATTTTGGACTCCATTATTACAAATTGCATCAAGCAAGAGTTGATCTTTAATGACATGCCACCAAACAAGAATATCACACCAAAAAACAGGTTGCCACTAAGCAGCTTCTTCTAAAAAATGGAGTTTATGAAGGAAAGTTGGCATCTAGCTAAAGTATTCAAAAAATGTTCAAAACGCCAAAAACAAATTCAAGAAGGAAGAGGCTGATGACATTGAAGATTCGGAAGAAAAATTAGATTACCATTTTGTATTATTTTTGTTTTCATTTTATATTGTTTTGATATCAAGTTATATGTTTTTTTGTTATCTAATTCTTTATAAATAAAATACATTATTATATAAAACGCCAAAAACTAAAAACACCAAAACGCTAGTAGTATGAAAACTGGGAGAACATCTACTGTCAAAAGCACCTTGAAAAAAGGCTATTAAATGCCAAAAAATTCACTAAACGCCAAAAAAATTGGTCTTCTGTAATTTTATGTAAGTTTTAATGACTCGTAGTGAATTATTATACAAAACGTCAAAAATTTAACCAGAAAAACGCTATAACGCCAAAAAAATATATATGTGACACAAAAACAATTAATTCAATGCCAAAAAGTTTAAAAAATACAATTAACGCCAAAAAAAACTTAGACGCCATAAAATATTATACCGCGTTGGGAAAATAAAAGAAGAATGAAAAGACAAAAAAACCCCTCCGCCCTTCTCTATGAAAAGACAAAAAAACCCCTCCGCCCTTCTCTATGTCGCCATCATTAGTCGTCGGAATGGAGAACCACTGGAACCGCCGCTGCAATTTGTGGAAAGAAAGCCTGTAGCTCTGTGAATAGAGGACTAGTGGAAGTAAATCCGCTACAATTTGTTTAGGTGGTTTGTATTGATTCTATATTCATTATGAAACCTTAGTAAATGCTTGCTTTAATCGGTTTCTTTGTTAAACTAAAGCCTACAATTTGTGGAACTAAAGCATGTGGATTTAAGAATAGATGGATTAACAAAAGTGATTTTCTGAAGAAAACATGCAACATCGAGATGAATGTTAGATAGTGGTGGCGAGGCATTTAGGTGGTGGTTGGTGGAAGAGGTGGTGGCCAGCGGTAGGAGTGGTGGTGTTGAGAAGCTTAGTTACATGGGTTTTAGAGAGAGAGAGAGAGAGAGTTGAGAGTGTGTGAGTGTTTGGTTTATAAACATATTTTCTTTTTTTTCCTTTTCTTTTTAATATATATTTTTAAGTAAAAAGGTAAAATTACAAAACTACCCTCATGTCGATAAACTTAACTTAAAATTTTAACTAGGTTAGGGTTAAAAGACGTAAGGTGTAATCGGTTTTGAAAATAAAGGACTGTGACTGTAATTATTGAAGAGTAAGGCTATCCATCGCAATTCGATACAAACATAAAGGACGAAAAGTGTAATTTACCCTTTTATTTAACGGGAGTTAGGGGGTTGGACCACAATGGAAAAAAATGGAAACGTCCGAGACCCAAGGGAGAAAAAAACTCATTGGACTAAAATGGCATTTTGGGCCACACGTTAGAGACTAAAATGACAATTTATTCTTTTATAATATTAAAAACATTTCTGGAGCTTTCAGATTTCAAACAATTCCAAAAAAAGAGCTTTCATGATGAGGCGGAACTAGCGCAAAAAGTTAGGGGTATCCTAATTGTTTTTTTTAGGATCAGGGGTATCCTTTATATAACGGAAATGGAGTTAAGGGATATTTTTAAACTACGAAAATGGAGTTAAGGGGTATTTCAACCAAAGTCGCTCCTTTGAAGATGAAAACAAAAAAAAAATCTGTTTTTAAAACACAAACTGAGTGAAACAAAACTGGTTTGAATCACAAACAGTACTATTACAACTGAAATAAATTGAAATACAAGAAATGAAGATGAAGAAGAAAGACTGAGGCACGTGTTCAACACGCTTCCCTTAAAACAAATTCCGAGTCTCCCAGGAGTACTCGTTTTGTTTCCCAGGGTACAACAGCCGAAGCAGTAGTACTGCCAGAGTTAGCCTACAACCCGAAGGCTACCTTGAAAAATGCAAGAAGAAGATTAGTAGAGTGAAGAAGATTGTTTGCATATGCTGTGTAGTAGCTGGTGTCTTCTGCAGTGACTAAGAGGCTGTATTTATACAGCCTCTGATTCGAAACAGCCAAAAACAGATTAAATGAGGGGAATAAATTGCATTAAACGTCTTCAATGCAATTTAATTCGTCATTTAAAACCGTTTGACTCGGCGGTTTCAAAGCTGAACTGTAACTGCACTGTCATTCAATGCTGGAAGCTTCTGCCCGGGCGCACGCAAGTCTGCACGCTCATGCGCGCGTGCGCTATTTTGGCTCACTGCCATGCGCGCGTGCGCCACACTGGCTCAGGTCCATGCGCGCCTACGCGCATGCCCCACGTCACCTGTAAGCCTTTACGAGCACGCCACACAGTCCCGCCGTTTTGGCTCACTTTGGTGTGCCGCGCACGTCACATCAGGACCCATGCACCATGCGCGCAACCGTGCGCCTTCATGCCACGTGTACTCGCGCGCGGACTGCCACGTCACGCGCCTCGAACATGCGTGCCACTTCAACCACTTGGTCCTTGCAGCCCCTGTGATCCACCACGGGCACGTGGTCAAAAATACAAAGGCGGCTCTCAAGCGGGCGAAGTGAAAAGTGCGCCATCAAAGCGCCACATTGCGCCTCATCGCCCACGCCACGCGCGTGAGCGCGAGCGCGAGTTAGGGTGCTCCGCACCCTTCGCGAGTACACTTAGTGTGTGCTTCCATGAAATAATAAGGATGGAGAGTTCCCACTAAAATACCCATTTAAGTTCCATCTCTCCTTCGATGTGGGACAAGGTGCTACTTTCCCTTTTGTTTCAACATTCAATGTTTCAAACACCCAACTTTGAGCATCGATATCTCATTCATCTTAGCTCGTTTTGGACGTGGTTTAGTTCGTTGCGAAGCTCTTCCGACATAGAACACTAACCCACAAATAAATATATAAAGAAACCTCTGTTTCTTATATTTATTTATAGTCCAAATAGGAAAAAACCATTTTCCTATATTTGTGAAAATTGCTATTTTCACCAATTTTTCCAACAATCTCCCAAATGAAAAATGCTATTTTCATCAAATTTCCAGCAATCCCCCACATGTATGGAAATCGATCTTTCCTTACACTTTTCAACGATAAACTTTGACCGTTGAGTATTGCAAGATAGGTAGGTTGTTACCTTTGAACCTTCTTTTGTGAAGCATACTTAGCTTACTAGCGGTTCGTAGACGCGATGTCCTTGAACATACACCCATTTGTGTAAACGACAATATACTTCACACAATACTCTCCCTGGTCTGGCCAACCCCTCATTTTCGTGTCCTATTATGGTCCTGGAACAAGCCTGGTTCTGCGAGAGCTCTAGGTTTGCGCACCCTACAAAGCCATTCGAAGCGACCCTACTTCTCTCTCACATAGGTGATTCCCATAAATCATTAAAAGCATCATGGTTATTTGATTTCCTAAAATCATTAACCTTAATATGCTTAACCTCACTTCAATGTCACTGATTGGAATGGACTAGGAAGTACATAACTCCCTTTTATTTGGTTTAGGGTACTCCCCCACAGTGACTCCGTTTTGGTAATATGATTAAGTTGTCCTATTGAACTTAGATCTTGGAATCTCCAGTTAACTAAGTTAGGTTTCCCTCATATTCCCATTTATCATGGGCTTTAGTCCCATTCCTCTTGACGACGTTTCAACTAACTCTCTGCTTAAGCCTTTTGTTAACGGGTCCGTAATGTTTTCCTTTGATCTCACATAATCAATTGTGATAACACCCGTTGAGAGTAGTTGTCGTACCGTGTTATGTCTACGTCGCACGTGCCTTGATCTGCCATTATACATCAAGCTTCGAGCTCTACTAATCGCTGATTGGCTATCACATTGTATACATATGGTTGGCAAAGGCTTTGGCCATCTTGGAATATATTCCACGAATTGACGTAGCCATTCCGCCTCCTCTCTTGACTTATCCAAGGCGATAAATTCGGATTCCATTGTGGATCTTGCTATGACCGTTTGCTTAGAAGACTTCCAAGCAATAACAGCTCCTCCAAGTGTAAACACGTAACCACTTGTTGATTTGGAATCTTTATTATCCGATATCCAGTTTGCATCAGTGTATCCTTCGATCACTGCTGGTTATCGGGTATAATGCAGTCCATAATCTCTTGTGTATCTTATGTATCTAAGCACCCTCGTGATAGCTTTCCAATGATCCGCGCACGGATTGCTGGTGTATCTACTTAGCCTACTCACCGCGTAAGCCAAGTCGGATCTAGTACATGTCATTAGATACATTAGACTGTCAATAATTCTTGAGTACTCTAAGTGAGCAACCCCATCTCCTTTATTTTTCTTGAGATGTTGGGAGGTATCAACTGGAGTTCGAGCTACACTCGTATCTCCCGAGTTGAATTTTTCAAGAATTTTATCCACATAGTGAGATTGACTTAACACAAGACCATCTTGGGTTCTTATGATATTTACTCCAAGAATCACATCCGCTAAACCCATGTCTTTCATATCAAATCTCGCTTTCAACATGTTTTTAGTAGACTTGATAATTTTATCATTACTCCCAATGATAAGCATATCATCTACGTAAAGACATAAGATTACATAACCTTCGTTTGTGTCTTTGAAATAAACACATTTGTCGCACTCATTTATTTTGAAACCATTGTCAATCATGAAATGATCAAACTTTTGGTGCCATTGTTTTGGCGCTTGCTTCAAGCCATACAAAGACTTGACGAGTTTACATACTTTACCCTCTTGACCTGGGGCGGAGAAACCTTCAGGTTGCTCCATGTAAATCTCTTCTTCTAAATCGCCATTTAGAAATGCGGTTTTAACGTCCATTTGGTGAACTTCCAAATTTCTTAAAGCCGCTATAGCAAGAACCAATCTAATCGAGGTTATGCGCGTCACAGGCGAGTAGGTATCAAAGTAATCTAGACCTTCCTTTTGTCTAAATCCTTTAATCACCAACCTAGCCTTGTATATATCAATACTTCCATCAGTTTTCATCTTCCTTTTGAATATCCAACAATATCCAAGTGGTTTGCAACCAGGTGGAAGATCTACTAACTCCCAAGTATGATTTTGCAATATCGAATCAATTTCGTTCTTTATTGCTTTTTTCCATTGAGGTCCTTCTGAAGAGGAAACCGCTTCGCGATATGTATTGGGGTCGCCCTCAACCATATACCTAACGAAGTCTGGACCGAAGGATTTTTCAACCCTTGGCCTTTTGCTTCGCCTACGATCACCTTCTTCAACCTTAGGTCGTTCATGTGTCTTATCATGAACTACCTCATCAACTGGTGTAGATGAACTTTCACCTACTTCAAAATTAGGTGTTGACGACGTTGCATGTGTTTGTCTTCTCAAAGGAAACACATTTTCAAAGTATGACACAACGTTAGGATTCACCTCCACGATAGTGGTTCCGTGTACATCTGGATTCTTGGACTCATGTACAAGAAAGCGATGTGCACTACTTTGATGCGCATACCCAATGAATATGCAATCAACAGTTTTGGGTCCTATCCTAAGAGCCTTAGGAGGTGGTACAATCACCTTTGCTAGGCACCCCCACACTTTCAAGTATTTGTATGAAGGCTTCTTCCTTTTCCATAACTCATATGGAGTTTCGTCCCTCTTTTTAAGTGGTATCTTGTTCAAAAGATAATTAGCCGAGAGAATGGCTTCCCCCCACATTTCCTGGCTCACCCCAGAACTTATCAACATGGCGTTCATCATTTCTTTCAATGTACGGTTCTTTCGTTCCGCCACGCCATTTGATTGTGGAGAATAAGGAGGTGTACACTCATATACAATGCCACTTTTTGAGCATTAATCAGCAAAATGTGCAACATATTCACCTCCTCGATCGCTTTGCAAAGCTTTTATCTTCTTTTGAAGTTAATTCTCAACTTCATTTTTATACAAGATAAATTTACTTATTGCTTCATCTTTACTTTTTAGTAAATATACATAGCAATATTTAGTACTATCATCAATAAACGTGATGAAGTACTTATTTCCACCTCTTGTGGGTACCGCTTTTAAATCACAAATATTGGTGTGAATTAAATCAAGGGGTTCGGTTATTCGTTCAACCGATTTCGATGATGATCTTGTAAGTTTGGATTCTACACATGTTTCGCATTTATAATGTGAATCAATATGGAATGTTGGTATACATTTTAAATTGATTAAACGGCGTATTGAATTAAAATTTACGTGACCTAATCTACCATGCCATTTATTCGAATCAGAAAACTCAAGCATATAAGTAGAAGTAGTAGCAATTTTATTCATGTTCTTTTTGACTGCCATTACATTCAATTTGAACATACCATTTTGGGCATAGCCCTTACCAACATACATTCCTCGTTTAGTAAGTACAAATTGATCGCTCTCAAACACGAAACGAAATCCAAACTTATTAAGCAACCATCCCGAGACTAGGCTCTTGCGCAAGTCTGGAACATACAACACGTTGCTTAGAGTGAGCTCCTTCCCTAAAGTCCACTTCAAAATCACCGTTCCTTCACCCTTGATATCCGCGGTGGCTGCATTTCCCATGTACAGCTTCTCATCTCCCGCAAGCTCTTTGAAGGTGGTAAAGAGGCTCCTGTCTAGGCACACATGACGGGTCACGCCCGTATCAATCCACCATCCTTTTGGAGTGTTGGTCACAGCATTGACCTCATCCAACATTGCGGTTTTGTCGGAAATCATTGCCACCAAAGGCATTTCATCTTCATCCACCATGTGCGCGCGCTCACGCTTTGGTTTCTTGCATTGGTTAGCCCGATGCCCCGGCTCGTCACAGTTGTAACAAGTCCCTTGGAACGTTTGAGGTTTCTTTTTCACAACCCCTTTCTTTGGTCCAAGTTTGCTAGCCTTTGCTTTCTCTGTCTTTTTTCCCCTTGCCCTTAGAGGATTGGCCATGCTCAACCAAATTTGCGCTAGTAGAAGTTTGCGCATGGCTGCCTTTTAGGGAAATTCTATTGTCCTCTTCAATCCGAAGACGAACAATAAGATCCTCTATAGTCATCTCCTTTCGTTTGTGTTTAAGATAATTCTTAAAATCCACCCAACCAGGAGGTAACTTCTCAATCATCGCTGCCACTTGGAATGTCTCGCTAAGTGTCATGCCTTCCGCAAGGATGTCATGTAGTATATTTTGCAATTCTTGGACTTGATTCATAACTGTTTTAGAATCAACCATTTTGAAATCCAAGAAACGGGCTACCACAAATTTCTTTGTGCCAGCATCCTCCGTTTTGTACTTGTTGTCCAAGGCATCCCAAAGGTCATTGGAAGTCTTGACGTTGTAGTACACATTATACAACGCATCCGACAGGCCGTTTAACACATAGCCACGACATATGAAATCCGAATGCTTCCACGCATCTACCGCGCACTGTCTTTGTGCGTCGGTCTCCCCTTCCACAGGTTGGGGAGCGGTTTCCGTTAAGAACCTCGTAAGATTCATGGTGGTCAGGTAGAAGAACATCTTCTGCTGCCACCTCTTAAAGTGTAGACCCGAGAACTTCTCGGGTCGTTCAGCGTGATTAGCCACTATGGACGCTCCCACAGTGGTGGCGTTCAGGGGGGTTCCCGTCACAACATTCGTATTGTTGTTAACGTTGACATTTTCATTCGACATGCTGAAAAAAATTAAAATTTAAAGTTTACTC
Organism: Helianthus tuberosus; assembly: GCA_030545235.1. Lineage (NCBI taxonomy): Eukaryota > Viridiplantae > Streptophyta > Magnoliopsida > Asterales > Asteraceae > Helianthus > Helianthus tuberosus. Next base: position 104,910,560 of record CM060355.1, read on the forward strand.
CAAAAAGAAATTCTGTTTTACTCCAAAAAACAGAAGTAAACAACTAAATTTTAATTTTACCACAAATTTTCTGTTTCGGCTTCTAAGTCCAACTTTGAAGACCAAAAAACAGAAAATTTTTAATTTTTAAAACTTACTGATTGGCTTCTAAGTCAAACTTTGAAGACCAAGACAGAAAGTTTTAGCAATTTTTAGGACAGATTCTGAATGTAACCAAAATAGTTTTCAACCAAAGTCGCTCCTTTGAAGATGAAAACAAAAAAAAATCTGTTTTTAAAACACAAACTGAGTGAAACAAAACTGGTTTGAATCACAAACAGTACTATTACAACTGAAATAAATTGAAATACAAGAAATGAAGATGAAGAAGAAAGATTGAGGCACGTGTTCAACACGCTTCACTTAAAACAAATTCCGAGTCTCCCAGGAGTACTCGTTTTGTTTCCCAGGGTACAACAGCCGAAGCAGTAGTACTGCCGGAGTTAGCCTACAACCCGAAGGCTACCTTGAAAAATGCAAGAAGAAGATTAGTAGAGTGAAGAAGATTGTTTGCATATGCTGTGCAGTAGCAGCTGGTGTCTTCTACAGTGACTAAGAGGCTGTATAAATGTATTTATACAGCCTCTGATTCGAAACAGCCAAAAACAGATTAAATGAGAGGAATAAATTGCATTAAACGTCTTCAATGCAATTTAATTCGTCATTTAAAACCGTTTGACTCGGCGGTTTCAAAGCTAAACTGTAACTACACTGTCATTCAATGCTGAAAGCTTCTGTGCGCGTGCGCAAGTTTGCACGCTCATGCGCGCGTGCGCCATTTTGGCTCACTGCCATGCGCGCCTGCGCGCATGCGCCACGTCACCTGTAAGCCTCTACGAGCACGCCACACAGTCGCGCCGTTTTGGCTCACTTTGGTGAGCCGCGCACGTCACATCAGGACCCATGCACCATGCGCGCAACCGCGCGCCTTCATGCCACGTCACGCGCCACGAACCTGCATGCCACTTCAACCACTTGGTCCTTGCAGCCCCTGTGATCCACCACGTGCACGAGGTCAAAATTACAAAGGCGGCTCTCAAGCGGTGATGCGAAGTGCAAAGTGCGCCATCAAAGCGCCACATTGCGTCTCATCGCCCATGCCACGCGCGCGCGCGAGGGCGTGTGCGAGTTAGGGTGCTCCACAGCCTCCGCGAGTACACTTAGTGTGTGCTTCCATGAAACAATAATGATGGAGAGTTCCCACTTAAATACCCATTTAAGTTTCATCTCTCCTCCGATGTGGGACAAGGTGCTACTTTCCCTTTTGTTTCAGCATTCAATGTTTCAAACACTCAACTTTGAGCATCGATATCTCATTCATCTTAACTCCGTTTTGGACGTGGTTTAGTTCGTTGCGAAGCTCTTCCGACATAGAACACTAACCCATAAATAAATATATAAAGAAACCTCTGTTTCTTATATTTATTTTTAGTCTAAAATAGGAAAAAATCATTTTCCTATATTTGTGAAAATTGCTATTTTCACCAATTTTTCCAACAGGGGGTAGCCCGTGTTACCCCTAGTAACACTCTAACTTTTTGGGCTAGTTCCACTACTGGATGAAAGTTTCATCCATGGCCACCACCATTCCACCAAATTTAACGTCGACTGTAATGTTATTTCTTGGTGGTGGTGGATGAGCACGACGCCGGAAAAAGAAAAAAACGATGAAGGCTAACGGTGGATTGAGGTAATTTATTAGTTTTTTTAATAAAAAGAAGTGGTGGGTCTGATGATTTTGGTAAATAATTTCTAAATCACCTGTCAAAGTAAATATTTGTTCGAAGAACACCTGCTCTAAAACACCCAAAACTTAATAGTTACAAATTGTCTGGGATTTAGGTTTCATTACGTAACAAATATATTGTAGTTTTTTTGCTTCACTAATATTTTATACTTTTTTGGAGATAAAGGCATGATAATGTGTTTGGTTAATGATCATTGCATGCATGTTCTTGGCTCAATGTCAACGCTTTTGCGCTATTAATTAAATTCTTTTTATTGGAATATTTACACCCTAGCTGGCACTCCAATGGATTTGATAGTGATACACGCAGTTATTCGTTTATATTACTGTATACGTAGTTGTTGTCTTAATACGTAGTTGTTTATCCCTATTCGGCAGTTGTTTGATCTCGTTAAGGAGGACATGTTCTTGTGGATTTGCAACAGATCGAAGCTCAAAAAGCCCTCTTGGGAAAACTGGGATAAGTTCGATGTTGTTGACTTGATGTAACGGTTTTTTTCCATTGTTTTTTCGGTTTCGTTTTCTGGATGTTTGTTTTTTCTCAGCTCCTTGCTGGCTCTTTATATATATATATAAAGTGTTTTTGCCGTTAAAAAAAAAACGTAGTTGTTGTCAATAACACGATATCAAGAACAAAACTTTTATTGAAACACTTCAGTCGGCACAGATTGCCTTAATAAACAACCAAACGGCACAGATTAGCCGATACGATTACAAGAACAGAATATGCAGATCTGTAATATGATCTGCTGTAAATGAAGGAACAATAACAAGTCACTCAGCTCTCGAACAGACAGGGAAACAAGCCCTAGACAGCAGTCGATTGACAGACAAGAAGGAACTCAGCAGCACTTGTATGAGAGAGATGTGAGCGATATTTTGATGATGTTGTAAACCGAGACCAGCACCCCTTTTATAATAGACAAGGGCTTCAGCCCAGCAACCAGGACTCTTAGAAGCAGCCCAAAAAGCCCAACAGCCACAACGGTAACAAAAGAAAACAAGGAAAGGATTAATAAGAGGCAAAAATAAATAGAGAAGATATTGAATTGAATGGAAAGGAAATATTATATTATATTTCAACACCCCCCCTCAATTCAATATGCAAAGCAATTAAAAAGACCAAGTTTGGTACAAACCTTGTCGTGAGCTTGGGCATGCAGACCTTTCGTAAAACCATCAGCAGTTTGATCTTCAGACGAGACACCAACAGTCTTGATAACACCTTTTGAAATTTTTTCTCTTAAAAAAAAAGAGATCAATTTCGAAATGTTTTGTACGGTCGTGAAAGACAGGATTCGCAGCTATTGAGATAGCTGCTGTATTGTCACAGAAAAGGGAAACCGGTAGTTTGACATCAATTTTAAGTTCATTTAAAATGTTAAGAAGCCAAATGATTTCACATGTCGCAGCACACATAGCGCGATATTCTGCCTCAGCAGAGGATCTAGAAATGGTAGACTGTTTTTTGCTTTTCCATGAAATAAGAGAGTTTCCTAAGAAAACACAGAAACCAGTGATAGATTTCCTAGAGTTTACACATTTGCCCCAGTCAGAATCCACAAAGGCTGTAAGCTCTAAGGAATCCCCTTTTTTAAATAAAATGCCTTTCCCAGGAGAACCCTTAAGATATCTTAAAAGTCTTAAAGCGATTTTAAAATGAGCATTAGTGGGACTGTGCATATATTGACTTAGATATTGAACCGAATAGGCAATATCCGGTCTGGTATGAGAAAGATATATTAGTTTCCCTACTAATTTTTGGTAAATAGATGTATCAGGCAAAGTTTGATTATCTTTTTCACATAAATGGGTTAAAATATGATTAGGTTCAATGGGAGTGTTAACTGGTTTACACCCAGTCAAACCAAATTCAGCAAGTAAGTCAAGACAATATTTCCTTTGTGATAAACATAGGCCATCTTTGGTTTTTAGAACTTCAATCCCAAGAAAATATTTTAACATTCCCAAATCCTTAATCAAAAACTTAGATTTAAGAAGGGATTTAATTTTAGAAATCTCAGTAGAACAACTACCAGTTATGACTATATCATCCACATAAACAAGTAATACAATAAACACAGATTTACTTGTTTTGACAAACATGGAGTGGTCACACTTACTTTGTTCAAAGCCAAGTTCGAGCAGAACATCAACAAGCTTCTCATTCCACATCCGAGGAGCTTGTTTAAGACCATAAAGGGATTTTTTAAGTTTACAAACTTTATTAACATTGTTGGGATTATAACCATCAGGAAGGGTCATATAAACTTCTTCATTTAAATTACCATATAAAAAGGCGTTATTTACATCAAGTTGATGTACATCCCAACCATTGTTAATAGCAATAGTTAGAACACATCTAACAGTTACCATTTTCACAACAGGTGAAAATGTTTCAAAGAAGTCTATACCCTCCTTTTGGCTAAAACCCTTGGCAACAAGTCTAGCCTTGTACCTTTCTATTTCGCCTGACGCTTTATATTTGATTTTGTAAATCCATTTACACCCTATGGCTTTCCTATTGGGAGGTAAATCGACTATTTCCCAAGTATCGTTCCTGTGTAAGGCTTCTAACTCATTATTCATGGCAATAACCCAATTGTTATCAGATTTAGCTTCAAAATAGTTCTTAGGTTCACAACTCTTATTAAGCATAGAAGCAAAACACATACTTTCAGAATCAAGATTAGCATAATTCAATACTTTTTCAAGACCATATTTGACTTTACCATCAATAACAAAATCATCAAGTTTAGATGGAAATTTTACATTCCGAGAAGATTTCCTTAAAACGCTGCTAGGTTGCCCTATGTTATCTCCCTCAGAATTGCTTATGTTTTCCTCAACGTCTAAATCAGTCTCAACCCTACCAGGTTCTAACTCAACATCACTTGGTTGCTGTATATCAGCCCTTCCTAAAGCATTGTCAGAGTTATTAACAGGTTGCTGAGAGTGATTAAGGACTGTAGGATTCATGCTTGTGTTATCATCATAGGGAGTAGAGTCAGCTTTAGAGTTTTGGGTGTCATTTTGATCAAATAAGTCAAAAAAATTTAAGGTATTAACTTCAGGGTCTGGGTCAAGGGAGGTTTTCTTTTCTTTAAACGGGAAAACAGATTCATAAAATCTGACATCCCTAGAATAAAACATAATTCTTTGATCTAGACTCCATAGTTTATACCCTTTTTTCTCATTTGAATATCCAACTAGAACACATTTTTCAGCATGACTATTAAACTTATCAGAATTGTTTAAAACAGTGCTAAAACAAAGACACCCAACAATCCTCAGCTGACTCAACACAGGAGCAAAACCAAACACAAGTTCATAAGGAGACCTACCATTTAAGACAGAAGAAGGAGTCCTGTTAATCAAATAGGTAGCAGTTAGGATACACTCAGACCAAAATTTAAGAGGAAAACCAGCTTGGAACAATAACGCTCTAGCAACATTTAAAAGGTGCCTATGTTTCCTTTCAACTATCCCATTTTGTTGTGGAGTATGAACACACGAGGTTTGATGAATAATACCATTATTGTAACAAAACTCTTTCATTTGTTTGTTTATAAACTCAGTACCATTATCACTTCTGAACATTTTAATGTGTTTACTGAATTGGGTTTTAAGCATGTTGAAGAACCCTTTTATATTGTAAAACACTTCATCTTTATTTTTCATAAGATAGACCCAAACAGCTCGTGTGTAATCATCAACCACTGTTAGGAAATATCTAGAGCCATCCCTACTTTGAACCCTATAGGGACCCCATACATCAAGGTGAACAAGATCCCCTAAAGACTTAGACTTATGATCACTTAAAGGAAATGGTTCCCTATGTTGTTTTGCCCTATGACATGTTTCACAAGGTTCAAGTTTAGCATCCTTTTTAATATCTAATTTGTCTTGTAAAACGTGCAACACAGGTTCAGCAGGGTGTCCTAATCTAGCATGCCAAAGATTAACATCAAGACTAGCATTACACACCTTGTCAGACATAGTAGAACTACCACAGAAATACAGACCATCAAGTTGACTACCAGTCACCAGGACTTTCTTTGTTTGAGAGTCCTGAATATAACAATTATGTTCATCAAAAGAAACAGTCAGATTGCAATCTTTGGCAAGTTTATGAACAGAAACAAGGTTGACACAATAATCAGGAATAACAAACACATCATATAAGATGACCTTATCACTTAGTTTAACATCACCAATTTTGGTTACTAAAGCACTTGTCCCATTGGGATGTTTAACTTTGATGTTATAATCTGTAACATCCATTTGATTTATAAGATTAGTGTCATCCGTAATCATGTGTTGATTTTCCCCTGAATCAATTATCCACCCAGCCTTTTTCCCATTATTTCCAAAGTTGGAAAAACAATAAGCAGGTTTAAAGTCACATGTAGGTTTGAAAATATCAGCATGACTGTTAAAACAAACATAATTAGACCTACCCGCAAAGTTACTTCCTTGAGTTTCACTTCTGGACTTATTATTCAACAGGCTAAGTAATTGCGCAATCTGTTCATTTGTTAAACCATTCACAGCAGACGATGAAGCAGTTTCAGAAGCATCAGCAACCACATTATTACTAACCCTGCCTCCCTTATTACCACTTGTTTTAGATTTCATCCAAGAGGGGTAACCAACCAGTTCATAACATCTCTCAACAGTGTGTCCAATCTTGTTACAATGTGAGCATTTAAGATTTGGGTTAGGGGGTCTAACATTTTTCCTTTTTGAATCAAAAGATTGACTGGTCTTAACAGCAAAGCCGACAGGATTATTAGAGATTTTTTCCGAAAAATTGTTTGAGTTTCTATGAGATTCTTCTCTGGATACAACAGAGAAGGCTTCTTTTACAGAAGGAAGAACTTCCCTAGTTAACAAAGAAGTTCTTACAGACTGGTAAACACTGTCAAGACCCATTAAGAACTGCATCAATTTAATCAAGTGATTGAAATCATTAAATTGTTTGGATGCATCACAAGTACACGTAGGTAGAGATAGAATTTGATCTAATTGTTTCCACATGCAGTTAAGTTTATGATAATACTCAGAGACAGGCATGCCATTTTGAGAAAATGAATTAATTTTTTGATACAAATTAAAGACCACCGACCCATCAACCTTATCATAGGTTTCTTTTAGTTCTTTCCACACCACAGAGGCAAGTTTAGAATAAACATGACCCAAATATAATTCTTCAGACACAGAATTCAAAATCCAGGTAAGAACAATAGAATTACAACGATCCCACTGTTTTCCTAACACTTCATCAGTAGTAGATCTAGCACAGGATCCATCAATAAACCCTAACTTATTTTTAACTTGTAAAGCCAGATTCATAGCATTAGCCCAAACATTGTAATTATCGGTGCCTTTCAGTTTTATATTAACAATAGTCAGATTAGCCGAGTCACTAGGATGAAGGTAAAGTGGGTCACCAGCATCAATTTTACTAACCAAAGTGCCACTAACAGAATCAGTATCCTTATCAGGCATGATAACAGGCAATCAAGAAAACAAATAAATACTGTAACAACTACGGCGAAGCCAAGACAGGGAGTAGGATCAGAGGTTCGTCACTCAAAGGGTGCCTCTGCAAACTATGTCAAGGGAGCCACAAACCAACACAAATCAACCACAGATAAAAAAAAACACAAAAGCAAACAATCAACAAGAGTGCAATAGAGAGTAAAACGAGAAAGGGTTAGAATACTCTCACAGCGGGTGCGTGTAAATCCAGCGGATCAGGCCAGTAACCTTCACTTAGGGTTACAGGCAACTGATCAGAAGACCAAAAACCAAAATTCTGTTGGTTTGCCCTTAAAAAAGAGACCAACGAGAATTCTTCTCAGCACAAAAAAAACCTTCGATATTAGGGTTTTAATTTTTCAATAAACCCACAGCCTCCAGGAGGATGAACACCACCAGAACCGGAATCGGCAGAATCAATAGAAGCTACCAAGACTCCGGAAAACACCAGCGGCCTTCAACGAACAAGCCGGATCTGACCGGAACCCTAGAACGCAGCGGATGTCGGAACAGGAACCTCAAGAGCACCTAGTGCTCTGATACCATGTCAATAACACGATATCAAGAACAAAACTTTTATTGTAACACTTCAGTCGGCACAGATTGCCTTAATAAACAACCAAACGGCACAGATTAGCCGATACGATTACAAGAACAGAATATGCAGATCTGTAATATGATCTGCTGTAAATGAAGGAACAATAACAAGTCACTCAGCTCTCGAACAGACAGGGAAACAAGCCCTAGACAGCAGCCGATTGACAGACAAGAAGGAACTCAGCAGCACTTGTATGAGAGAGATGTGAGCGATATTTTGATGATGTTGTAAACCGAGACCAGCACCCCTTTTATAATAGACAAGGGCTTCAGCCCAGCAACCAGGACTCTTAGAAGCAGCCCAAAAAGCCCAACAGCCACAACGGTAACAAAAGAAAACAAGGAAAGGATTAATAAGAGGCAAAAATAAATAGAGAAGATATTGAATTGAATGGAAAGGAAATATTATATTATATTTCAACAAATGTAAATATGATTGATTCTTTTCTCCAGAGTTTATCTGAATTGTTGAAAGAAACATTCCACTTTTTTAATGTCGATCATGTGCAAATCATACCTGTTACGAACATGGAGTTACACCCCATGAAGTTAGAAAAGAAAAAAACTGATTAAAATACGAAGGGTTGACGACATCTGTGACATATTCATAGAACAGGGTCTATCTAATCAACTATAAATTAAACCTTGATCGCATTACATTCCAATATCCAAAAATCAAGTTTATCTTTTGCAAGGCTATTCATCTTCAAAATGGCCACTTACAAAAACTCATTTGGATATTTTGTGCTTCCAGTTATGGTTCTAGCATTCTTAACTCTCCAAGCAGAAGGCCAAGGCTTAAAAGTTGGGTTCTATGAGAAATCATGCCTACATGCTGAAAAGATCGTAACTACGGTCATCAATGAAGTTATGGCAGTCGCCCCGTCACTTTCTGGCCCGTTGTTGAGAATGCATTTCCACGACTACTTCATTCGGGTTTGTAACATGTTATTTTATCATATAATTCAAGTTCACTTCTTAGATTATTTCATCATCTAACGTGAATGTGTTTTATGATTTATGAACCTTGCATTTTTATAGGGTTGTGATGGTTCAGTTTTATTGGATTCTCCAACAAATCAATCCGAGAAATTTGCACCCCCGAATCTCAGCCTGAGAGGGTATAATATCATCGACAGAGTGAAGTTGGCATTAGAAAATGCCTGTCCTGGTGTAGTTTCTTGTGCTGACATCGTAGCCCTTATTGCCAGAGACGTTACTGTGGCGGTAGATTTATCCCCCATTCAAATCTAATGCTAAAATTAGCTTCATGTGTATAGCATGATAATGCCGACATTTTGGATACAATGTTCATTTTTCTTGTGATAATAATGATTCATCATCTTCTTATACGACAAACCTCTTTTGTTAACAGACCAAGGGACCATTTTGGGAGGTCGAAACTGGCCGAAGAGACGGAAATGTGTCTTTACTCAGTGATCCCATAAATCCAACAACAGGATTGCCACCATTTTTTGCAAACATTAATCTTTTGAAACAGTCATTTGCACTGAGGGGACTAAACACGAAAGATCTTGTGGTTCTCTCTGGTACGTTAATGAGTATTTTTATTTTCCATGAACCTTTCTTACAAATTCATATCTTCAGGTAAGTTAGTATCAAAGTGATTAGTTTCCAGATTGTACGTAACTAAAATGCGTATTCTTGATCATTTTTAGGAGGGCATACCATAGGGATGTCTCATTGCTCGTCATTCGATAGCCGGCTCTACAACTTCACTGGGAAAGGCGATACTGACCCCTCAATGGACCCAAACTACATTGCAAGATTAAAGTTGAAGTGCAAACAAGGAGACCAAACCACTTTAGCTGAGTTAGACCCTGGGAGCTTCAAGACATTTGATGACTCTTACTACAGACTAGTGACTAAGAGGAGAGGACTTCTAGAATCAGATGCAGCCTTGCTTAACGACCCTGAGACTAGAGCGTACTTGGTTCAATCTACTAGCCATGGTTCCACTTTCTTCAAGGATTTTGGTGTGTCTATGGTTAAAATGGGTTGTATTGGGGTTCTTACTGGCTCTCAGGGTGAAGTCAGGAAAGTGTGTTCCAAAAGGAACTAAAATCTGTTCATCCAGAAAGTAAACTAAAACCAAGAGCAATCACGGTTCATCAGCGTTTGATCACGTGGTTTAACCTTGATAATTCAGTTTAACCTATATCTTTCAAGTTCAATCTATGTATGAGTGTTCCACATAAGTTTAATCCATTAAATACCGTTTTCCTAGTCATAAATGTACTCAAACTAGTATACATCCATGTACAACCTTCTTAGTTTAATTCTTGTTATTAATGTGTTCTATTCATTCGGGAAAGTTCTTTTTTTTTTCTTTTGAATATATTACTTCTTTGTTTAATCCATATTTATCATCACTAAAATTGAAACATATCTTGGATAAGTTGTAGCATATACCCTACAAAACACACGAATATAACAGGATGTGGTTATGCATATTGTTGAACCTTTAGTTGCTTTAAATACTCATAATATTTGTTTTGATATGTATTAATGTAGGAATATGTTTCGAGTTTGTTCCAAACTCCGGTATTCGTAAACCAACTTGAATCCTATCTTGCAGCGAGGGGAAAGCAAGCCGCAACCGACGATGACTATGACGATGACGACCTTTTTGACAAGGATGATGAGGATGAGTAATTAGTATTATCTACTTGTAGTTTTCGAATGTTATTTTTCGGATATTTTAGGATGTTATTCTACGGATACGTTTTATGCGATTTTAGTATGTAAAGCATTATGTTTGTTTAGTTTGTTTGTGTTGCGTAAAACTGGAAAATTGGCAGGTTTGTTTATAACTGGAAATACTGCAAATGCAGTAAAATTTAAAAAAAAATGACTTTTAGCGGCGACATGTGTCGCCGCTATTAACTCAAACCATTAGCGAAGACACCATTAGCAAAGACATATGTTGCCGCTAAAAGTCGTCATCATTGGCGGCGACATCAGTTAATAGCGGCGACAAACGACCCTTTACCGGCCAACCTTTAGCGGCGACCCTTTACCGGCGACATGTCGCCGCTATTACCTTTAGCGGCGCAGATCAGTACTATTAGCGGCGACATTTGTCGCCGCTATTAATCGACTTTCTTGTAGTGGCATTTTCCGAGAGGTAGCAACAGGTGTTGTAGATCAGGTCGCACACCCAAATCCAATGCCTCCTGATAGACACACCCAATTCCTCCTAACTGGCAGACCCAATGCCTTCTTCTCCTATAAACAATAGTTATATGTTCCGAGGGGAGGGGGGGTTAAGAGGGTTTACAACGTCAAGAGGATCATCTAGCTTGGATGTTTTCTTTGTTTCCCGTTAATTTCAACCATGAACCTTGTTATCTTTTAAGCATTTATGTTGTTCTTGAGCTCACGATAAGCTACACATTTTGTATCACTTTAATTTTGATGAAGTTTAGTTAAAGCATTTACGCTGTTTTTGAGCTCACCATAAACTACACAATTTGTATCACTTTAATTTTGATGAAGTTTAGTTAAAATTTGATGATATTATAGATTACCAGGAATGATTATGTTAACGTGTTATTCAACTTTAGGGGGATTATGGGTTTTTCGTTTATCAGTCCAAATGATTATTGGATTAGATATCCGTGATGGGAAACTAATCCGTATTTATAAACATTAACATGAATGTATCACTTGGGTTTACTTGCATGATTTTAGGTGGTTAGTTGTGTTGGGTTCCTACACAACTAATTAAAAAAATTAGGAAGCGAAAACATGCGTGTACGAGTCGATTTAAACAAGGGTAAATTACACTTTTCGTCCTTTATGTTTGTACAGAATTATAACAGATAGACTTTAAGTTCAATAATTACAGTCGTACACACATATAAAAATCTTCAAAAAGATGTCCATTAAGTGAAGCCAAATTTTGCTCAAAGCCAAAGTGAAGCCAATGTTCATGTAGAAATTATATACATTCCTAATACCTGAATTTTGGTCAAAGTGAAGCCAAAATTCAAGTAAAACGTTAAGTTAGTCAATTATTTTTGGTATTATAGTAGGCCATATCTTCAATATAGTAATTTTTGTCTTCCTTAGGTGAGTACACTAATTAGCTTACTTCGACTCTTCTATTTGTATCCATCTATCAACCACTCTAATTGAAAACCAAGATGAGTTTTGCTTTATGAACGATTTTATAAAATTTGCTCTAATTTGGGTTTTGATTATCTCCCAATACATGACATTCCTATTGTTTTGCTTTAAAAGAAAACTGTTTCTATAAAATCTGGGATAATGTCTCTTATGATAATCAGGAATTCTTTTATTAATCCTTATCAAGGTAACTATTCCAGATTTTGAAATTCCTAAGATTAATTTCTTTTCTTTGAAAGAATCAAAAGGACTTCTAAGACGCATACAGTCATTCTAAATTCTAACTATAAGGTTAAATGGCATCCATGAATATATCATAATGTACAAGACCATGACCAATAAAATTAAGGGCTTACACATGGAAATCAATACAATTTTTTCCAGTGCGTTACATGATCACTTTTCCACTAATACGATAAGTTGCCTTAAGAATCAACTATAACACTCAGAAGTATCAAAGGAAAATGAGTGTTTTGATCGCAACATACTTACAAGGAAAAATAATACCTAAAACTGTAAAACAAGATGTTCTTCACCTTACTACGACTAAACCTAAAGAGATTATAGTTCTAAGATTCGGAGATAGAATACAAGTACTACTTTAAGCTCTAAGTTTCCTCAAAGGAGAGTCTCATTGCAAAATTATGACATTAGACTAAGCACAAACAATGAGACTATCCATAATTTAAAGGAACATTTAGCTAAAAGAGGTAGTCACATATTAATAACATATAAGTCTGCTAGTGATGATATATTCCAATTAACACATGATGAGTTGTTTCCTTACAAGAAATCAACAAAAACGATTAACATGAGAGTTACTGGAAAATTTAATTTTAAGGCTCTAAGAACTAAAATAAATTGTTTTGTAATTGGGCTTCGTGATACCTTACATATTCTTGTGACTACTCGGAATTTAGTATCAATGATAAAGCTACATTATGACATTTGTGTGGTTTGCATGAACAAAACAAACTCACTGTTACCTTAAACTGTTATATTATTTGTTATCATTATCTGGATAGAAAACTTTATAAGGTAGAACAAGAGATACTATACATTTTCACAACTTTTATTATCATCGTTTTGGTCAAAAATTAGTTTAAGGATAATGTAACCAAATTTTGTTTATGAGGTAGAGTGCTTATGTGTTTGAACAACAATATAAACGATTGTAAAGTGTATGTCACACCCCGATTTCCGGTGGGCCCGGATGGGTACAATCGTGACAGCTGGATAACACTTATCACAATTTAATAATATGCAGCGGAAGTATTACATTAAAAATTAATAAAATAAAGCTTGAATGTATGAAAGTAATTACAAGCGTTTGATACAAGCACACAGGCAGGATCCAAATAAATAGAGCTTTAGACATCATAGGCTTTAAGCTTCAGGAGTGCAAATTCCTTAGCCTTCATTCTAGCCGACCCGTAATCCCAGCCTATAATAAGGTTCGGTACCTGCTGTACAATCTTTTGAAAATACGTCAGCCAAAGCTGGTAAATACAATTAACTGACTCTTTTAAAAATAGTTTTTCGAAAAGAGTTTATACATATTAGAAAACCCGTAGGAGATCTTTTAAATATATCTTGGGTTTATTCTTGTTACCAGATTATATACTTGATTAACCCATTGGGTTGTCCGGACATGGTATCATTAACCCCCAATTATGATAATTATCAATTAAACGGATTAAACCGTATTCTTACATTTTTGCGCAATCATAGGCGACTTACTTATGTAATAACCGTCCCAAGAGGCATATTTGCCGTCCCAAGTTTACACTAAAATAAGTTAAGAGTATTTACCTTATTGCTAGCTTCCAATCAACAAGAATATATTTGGCAAAAAGCCGCAAGTCTAAGTATTATTGACCCAAGTCCGATTATCTGGGGGGTACTATAGTCTTGAAAGAACAGATTTATTATCTGTTAGAATGTATACGGGCCAAAGGTAGTTCCTATAGATATGACCCGCTACTTAAGAATAGGTTCGCTAGATTAAGCGTTTACAGAATAGAATGTGGTTTAAACCCATAGAATGTGGTTTAAACCCAACAAGTACTAGGACTTGTATAATGTCGGTAAACAATGTACATTCTGGATTTTGAGACCAAAACGATAAGGTTAAACCCCTTTTGGGTAAACTTATGTAAACTAGTTACGTAAGTCTAACCGTACGCGTATAAGCGATAACGGGTAACCAGATGAGTCATGAACAAGTTCCATATGCCAATATGTTTTAAACAAGTTATAATATCAGTAGGATATCAACTTGTATGCCCGTTAAGGTTTTAAAATCAAATTATGCCTCATAAGGGCATTTTAGTAATTTTAACACTTATAAAAGGAGCTTGCATGTAATTTGATGTTATAGTTATAAACATTCTATAAAAATTTTAAAATTTTGATATCATATCAGTAGGTTATCAAATATATGTGTGGTTTATGCTTTATGACCAAACCATGCACTGTAAGGGCATTTTGGTCACTTCACACTTAGTTTTGAGACTTTATTTGGGATTCTGAATTCATGACTTATACCTACTGTAAAAACATTTAAAATTGTTTATAAAATCAGTAGGTAACAAGTCTTGGTTCATACGTATTGTTTTAAAACCATACTACGCGCCTAACCGGCGTTAATGTCGTTAAATGACGATTTACGCGAAGATTTATGAAATCTGATGTTATGACCAGCTTTGAATAGTTAAAATATTTTATTTGTCATAATATATCAGTAAGCAAAAGGTTTGGTTTGAATATCATGCTTAAAACACATTTTATGTGCCATAAGGGCATTATCGTCATTTATCGGCATTATATACGAAAATGAAGTTAAACTCAGTTTACAACCTGACTTAGCATCCCAAATAATCCTAGTTATCATATCATATCAGTAGGTAATGAGTTTTATGCTGAAATTATGTTTAAAACTCATTTTATACTTAAAAGGGCATTTTTGTCCTTTTAAAAGCATAGTTTACGCTTATACGCGTAAACTCAGTTTAGGACCAGGTTATACACATAAAAATATTCTAAACATGTTTACTTATCAGTACATAACTCATTTTCATGCTCATTTACTTTTAAAACCTTATTTTTAAACAAAAGGGCATTTTAGTCAAAGTACGACAAAATAACGGAACATGGGCATAAACTCAGATTCCTAGTCCGATCGTGTAATATAACCTTATGGGGTTATACTACATTATATTACGATCATAACGGAACCTAAAATCAGTAGCATACTAGTCTAATTTGGTTTATAACCAAAAGTCAACGTAGAAGTCAAACTACGCGACTTTCGGTTGCGAACCGACTCTAAAACGGGAATTGACGAGCCGAACATGTTTACACATGTTCTGATAATTATTACCGAGTTGTTTAAGTGATAAAACATATTTTCGAATGCTTGTAAACTCATATCGCAATTTATTTTAAAAAAACTGACTCGTTGACTTTTTAAATAAATATTACGTTGACTCGTCAATTGACCAAACAAACGTGATTCTTAGGAGGTGCCCTTTTTAGGGATTAACACCTACCTAATTACGATCACGTAGCCATCTTCGTTGCGAACAATGGCTTGACCGTTTACGGTCTAACTAAAAGTCAAAGCGTTTATCGTAAACGCTTGACTTTTCGGCTTTAAGAGCCAAATAAAATAACTAGTCACTAAAGGAACACTTATAATGGTCCTAGGGACTGAAGAGGACTCAATGGTGTGCTCCTAATGCTCAGGAGCTCCCATAGTTGATAGAATAGAAAGATTCAAGAATTGGTGCGAATGAAATGGTTGAAAGACCCACCTATTTATAGTTTTTGAAAAGTTATGGATGATTGACAAGTGTTCTAAGGGTTCATGAGATCTTAACAGGTGTTATTACAGCTGTTAATAACAGCTAACAACCCATAGATTTGATAAAAATGGTTTAGATATAAGTGTTGGGAACAAGCAAGTGCAAAACAAAAAAATAAATATATAAATCTGCAGCTGTGGGCTCTGGCGGCCCGCGAACACCCCGACCCATGTTTACGCGGCCCGCGAGTGATACAAGCCCAGCAAGAACTTTGGTAGTCGTTAGTTTTTGTCCCTGTGTCTTTTAAATGCCTTTTTAAACTTTCTTTATTGACATTTTTGGCACAAAACTTTATATAATCATGTGTATAGTTAATATAATGCACAAGGATCTTTAACGATAAATCTTAGGTGCATCCAGCAGTACGAACGAGCGTTACAGAGTCCCCGGTTCATACAAAAGGTCACTTTATGGTGTAGTTTTGCTAGTTGGCGTTTTTAGTCCTTTTAACGCACAAAGTTGTGCGGACTATCGTTTAACGACATCAAAGTCTTACGTAGCTCATATCAGGCATTCCCGTGAGTATTATCGAACATCACGATGCTCCGGTTTTGCTAAAAGGTCATTCAGAGGTAAGAATTAACATGTTGACACTTTTAACCCGTTTAACGCACAAACTTGTGCGTATTATCGTTTAATGGTATCAAAGCCCTAAACGGCCAATGTTAGGTATTCCCAAGAGTGTGATCGAATATCATAACGCTTCGAATTTGTTAAAAGGTCACTGAGAGGTAAGAATTTACATGTTGACGCTTTTAACCCTCCGTTATCGAAACTTTTGAGTTTATCGCAAACGGTTTTGATTATCCAACATGTGGCTTAATATGAGAACATGAATACCATATAATGTCACTCAGAGGCTTAGTTTAAGCATGTTTTCACTTTCAGTCCTCTCATATTCAAAGTTTTAACTGTTTGGCGATAATAGTCCCTCCTGGTCAACGTTTGACTTAATTAGGATAAGGGACACGTGTCGATACGTTATTGGGCATGATTTTACGAGGTGTTACATCCTCACCCCCTTAAAAGAAATCTCGACCTCGAGATTTGTTCGGAGTATTACGGTCCATTCCGTATCATAGTAGGTTTCAACTTCTCAAGAGTATCCTAGGCCACAATAGGAATCCCGTTTCACATTTATGGGGAAAACTTGGAACTTTTAAACTCCACGGTCCATAATAGACAAGGTTTTTCAAAAAACCTTAGGCTCACGTTCAAATGTTATGGCGAAACATGACGAGTGCTTATTAGCTGAGCATCATGCAAGATTTTTTTTTTCAAAGATAAGAATATATTTAGTATCCTAATTCAATATTTTAGACAACGGTACTGTTATGGGTGGTTTTTTGCTCATATATCTTGACTAATATTCTGACTATGTTGCTTTTTGTTGTGATCAGGATACCGGATCAGGATATTGGTAACATCCTGATGCGATATCCTGGTAGTAACTAATTAACTCACGTGCAGATTGTTGTAACAAGTCTCTAACAGTCAGGTGGACTTCTTCTCCTTAAGACTCAGGCAATTTTGTTGAATTATAGACGTTGAAGCCAGAAGACATGGACTACAACGTTCACAAAGGGAATATTCCATATATCCCAGATTTATAGGCTAGTTAGTTAGTTTCTTTTTACTATAAATAGATTGATCGGATCAGATAAGAACACACGCAATCTCTCGTACACTCTTTCTCTCTAGCTGCAAACATTCACAACACACTTACACTTGTATCGAAACCACATTATAACACTTAGTTGATCCGCATCATATCCTGCACTGTATCCTGACATTTGACGTAATAAGAAAAACAAGGCAGCTGCGATTGCCATCTCCCGAGGTTTTATGCCGGCGATCTAGATAGATCAAGGGCTTTCCTCGTACATCCTATGTCACCCTTTTACATTTTTCCTCATTGTTTGATTGTAGATACAGCTCGATATCCTGAGCCGTATCCTGATAACTGTTTTTGCGAACAACTTAGTTAACATATTTTCCACACACATTCTTAGCACATTACCTCACTTAACTAAGTTGATCACTTAATTGCTTCGGTAATTTTTGACCAAAACAATTTGGCGCCCACCATGAGGCAAGTGGTGCTATTTCTATTAAAAGCTTTTGCAAAATCATTACTTGGTTTTCTATTTTCAAAACCTTTTGCTACACTATTTTCAATGGCTTCGAGATTAAACATGAGCTCTTCAACCATGTCTGCTACAACCTTTGCAACAATTGGTTCGGTGCTTCCACCACCTCCTCCGAGAATGCAAGCCTCTTCACAAGGAACTGAGATTCATGTGGCTCGGGATGTTATCCCTGCTCGCAATATTCAGGGATCTGGTCCTGTTTTGGCCTCTAATGAAGAAATTCTAACTTTATTTGGTACTGTACAGGAACAGATGAGGCAACAGCAGGAGACCAACCAAATGCTGATGAGAGAGATACAACTCTTGAAATCTAGCTCAAGCAGGCCCGCTGAGGATACTATCACTCCCTTGCAACCCAGAGCTTTGAACTTCAGTTCTGCAGTATATACTGAGGATAACAGGGGGAATATTGTGCCTAGCCATTCCCAGAATCATACTCCTGAGATACCCTCTTCAGTCAGAGTGTCATCTGTGAGAAGCTCAGGATATGCTTCAGGATATGGCCAGAATCCTCAGACTGGTAACGTATCTAATAATAATAATACTCTTGCTACTAATGGTGTTGAATCTTTGCAGGATGCAGGTATGACATCAGCATTTTCTATGGAGCTTCAGAAATTGAAGGACATGATATCAAGTGTACCTGGAGTGGTCCAGCCAATTCCAGAAGTATCCTAAGACAGCCACAGGATATCCCGGTTTGCCTATCCTATTTGTGATGTTGAAATCCCAAAAAGATTTCAGACCCCCAACATGAAGCTCTACGACGGAACTACGGATCCTGAGGAGCATATTGCCCAGTATAGGGAAAGGATGGAAATCAACCCTATCCCTCCGGATCTCAAGGAAGCATGCCTATGCAAGGGTTTTGGTTCTACCTTAACAGGATCAGCCTTAAAATGGCTCTTAAACATTCCTCCTCACTCAATTACATCATTTGCTCATTTAGTGAATTTATTTAATAGTCAATTTTCTTGCAGTCAAAGTTTTGAGAAACTAACCAGTGATCTTTACAGGATAACCCAAGGACCTCAGGAATCCTTGAGGGATTATGTGAACAAGTTTAGTTGGGAATCCTTAGATATCCCACATCTTGATGTTGCAATAGCTGTGCAGGGTTTCAAGATGGGATTGCAAAAAGATTCTCAATTTTACCAGGATCTTGTAATGAATCCCTGCAGGAATCTGGATGAAGCTCGGAACAGGGCTTTAAGATATATTCGGCTGGAGGATGACAAAAAAATGCAAGAGAGGATGAATTCATCCAAAACCTATGAGTCAACCAACAGGAAATCAGAATCCTCGTATAAACCATATCGCTTTAAGCCATATGGCAGAAATGACAACAAAAAAGTGAATGCTGTTGAAGACGAGGATCCTGAGGAGTATCCTGAGTTGTCTGAATATTGTTTTTCTGTTAATATACCTGAACTGATGTATGCTATGCAGGGTTTAGGAGACAAAGCAAGATGGCCCCGGAAGAATCAACAAAAAGCTGATTGGAAGGATAAGTCCAAATGGTGTGCCTTCCACCAGGATTTCGGACATGTTACTGAGGATTGCATTGCTCTAAGGAAAGAAATAAGCTATCTCTTGAGCAAGGGATATCTAAAGGATCTCCTGGGAAGAAAGAAGAATAAGGGCCAGGATACTGAGAAGGATCCTGAACGAGCAGCATCACCTCCTGCGGATGCCAAGATAATTAATTTCATTTCAGGAGGATCCGACATTTGCGGGACATCATATTCTACGGCGAAAAGGCACGGGAAGGAAGCCAAGGCAGAGAGGGGAGATAAGCCAACCAGGATGTCAACCCTCATAACTGATAAAGTGATCACGTTCGATAACGATGACAGGGATACTGTCCAGGATCCTCATCATGATGCTTTGGTAATAACGTTATATGTTGCTAACCATTTTGTGCGCAGGATACTGGTGGATAATGGCAACTTCGTCAACATAATTCAGCTGGAAACGTTGAATAGGATGAACGTACCCCCGATGAATATTACTTCTAAATCTACTGTGCTTGTTAGTTTCAGTGGAGAAGCCAGGAATACCGTAGGGGAGATAAAGTTGGCCGTGTATGTTGAAGGGGTCAACTCAATGCACCCGCTTTTGTGTCATGGACTCCTTATCCTGCTATAATATTATATTAGGTAGGCCTTAGATCCATGATATGAAAGCTGTGCCGTCAACCTATCATCAATGCATCAAGATCCCTACCCCTTGGGGAGTAGTCAAGGTGGAAAGTGATCAGCAGGAACCAAAGGAGTGTTATTCTTCTTCGATGAAATCCTCGACAAAGCCTAGTGCAGCATAGCAATTAAAGATGCGAGGCCAGGATATCATGGAGGCTTTAGAACAGGATGTAAAGAAAATTATCCTGGATCAGGATAATCCGGATATCTCGGTGCTCGTGGGAACCAATATCCCTTAGGATATTGAAAACCAATTGACTAACTTTTTGAAATGCAGGATGTCAACATTCGCATGGAAACACGAGGATATGACAGGTATTTCCAAGGATATTATAACTCACAAGCTCAGAATTGATAGGTCTTTCAAGCATGTCCAATAGTAACAAAGGAAGTTTGCTCCAGAACGGAACGCAATCATTCAGGAAGAAGTTGAAAGATTATTAAAGAGCAAGATGATTAGGGAAGTGAAATTTCCCAAATGGCTGGCAAATGTAGTTGTGGTGCAAAAGAAAAACGGGAAATGGAGATTCTGTGTAGATTACACGGACTTGAACAAAGCTTGTCCCAAAGACCCATTTCCTCAACCTCATATTGATTCAATGGTGGATGCTACTGCTGGCCACAAGATGTTAACCTTCCTGGATGCCTCCTCAGGATTCCAACAGATCCAAATGGAACCCTCGGATCAGGAGGATACTGCTTTCATGACACCAATAGGTATTTATTGTTATACTGCTATGCCTTTTGGTTTAAAAAATGCAGGTGCAACATACAAAAGATTGGTGAACATGATGTTTAAAGACAAGCTGGGGGATACCATGGAGGTGTACATCGATGACATGGTAGTAAAATCTAAAAAGGCTGAGGATCACCTCCAGGATATTAAGGGAGCATTCAATATCCTGGACCAATACAACATGAAACTAAATCCTGCCAAATGCCATTTTGGAGTGGGAGCAGGAAAGTTTCTAGGATACATGGTGATGAAAAGTGTCACGGCCCCCGACCCGGTTTGACCTGGTTCAGGAGCCGCGGGACAGAAAATCCTGTGGTATTTATTTATTTGAGTTAACAACGGAAGATTTTAACAGGATCTTTTTAAAACTGAAATTTCCCGATTATTTTATTTCACAATTCGGGATAAAAACCCGGTAATTTACAATCATATGATTTCACTGAGAAATCTTTATTTTACAAAACATGTTTCTTTATTTTATATTGATCCACTTCCTTAAGCTTGTAGTGCTTCGTGGCACTTTTCCTGGATCACAACAGATCACCTGAAACATGTTTGAAAAAGGTTTTGTTAGCGGAAAATACCGGTGAATCATTCTTTTTACTAAAACGACGCGTTTGTTATAATCTACAGTATTAAGAGCGATTACATTGTTTCCATATATCAACCAACTACCCACAGTATTTGTCACTCGACCGGATCTGTGACTATGGTCATATCACTCATTGGCCACCCGTTTGTCCAATGGTGACGATTATCAAGTAATGTATACAAAACCCCACATACCGGCTGTAATTTGGTGATTACAAAGACTTAATCCCTGTAATTATAACCTTGAAAATAAACATGATTTTGAAAGTAATTTGTTAAAAAGAGAATGACTCACTTTGCAGATTTAACACGGGCAGCGTCTAGTCAATGGATTAGCCTTGTTACCTAAATTAATAATCATGCACACGAACTGGGTTAGTAACTAATACAGCATTTACGATAACCCACGAGATTAAACCCTCACAACGAATGACAAAGTGCGATACTTAAACATCCATCGAATTTACGAAGAATGACAAAGCATAAACCCTAATGTGGGCAACACTTAAACATCCATTGGATAGTTTTAATCGATCGGACATTAAATCGTAGCAGCGATCGAGTTAATACCCGGTATCGGAGCAGCGCCTTGCTAATTATATATGAAATTTCGACTTTAGAGTGATATACTTTCATTTTTGAAAGTTTGTTTCGACACCAGAGAACAGTGCATGCAACAAGCTATTTATAGCTGAAAAATAGGGCTCACGCGGCCCGCGTAAGCCATCGGCTTACCTTTACGCGGCCCACCTAACCACCTATTCTACGAGTAGGGTTGATTGGTCATGAGTAGGCTAGCCAGTTGGACACCACGTGGATCCGGAACACTTATCCGGTTAAACAGGTCTTGACGCGGCCCGCGTAGGACCATGCTTACTCTTACGCGGCCCGCCTGAGAACTATATTTCTAATTTTCTTGGTTTTTCATGTACAGTATGGTTTCAGGGGTTCGGGATTATACTTATGGGTATTTTTAGGATAATTTTGAGAGTCCTTACATTCCCCCTACCTTATTTAGAAGCTCCTCCTAGAGATTTATTGGAATAAGTGAGGATACTTTCGCTTCATCTCCGATTCCAGCTCCCAAGTGTATTCGGGTCCTCTCTTTGAATCCCACTTGACCTTGACAAGTACTAACCGTTTGTGTTTGAGAAATTTCACCTTTTTGTCTTCTATTTGAAGAGGTTTCTCCAAGAATTTCAATTTCTCATTTACTTCTATGTCCTGTAGAGGTACTACCAGGGATTCGTCTGCTAGACATTTCTTGAGATTGGATATATGAAATACATCATGTACCCCAGCTAATTCTTCTGGTAGTTGTAAGCGATAGGCAACTGGTCCTATACGTTGGGTCACCGAGAATGGTCCAACGTATCGTGGACTTAGCTTTCCCTTTTTACCAAATCGAACTACTCCTTTCCAAGGAGAAACTTTTAATAGTACTCTATCTCCAACTTGGAATTCCAACGGCTACCGTCTATTGTCTGCATAACTTTTCTGACGATCTCGAGTCGTCTTTAGTCTTTCCTTGATTTGAGTAATCTTGTCAGTGGTTTCTTGTACTATTTCAGGACCTGATAATTGACTTTCTCCTATTTTTGCCCAGCATACTGGAGTTCTACACTTACGTCCGTATAGTGCTTCGAATGGGGCAGCTTCAATGCTTGAATGATAACTATTGTTATAGGAGAATTCAATTAAAGGTAAGTGGTTGTCCCAATTTCCACCAAAATCTATTACACATGCTCGGAGCATGTCTTCCAGAGTTTGGATTGTCCTTTCACTTTGTCCGTCTGTTTGTGGATGATATGCAGTGCTCAAGTTTAGTCGGGTTCCCATTGCTTCCTGGAAACTTGTCCAGAAATGGGAAGTGAAACGACTATCCCTATCCGATACAATGGAGAGTGGAACTCCATGTAAGGATACAACTTCATCAACATAAAACTTTGCCAACCTTTCCATGCTAAAGGTTTCTTTCATAGGTAGGAAATGAGCTGATTGGGTTAATCGATCCACAATTACCCAAATCGCATCATTACCTTTTCTGGTTTTGGGCAACATAGTAACAAAATCCATTGTTATGAGTTCCCATTTCCATACAGGCATTTCTAGTTGTTGTAGTAGACCTGAGGGTTTCTGGTGTTCTGTTTTAACTTGTGAACAAGTAAGACACTTAGAAACATATCTAGCAATATCCTTTTTCATTCCTATCCACCAGAAATTATTTCTTAAATCTTGGTACATTTTATTGTTACCTGGATGTATGGTATACCTAGATTTATGAGCTTCTTCTAAAATCTTATCTCTTAAATCTCCTTACTTAGGTACCCAAATTCTTTTCTTATGGAATCTCCAAATTCCATCATTTCCTTGCTCTAATTCTTTTATTCATCCCTTCATTCCTTCAGCAGCATCCTTTATTGCTGTCTCTTGGATATTCTTCAGTTGCTCTATTAAATCTAATTGTAGATTTAATCTGAGAGCACGAACTCGTCTTTGGTTCTCATGATACTTACGACTTAAGGCATCTGCAACTATATTTGCTTTTCCTTCGTGATATTGTATATTACAGTCGTAATCACTTAGAATTTCCATCCACCTTCTTTGCCTCATATTTAATTCTTTTTGCCCAAATATATATCTTAAACTTTTGTGATCCGTATAGACAGTAAATTTACTTCCGTACAGATAATGTCTCCAAATCTTAAGGGCAAAAATTATGGCTCCTAATTCTAAATCATGAGTCGTATAATTTTCCTCGTGCTTTTTTAATTATCTTGATGCATACGCAATTACCTTCTTGCGTTGCATTAGCACACATCCAAATCCTAATTTTGAAGCATCACGATATACTTCAAAATCTTCTGTTCCTTCTGGTAATGCTAAGATTGGGGCATTTGTTAACTTATGCTTTAGAATCTTAAAAGCTTATTCTTGCTTAGGTCCCCATTCAAACTTAATTGCTTTACAGGTTAGCTTAGTTAATGGTACAGCTATCTTGGAAAAATCCTTAATAAACCGTCTATAGTATCCGGCTAACCCTAGAAAACTTCTAATTTCCACAGCTGATTGTGGGGCCTTCCATTTGGTAACAGCTTCTATCTTAGCAGGATCTACGTGAATACCTTCTTGATTCACCATGTGTCCTAAAAATTGCACTTCCTTTAGCCAAAATTCACATTTCAAGAATTTGGCATAAAGCTTTTCTTTTCTTAACAAAGTTAAGAGTGCATGCAAGTGCTGGCAGTGTTCTTCCTGATTTTTGGAATAAATGAGTATATCGTCTATGAAGACAATTACAAATTTATCCAAATACGGTTTACAGATCCTATTCATCATGTCCATGAATGCTGCAGGTGCATTCGTTAGTCCGAAGGGCCTGACTGTAAACTCGTAATGACCATACCTAGTTCTGAAAGCAGTTTTAGGTATGTCTTCTTCTTGTACCTTTAATTGATGATATCCGGAGCGTAAATCGATCTTAGAGAAGTATCTAGCTCCTTGAAGTTGATCGAAAAGATCATCAATCCTAGGTAATGGGTATCGATTCTTAATTGTAACCTTATTCAATTCCCTATAATCAATACACATTCTCATTGAACCATCCTTTTTCTTCACAAACAACACTGGTGCTCCCCACGGGGATGAACTAGGTTGTATGAAACCTTTACTTAATAATTCATCTAACTGCTTTTTCAATTCTAGCATTTCCGTGGGTACTAACCGATAAGGTGCCTTAGCTATCGGTGTAGTTCTGGGAATTAGATGAATTCTAAATTCTACCTCCCTATCAGGTGGTAATCCTGGTAACTCTTCTGGGAATACATCTGGGTATTCTGAGACTACAGGAATCTCCTTAAGTTCTTTACCCTTAGTACTAATGATTACTGAAATCATATATACTATTCCTTGCTTTCGTTCATAATTAGCAATTTTCATTACTGATATGAATTTCATGGGCTTACGTGGTTTATCTCCTGTAATCATGATTGTTTCTCCTATGGTTGTATGAATTTCTATAGAGTTCCTATCACAAAGAATACGAGCATGGTTGGCTACTAACCAATCCATTCCTAACACAACATCGAATTCAGCTAATTTCATTGGTAATAGGTTTGCTGAAAACTTATGTCCTAAAAGTTCTATCTTTTCTTTTTGCAAAACCTTATCTATTTTAACAGAATTTCCATCTGCCGTTTCAACTGTAAAAATCTGCCTAAGTTGGGTTAAGGGTAAATTAAGAGCTTGGCAGAATGAAGTATTGATAAAACTTGGGTTTGCACCAGAGTCAAATAATACTTTTGCATACACGTTGCGAACTAGAAACGTACCAGCTATCACATCTGGAATGAGTTCTGCTTCTTGAGTGGTCAGTTGGAATGCTCTGGCATTCTTTTTAGTAGCTCCGTCAGCTGGCTTGGCTTTATTGTCTGCTGTTTTAACCAATTTAGGACATTCTGTTTTAAAATGCCCAGTTTCTCCACAGTTGTAGCAGATTCTTGTTTTCCTTCTGCAGTCTTCTTCACTATGTCCTACAACTTTACAAAAGTTGCAGGTTACGTTGCATCTTCCAAAATGTTTCTTTTTGCAATTTCGGCATAACGGCGAAGCTGAGGATTGAACCGTTCCTCTTCTCTTGAAATTGTTATTATTATTACCCACACGAAATCCCTGGGTAATTTTCTGAGCCAATTCCTTTTTCCTATTTTCATCTCGTGTGCGTACCAGCTCATCAGTTAGGGTGTTAGCTAATTCTACCGCATCATCAATAGTACGAGGTCTCGCAGCTTTAATGATATTGCGGATTTTGCCAATCAATCCCCAAATATAGCGAGAAATGAGTACCGGCTCTGGCGAAGCCAGCGTTGGTACCACTCTAGCATATTCGAAGAATGTCGAAGTATATCCTCGACAGTCTACACCCATCATCCGATGGTTTAGGAATTTATTTGCCACTTGATCTTTTTCATATTCGGGACAGAATTTTCTTTCTACAAGACTCTTAAATTCTTCCCAGTTTATGGCATAGGCCACCTTTCTTCCTTTGGCTTGAAGTACCGTATTCCACCATTCTAGCGCCCCTTCTTTAAACAGATTTGACGCGTACATGACCTTATCGTCCTTGGCACATTTACTTATTGTAATCACTGCCTCGGTTTTTTCTAACCAACGCAGTGCAGCAGTCGCTCCTTCATTGCCTGCAAATTCATTGGGTTTACAAGCAAGAAATTCTTTGTAAGTGCAACCAGGTGTTGCAACTTTCATTTTCTTAGGGAGCGGAGCCTGCCTTGAATCATCATCGTGATTAGTATGATTACCGCCTCCGTTTATACTATTACTGAAGTTATCTTTAGAAATACGTTTACTAGGAATGATTTGTTGAGTTTCCACAGGTTTCTAGGCAGCAGCAATGATTGCTGGAATAGCTTTGGCTATTCCTTAAGCAACGATATTTTCTATATCTTGCCTAGTCATAAATTGATCCTCCGGATGTTGCTCAGATTGATTTACCTCGTTAATTGGTTCATTATTAACGTTTTCCATCTGATAATTAGTATATATAAATTATTAGTATAATAATTAATAGCAATATACAAATAATCACACAATTTCATAACACATGGATAGTCAAAATTATCGATTTCTCGATTCCCATTTTATATTATAATATGCATCAATATATACCATTATCTTACAAAGTTTTATTTGTAGTTATTTTACAAGATTATATTTTACCATTATTATTATTATACAATCACAGTTTCATAACCCCACTATCCTTCATTAATTGGTATTTTAGTAACGACATTCCCTTTCGTCGTACTTCCAGGAGATCTGTTCTCCTATGTCCCTAATCCTATTTCCTGTATCCATCAGCTCCTCGCCAAAGTGGCGGATTTCCGCTAGATTTTCATTACTCATTGGTGCATTTGGTATTGGGTCCGGGTCGAACTGAGGGAGAAAGGAATAAGGACTGTTGAGAAGATTTTGAAACTGCCAATCGTTTGTCCACCACTCGTCCATTCCTAGAGGTTGGGTGTGAATTATAGGTTCTGGGATTGCTGGTTCCAAGTTTATTGGAAGTTGATTTTCAGCAGGAAAAGGGTAGAAGTTATTATTTATGGGCCTGAGAATTTCACAGCTTTCTAATGCACGATCTAATTCCTCCTGAAATGGCAACTCCTCAATTTGCCTAGAGCTTTCCCCAACTTCCCTCTCTGTCTGCCTATAACCTTCCCCAAACTCTTTTTCCATCTGCCTAGAATCTTCATCGACTTCAATCCCCTTTCATTTATCTTAAGGATTTTCTACTTTGGGAATCTTTCTAGTTGCGGGTTTTCTCCTACGCACACGCCTCCATCCCACAAATTTTCTCTTTTTCTTAGGCGTGGGTTTCTCCGGAGGTGGAGCGTTGAATTCCATGGGTTCCTCTACATCGGCTATGTAACCCGTAAAATCTCTAGAAACCTCTATTTTCACTGGATAAAGGTTGAGATTCTGAAGAGCTTCAGATAACTCATTCATGTTGTTTAGCATATATGCAAAATACACACAAAAAGGCTAAGTTAAATTTTATAATAAAATTTCATAGATAACCTTTAAATATTATTGCATACCGTGTGATTAATTTAATACAAATGGTAATTAATCAACTAAAACATATCAGGGTTTACTATAATTTATTTATTTACTGGGTAAAGTTTCTGACTTGTAGGTGATAAGGGTACTAAAACTTGAGTCAGAGTTATTTAAAGATTTGCATTTACTGCTACAGTGGCTAGCATATAGAGATCTGCCCATTTTTCATCTAACTGGTCTTCCCATGGTGGGTTACTGCCTAGTTTCTTGATTTCCTGACTAATTCTCATTTCTTTTGATTTAGATTTCTTTATTTTCTCGTGACTTTTCCTAATATTCAAACTTCTTTTATTAGGAGAAAGTGGTTCCTCATATTGTGCCTTTCGAACAAATATTCCCTCCTCAGTATCTACTGAGTATCTTGAGCATTTTGTTTAGGATGAACTTCCCTTCTCTTTTGGTGAACTATCTAATCTACTATAGATGTTCGAAAGCTTTTGCTTACCCATACTGTAATTAACAAGTAGTCAGTTAATAAAACACATAATCACATAATGGCAATCAGGAAAATTAAGTATTTCTCAAATACATAATTTGCTTAACTCAGTGGCTCTGATACCACCTTTTCCTGTCACTGCCCCCGACCCGGTTTGACCTGGTTCAGGAGCCGCGGGACAGAAAATCCCGTGGTATTTATTTATTTGAGTTAACAGCGGAAGATTTTAACAGGATCTTTTTAAAACTGAAATTTCCCGATTATTTTATTTCACAATTCGGGATAAAAACCCGGTAATTTACAATCATATGATTTCACTGAGAAATCTTTATTTTACAAAACATGTTTCTTTATTTTATATTGAGCCACTTCCTTAAGCTTGTAGTGCTTCGCGGCACTTTTCCTGGATCACAACAGATCACCTGAAACATGTTTGAAAAAAGTTTTGTCAGCGGAAAATACTGGTGAATCATTCTTTTTACTAAAACGACGCGTTTGTTATAATCTACAGTATTAAGAGCGATTACATTGTTTCCATATATCAACCAACTACCCACAGTATTTGTCACTCGACCGGATCTATGACTATGGTCATATCACTCATTGGCCACCCGTTTGTCCAATGGTGACGATTATCAAGTAATGTATACAAAACCCTACATACCGGCTGTAATTTGGTGATTACAAAGACTTAATCCCTGTAATTATAACCTTGAAAATAAACATGATTTTGAAAGTAATTTGTTAAAAAGAGAATGACTCACTTTGCAGATTTAACACGGGCAGAGTCTAGTCTATGGATTAGCCTTGTTACCTAAATTAATAATCATGCACACGAACTGGGTTAGTAACTAATACAGCATTTAAGATAACTCACGAGATTAAACCCTCACAACGAATGACAAAGTGCGATACTTAAACATCCATCGAATTTACGACGAATGACAAAGCATAAACCCTAATGTGGGCAGCACTTAAACATCCATTGGATAGTTTTAATCGATCGGACATTAAATCGTAGCAGCGATCGAGTTAATACCCGGTATTGGAGCAGCGCCTTGCTAATTATATATGAAATTTCGACTTTAAAGTGATATACTTTCGTTTTTGAAAGTTTGTTTCGACACCAGAGAACAGTGCATGCAACAAGCTATTTATAGCTGAAAAATAGGGCTCACGCGGCCCACGTAAGCCATCGGCTAACCTTTACGCGGCCCGCCTAACCACCTATTCTACGAGTAGGGTTGATTGGTCACGAGTAGGCTAGCCAGTTGGACACCACGTGGATCCGGAACACTTATCCGGTCAAACAGGTCTTGACGCGGCCCGCGTAAAACCATGCTTACTCTTACGCGGCCCGCCTGAGAACCATATTTCTAATTTTCTTGGTTTTTCATGTACAGTATGGTTTCAGGGGTTCGGGATTATACTTATGGGTATTTTTAGGATAATTTTGAGAGTCCTTACAAAAAGGGGGATAAAAGCAAGCCCGGAACAGATTAAAGCTATCTTGGATATCAAGTCACCTTCAAATATGAAAGATGTTCAAAGATTAACAGGGCGAGTAGCAGCATTAAATAGATTTATCTCAAGATCCTCGGAAAAATGCAAGGAATTTTATGATATCCTGAAGAAGAAGAATAAGAAATTTGAATGGGGAGAGAAGCATGAAGTAGCCTTGTAGGATTTGAAGCAGTATCTTTCAACCGCACCTCTATTGATGAAGCCTGAGGATGGTGAACCATTATCCTTGTATCTTGCAGTATCATGGAATGTAGTAAGTGTTGTCCATGTAAAGGATCATGAAGGTCAGCAGTATCCTGTCTGTTATGTTAGTAAAAGTTTATTAGATGCTGAAACTAGATATTCTCATTTAGAAAAATTGATATTAGCCCTAGTTATGGCATCAACAAAACTTAGACATTATTTTGAAACACATAGGATTCATGTTAAAACTAACTATCCTGTTAAAAATGTGCTTAGGAAACCCGAGATGTCAGGCAGGATGGCTAAGTGGTCAGCAAAATTAAGTGCCTGTGATTTAATATATGAACCTAGAAATGCCATAAAGTCTCAGGCCCTAGCTGACTTTGTGGCTGATTTCAGTAGTGATATTCAAAATGAAGTAGACCTAGAAGTGCAACAACTAGGAGAAAATATAGAATCCTGGACACTATATACTGATGGTGCATCTAATATAAGAGGTGTAGGTTTGGGTATACTACTAAAATCGCCAAAGGGGGACATATTACCCCAGGCTATTAGATGTGAGTTTCCTGCCACTAATAATGAAGCAGAATATGAAGCTTTAATTGCTGGATTAGAATTGGCTATGAGCATGAATATCAAGGGTTTACAAGTATTTGTGGATTCCTTGTTAATTAATAATCATTATAATGGGACCTATGCAGTTAAAGGTGAGAAGTTGATCGAGTATCTCGAAATTCTCAAAAAATTAGCAGGATATTTTGATATTTTTACACTTGAACAGGTACCAAGAGAGGATAATGCTGAAGCTGATGCCTTGGCAAATCTAGGATCATCAGTCAGGATACCAGAGGGAACCCAAATACCAATATTACATATCCTGTATCCTGCGACAAATCCTCTTAAATCTCAAGTTAAGGATGTAGTAAGTATTCAGGATCCTAATGATGAGTATCCTGAGGAGGATCCTAAGTACTGGACGGCTCCAATCATGAAATATCTCAAGGAAGGACACATCCCGAAGGACGAAAATCCTAAGGCCTTTAGAATGAAGGTATCACGATTCACTATCATAAATAATGTTTTGTATAAGAAATCTCTTGCAGGACCATATCTGAGGTGCTTGGAGGATCCCGAAACCAAAGAAGTGCTTCAGGATATACACGAAGAGGATTGTGGTAACCATACTGGGGGCAGGTCGTTATTCTCGAAGGTATTAAGAACAAGATACTATTGGCCAACGATGAGGAAAGATGCTGCAGAATATGCTCGAAGATGTGATGCATGTCAAAGACACAGTAATATATTACATCAGCCTGCTGAACCACTGTATCCTATTGTTTCCCCTTGGCAATTCATGAAGTGGGGAATGGATATAGTGGGAAAGTTGCCAAAGGCTCCAGGAGGAAAAGTCTTCATGCTGGCAATGACTGATTATTTTTCTAAATGGGTTGAAGCTGAAGCATTTGTTCAAGTTAGAGACCAAGAAGTAGTATCCTTCATTAAAAGGAATATCCTGACTAGATTTGGAGTACCAGCTGAGATAATTTGTGACAATGGTTCTCAATTTATAAGTAAGAGGACTACTGACTTTTGCAAGAGTTGGGGAATTAAAATGATCACATCCACTGTCACACCCCTTTCTAAGGCGGAAGCA
Source organism: Helianthus tuberosus (assembly GCA_030545235.1). Classification (NCBI taxonomy): domain Eukaryota; kingdom Viridiplantae; phylum Streptophyta; class Magnoliopsida; order Asterales; family Asteraceae; genus Helianthus; species Helianthus tuberosus. The sequence continues at coordinate 104,942,622 of CM060355.1, forward strand.
CGAGGTGTGATCATGAAAGGTTCTCATTGCATACGAATGGTAAACATACTACATGCTCGTAAAAATAACTTTGAATGCCAATAACATTACGTGACTGAAAACATAGGTTAAGTGTTTACATCACAAGACAACATATTGTCTGAAAAGTTTACAACTTTATTCAATGGTAAACAAAAACAACATCCATGAGCAAGAGTAAGACCGTGCGCACATCCACTTTAGTTACCTGAAATACATGTGAGTTTTTGGAAAACCGTCAACATAATGTTGGTGTGAATTAATGCATTTTGTATTGAACGTTTGTATACTTCGTATGAAAACAGGGTATGTAATTTGTATAAATCAAGTATTTCTGTAAGTATTGAGATTGTTAATGGGTTGCAAGGCCATTAACATGTGACACGACATAGGAAGCATCCAAACCATATGCATTTTTCTAGTTGTCGATTCACGACTGAGACACACAAGCACTGCTTGGTACTAGTTATCACCAAGAGTGTGGCTGCCCGAAAACCCATTAGATCTAACCTTTTGTTCTGCGGTCTTAGTATGTACACGATTAATGGTGCTTCTAGTACCCTATTCATGACACGATTTAAAGTATCATTCCTTAGTTTTTGTATCCAGCATACCATAACACATGTGTTTTCCCCAAGTTTAAAAAGTATGTAAAAGATTAAAAGTGGGAACATGAACTCACAACTTTGCGTTTCTTGCGCCGTAAACTTCATCGGGTTTGCTTATATAGCGTCGTGACCTATACGTGTTTTATTAACATTAGTCACTAGACTTGTATCGCACAAGTACAAGTCACCATCTTTTATGTATGTATTCTTTGTTGTTAAAAATATTTTATATTTTTAACTATTTATCTTACTTATATTATTTTCTCAAAAATAAATATAAGTATCTTGTATTTTTCACCCGAGTTATGTATTTTTGTCCAATAAGACATTTTCAGTTCGTAACTTGTCCAAGTTACATAATCTATCAAGTAATATATTTTCATAAATATATTTTCTTGTATTTGTCTAAGCATGTTGTATGTGTATTTTTGTATTTTCACTCCTTAGGAGTATTTAGTGTATTTTCAAGTCCTAATACACTATTTACGTATAATACATACTACATACACTTAGCACAAAATTTGGTGATCAATAAATATATATATTTTCCTCAAAAATATACATACTTAATATCAATTTTTATCTTGAAGAAATCATCATTTCTTAACTTGAAGTTTACATAAAAATTAGGGAAACCTTGGTAAATGCTTTTAGGTAAATTTTTAGGGAATAAGTTTCACCAAAACTTATATTTTTCTAAGTGTCAAAATTCTATAGAAATTTTGACATAGTTTCCCCTAAAATGGAGGTTTCCCATGTTTTCAAAACATATGTTTATTTTCTTTTAAAATCATCACAACAATCATCAACTCATTTAACACTTACCGAGTGTCAAAATCAAGGAAATCATGAACTTGAAGTTTTTGTAAAAACTTGTAGTAACTTACCATGTTATTTAGTAGGTTTAGTTACCCTTAAAAACATGGTTTTTTGTTTGTAAATCACTTTATTAAAATATTTAGTCATTTACAACTTGTAAGATGATTTTTCTAAAAATATTTCTTTTGTATTTTTCTTGTTACAATCTTGTTCCTAGTCTTGTTTAAACACTAAAAATATGATTAGTTTACTTAGAAACCATGACTTTGTAAATCTCATAAATAAACTTGGTTTCTTGAGAAAATTATTTTTGTAATCATCTATTTACAAGATTTGTATTTTGTTTGAATCATCTTTACATATGAAAACCATTTTCATCATTCAAGTTCATGAAGACATAAATCATGAAGATCTTGGTCTTTCACAAGATCACCACTTTAACTTACTAGATCATGTGTTTAATCACAATCTAGTAGGTTTCTTATGATGTCTAACATCACTAACACAAATCATCATTCATCAAGAAGCAAATCATCATCATTTACATGTATTCTTATGTATTTAAGCTTATGTTAAAGTATCATGATCATGTTCTTTTGTGTTCTTGTGATTAACAATATTTATCATCTTTTAACCAACAATATGTGAAGTAAAAACAAGTGATAAGAAGCTTACAACTAGCACAAGGGCTAGGGAAGAACACAAGATGTTGAAGATGATAAATGGGTTGTCTAATAGCAAAAGAAGAAGGTCCTTCAAGATCCACAAGCTCTAAATCTCCTTAAACACCTTCTTGCACCTTGTGACTAACTTGGAATGGATGAACAAGGTTTGAAGGTGGTGGTGATGTGTGTGGTTGGCTACGGCCATGAGGAAGAGTGGGAGAGGAGAAGGTGGTGTGTGGTTGATGATGAACACAAGGTCTTCTTATAACCATGCCATATCTTCACAAGATCTTCACAAGTACAAGTCATATCTTCTCACAAATCTTACAAGATCACATAGTATCTAGGAAGATCAAGTGAGATCTTGGTGAATCAAGGGAAAGATTACACAAGATCAAAGGTGGGGCCTCCCATGACCGTCCACTTTAAAAGGGGGGGGGGGTAAAGTGTAAGTTTAAACCATATAGTTATTTTAGAGTTCCAATCCAAGTAATAATTATAAGTGTTGGTTACTAGATATTTTTAGTGGGTGTTAGGGTGTTCGGTGATCATAACTAGCTCAGAAATAAATAATCAATGCTTCTAGTGTAATTTTGGTGTTTCCGGTAATGTCCGGTTGCTCGGTTAGATACCGGTTCGTTAAAGTGCTAAATTGCACCGTTTAGTGTCCTTTAAGTACTCTTTTGTGACACTTTTAATTCCCGACACTTAGGAAGGTATTCTGGACCAATTAGTCATATTTTTACATGTCACTAACTCGTTACAATGCTGAATTTTGCTGAAATGTATGAAATTCAGCATTTAAAGTGTGTTTCAGGTGCTTTTCAGTGCGTATTTTAGTTTCCGGAGAGTCTATATGTTAACCCTTGTATCCATACTTGGGTTTCAATGCATTTTAGACGTTGGACCTACACCTAGGCCCCAATTCTATTGTCTGACTGCTTTCTGCAGAATTGTTGACACAATGTGTCGTATCGGTGAGTTTAATAGTATTTTTGACGCAACGCTATCATTAATGCATAAAGCAATTTTTGTAGTATAAAATGTGCATGAATTCACAAGTATAGCATGTAATCAGACCATGTTGACATTTAAGCACATAATTGCAGTTATTAAGTATTAATTAAATTGTACGGAAATTACCGGTTTTGTGCCAGTTGTCACAGTCTCCCCCCGTTAAAAGAATTTCGTCCCGAAATTCAGGCTGATCTATCTCTCGCAGGAGTTTTGTTGAACAGGTGGGGGTACTTTTCTTTAAACTGGTCTTCACGTTCCCACGTGTACTCGGGTCCGTGCTTGGAGTTCCAACGTACTTTGACAAGTTTGACACTACTCCTTCGGGTCTTGTTGACTTTCCAGTCTGTAACCTCAACGGGTTGTTCTGTAAATCGGAGGGTGTCGTTAATATGCACTTCAACCGCAGGGATGATCACTGCTTCTTGGGTTGGACTCTTTTTGAGGTTGGATACATGAAACGTATCATGTACTCCGTTTAGTTCTTCCAGTAATTCCAACTTGTACCCCACGGTACCAATTCTTTCCAAGATCTTGAATGGTCCGATGTATCATGGATTCAGCTTTCCACGTTTTCTGAATCTTACTACTCCCTTCCAAGGTGAGACCTTTAACAAAACTTTGTCTCCCACCTCGAATTCTAAAGGCTTTTGTCTTCGATCAGCGTAGCTCTTTTGTCGATCTCGAGCAGCCTTAATGCGCTCTCGGATCTGCATGATTTTGTCGGTTGTCTCTTGCACAAGTTCAGGACCAACCATACGTTTGTCTCCAGCGTCTGCCCAACATAATGGCGAGCGGCACTTGCGGCCATATAGAGCTTCGAATGGTGCGGCTTTTATGCTCGTATGATAACTGTTATTGTAGGAAAACTCAACTAAGGGTAGATGAGTATCCCAGCTGCCGTCTAGGTGCATAACACACGCGCGAAGCATATCTTCCAGCATTTGTATGGTCCGTTCACTCTGGCCGTCTGTTTGCGGATGGAAGGCCGTTCTTAGATCTAGTTGAGATCCAAAGGCTTCCTGAAAGGATTTCCAGATCGTTGAGACAAAACGTCCATCTCTGTCTGAAATAATTGAGATAGGCACTCCATGACGTGCCACGATTTCTTTTAAGTACAACTCAGCAAGCTTTCCAGTTCTATCCTTCTCTCGGATCGGTAGGAAATGCGCAGATTTCATCAATCGATCAACTATCACCCATATCATATCGTGCCCCCAAGGGGTCCTGGGCAATTTCGTTATGAAGTCCATCGAGATTTGCTCCCACTTCCACATGGGTATCTCTGGTTGTTGCAGTAGCCCCGATGGTTTTTTATATTCAGCCTTAACCTTAGCACAGGTTAGGAACTTTCCAACATAGATAGCAACATCGCTTTTAAGTCTCGGCCACCAATAGTAATCCTTCAAGTCTTGATACATTTGTCCGATCCTGGATGGATCGAGTATCTCGACTTATGAGCTTCATTAAGGATGAATTCTCGAATACCGCCAAAGAGCGGAACCCAAATACGCCCTTTAAAGTATAAGGTTCCCTCTTTGTTTGGCACCAAATTCTTCAGCATACCTCGGAGGTATTCAGCTCTTCGATTCTCTATCTTAAGGGCTTCTTGTTGTGCGTCACTAATGCGTGCAGTGAGGTTCGTTCGAATAGTCATTTCCAATGCTCGAACTCTTAGGGTCTTAACCCTTTCTTTTCGACTTAACGCGTTTCCTAAAACGTTCGCCTTTCCAGGATGGTACTTAATCTCACAGTCATAATCGTTCAGCAGTTCGACCCATCGTCGCTGACGCATATTTAATTCCTTCTGATCAAATATGTGTTGTAGGCTTTTGTGATCTGTGAAGATTGTACATCGAGTACCATATAAATAGTGTCGCCAGATCTTCAAGGCGAATACCACTGCGCCTAGCTCTAGGTCGTGAGTGGTATAATTCCTTTCATGTACCTTCAACTGTCTTGAAGCGTAAGCGATGACTTTTTGGCGTTGCATGAGCACACAACCCAAACCTTGACGCGAAGCGTCGCAGTATACCACGAAGTCTTCTGTGCCTTTGGGTAAGGATAGTATCCGTGCATTGCATAGCTTATTTTTGAGCAGTTGGAAGGCTTCTTCCTGCTTATCACCCCAGTCGTACTTCTTGTCTTTCTGCGTAAGGGTAGTTAGCGGTTGAGCTATCTTGGAAAAATTCTCGATAAACCGTCGGTAATAGCCCGCCAAGCCCAAAAATTGTCGAACTTCAGTTGGGGTTTTGGGAGCTTCCCAATTCTTTATTGCTTCTATCTTGGATGGGTCTACATGAATACCCTTCTCATTCACAACGTGACCAAGAAACTGTACTTCGCGAATCCAGAATTCGCACTTTGAAAACTTTGCATAAAGTTTCTCTTTCTTCAGTAGTTCTAGTATGGTTCTGAGGTGTTGCTCATGCTCTTGTCTCGTTTGCGAGTAAATCAGGATATCATCGATAAATACAATCATGAATTTATTGAGATCTGGTTTGCATACGTGGTTCATCAGATCCATAAATACCGCTGGCGCGTTCGTCAGTCCGAATGGCCTCACAAGGAATTCGTAATGCCCATAACGTGTTCAGAATGCAGTCTTTGGTACGCTTTCCTCTTGAATCCTTAACTGATGGTATCCAGATCCAAGGTCGATCTTGGAGTAGTAGCTCGATCCTTGCAACTGATCAAATAAGTCATCAATCCTCGGTAGTGGGTACCGATTCTTGATTGTGAGCTTGTTTAACTATCTATAGTCGATACACATCCGCAGTGTTCCATCCTTCTTCTTCACGAACAATACTGGAGCTCCCCAAGGTGAGAAGCTTGGCCTTATGAATCCTTTATCCAACAAATCCTGGAGTTGTGTAGATAATTCTTGCATTTCGGATGGTGCAAGCCGATAGGGTGCCTTGGCTACAGGAGCGTCTCCTGGAACCAAGTCTATATGGAATTCGACTTGTCGTTGCAGAGGTAGTCCTGGCAGATCCTCGGGAAAACATCAGGGAATTCCTTCACCACAGGAATGTCTTCGAGTTTTGGCTCCTCAGCCTTCTTATCTACAACGTGCGCCAGGAAAGCAACAAATCCTTTCCTTAAGCACTTCTATGCCTTCATACAACTGATGATTCGTAGAGGCGTGTCTTGTTTTTCTCCATGTACGATGAGAGTTTCATCATTCGTCAGAGGGATGCGAATGATTTTCTCATAACACACAACTTCAGCCTTGTTCTTGGACAACCAGTCCATTCCGACCACTACATCGAAGCTACCCAATTGAATAGGTAAGAGGTCGATGCTAAATTTTTGCTCACCAAGTTCTAATGAGCAACCCCTAACAACTTCGCCCGATTCAACAAGTTTACCATTGGCTAGTTCTATGGAGTAAGGAATATTTAATCTACTAGATTCTATTCCAAGCATACGTTTAAATTCCACAGACATGAAGCTATAATCGGCACCAGTGTCAAATAGTATGGATGTAAAGTGATTGTTAACGAGAAACGTACCGGTGACCACAATAGGGTCCTCGCGTGCCTTCCTTGCTCCAATCACAAATGCTCGAGCCTGAGCATTGTTCCCCCTTGGGCAATCTTTTATGAATGATCCTTGCTTCCACAACCAAAGCATCCTTGGTTCCGCCCAGCTCCATTACCATTCCGGTTACCATTGCCATTTCCACCACCATTTCTATTACCAACACCGTTGCGCTTTCCGTTCCCGTTCCTATTTCCTTTTCCCCAACAATCCTCAGTGGGGTGACCCAGTTTTCCACACTTGTCGCATTTTGGAATGCGACAAACTCCTTCGTCATGATGCTTGCACTGGTTGTAGGTGGGCAGAGTGCCCAGGTATCTTTTGGCAGGAGCGCCATTCATGGTTGCAAGAGTTTTCGCCTCCTGAGGCGGGTTGGGGTCTCGTTTCTTATTGTTGGAACCCTTGTTTTTACGAGTCGCTTGATTCAGGTTCGCATGCTTCCTTTTCTTGTCACCAGACGACTCAGCATGCGTCTCAGTCTTTTCAGTTGGGTTTAGCAATAACTTCTTCATTCGAACAACATCTTCAGTAAGGCTGACAGCCAGAGTTACAGCCTGAGTAATCGTTTCAGGTTTTGCTGCAGTCACCAAGCTGCGGAATTCCGGTGCCAATCCCCAGATGTAGCGTTCAACATGCTTAAATTCGGGAGTCACCATATAGGGGATCACTCTTGACAAATCATGGAACCTTCGGGTATAACCAGTAATGTCAGCACCTTCCATGGTCAAGTGCCAGAACTCAGTCTCCAACCTTTGGAGTTCAGCACGAGAGCAATACTTTTCTCTCATACATTCCTTTAGCTCATCCCACGTCATGTCGTACGCAGCATCATCACCCAGAGTCTGGACTTGCAAATTCCACCAAGTCAAAGCTTCATCAACAAACAACCCCATAGCAAAAGTGACTTGCTGATCCGCGATACACTCGCTCATACAGATAGTGGCATCAGTCTTCTCTGTCCAGCGCACAACGCCACTGCACCTCCAGTGCCGTCGTAGTTCAGTGGTTTGCAGTCGTGAAACTGCTTGAAAGTGCAGCCTTGAGCTGTGTTTCCTCCAGATGTATCTCCCTGCCCATTACGTCTAGTATTGCTTGGTCCTCCACTTTGTTCGGTGCGGTTCGCCTCGTATTGGGCGATAGCTGCGGAGATCCTTTCTTCCAGTAGGGCGTTCAGTTCCTCAGCGGTCCTCGGCAGAAGAGGAGGAGGGGGTTGATCGGAATCTTGGTTGTTCACAGCTCTCCTAGGTGCCATGTTCTGTCGGAACATAACACAACAGGGTTAGACATTTGTTTGATATCGTCATACGAGACAGTATTAGTATATATACACGGACATATACCCACATAAATAGATAAATACTGATGTGTCATAAGATACTGATGTGTCTTAAGATATTCACCGAGTCTTTATACATATCAGGACAACTTGTTACATCATTGTTTGTGAAGTAAACAAAATGCATAAGGGTTACATCTCCCCAAAGTACAAGTTTAATATATGTAAAGGACAAAATATCTTACTTCACATTGGCGGTTCTTGTCTTTATACCCTAAGTTATTACTCCAACAGAGTATTTAATAGGCTGGGGGAGGGGTGAGGGTATTTACGTTTGACTTTTTCTTGTATTTGAAGGAATCTCTTATGATACGTGACAAGACTTGTTGTGGTTTTTGTGTACTGAATTCCATAATTATGTATGCATCCATAATTACGTAAGTCCTTGCACACTCCGCACAGTTCGTTTCATCGTTGGATCACTTCCTTCAGATAGGCCACTGTTTTCAGGTAAAGTCACGAGTACATGAGATATTCTATTTCTAGTATATGTATATATCAATTATTGCAAGTAATTTCTAGTCAAGACAAGTGCTACTCCAGTGCACCCTAAGTTTCGTAGTGTCCTTACTTGACTCCTTGTAAACAGTTTCAGGTAGTGGATGTCGCGGAAAGTTTTATGCAATGAAAACTTTTTGAAAAATTGTTTTCGTGAAAGGATCCTAAAGATTGTAGTCTAGACTCGAGAATGAATCCTGGTTCACTACAATCGCAGCTCTGATACCAATCTGTCACACCCCTTTCTAAGGTGGAAGCACGAGGTGTGATCATGAAAGGTTCTCATTGCATACGAATGGTAAACATACTACATGCTCATAAAAATAACTTTGAATGCCAATAACATTACGTGACTGAAAACATAGGTTAAGTGTTTACATCACAAGACATCATATTGTCTGAAAAGTTTACAACTTTATTCAAAGGTAAACATAAACAACATCCACGAGCAAGAGTAAGATCGTGCGCACATCCACTTTAGTTACCTGAAATACATGTGAGTTTTTGGAAAATCGTCAACATAATGTTGGTGTGAATTCATGCAGTTTTTGTATTGAACGTTTGAATACTTTGTATGAAAACATGGTATGTAATTTGTATAAATCAAGTATTTCTGTAAGTATTGAGATTGTTAATGGGTTGCAAGGCCATTAACATGTGACACGACATAGGAAGCATCCAAACCATAGGCATTTTTCTAGTTGTCGATTCACGACTGAGACACAAAAGCACTGCTTGGTACTAGTTATCACCAAGAGTGTGGCTGCCCGAAAACCCATTAGATCTAACCTTTTGTTCTGCGGTCTTAGTATGTACACGATTAATGGTGCTTCTGGTACCCTATTCGTGACACGATTTAAAGTATCATTCCTTAGTTTTTGTATCCAGCATACCATAACACATGTATTTTCCCCAAGTTTAAAAAGTATGTAAAAGATTAAAAGTGGGGACATGAACTCACAACTTTGCGTTTCTTGCGCCGTAAACTTCACCGGGTTTGCTTATATAGCGTCGTGACCTATACGCGTTTTATTAACGTTAGTCACTAGACTTGTATCGCACAAGTACAAGTCACCATCTTTTATGTATGTGTTCTTTGTTGTTAAAAATATTTTATATTTTTAACTATGTATCTTACTTGTATTATTTTCTCAAAAATAAATATAAGTATCTTGTATTTTTCACCCGAGTTATGTATTTTTGTCCAAGAAGACATTTTCAGTTCGTAACTTGTCCAAGTTACATAATCTATCAAGTAATATATTTTCATAAATATATTTTCTTGTATTGGTCTAAGCATGTTGTATGTGTATTTTTGTATTTTCACTCCTTAGGAGTATTTAGTGTATTTTCAAGTCCTAATACACTATTTACGTATAATACATACTACATACACTTAGCACAAAATTTGGTGATCAATAAATATATATATTTTCCTCAAAAATATACATACTTAATATCAATTTTTATCTTGAAGAAATCATCATTTCTTAACTTGAAGTTTACATAAAAATTAGGGAAACCTTGGTAAATGCTTTTAGGTAAATTTTTAGGGAATAAGTTTCACCAAAACTTATATTTTTCTAAGTGGCAAAATTCTATAGAAATTTTGACATAGTTTTCCCTAAAAATGGAGGTTTCCCATGTTTTCAAAACATGTGTTTACTTTCTTTAAAATCATCACAACAATCATCAACTCATTTAACACTTACCGAGTGTCAAAATCAAGTAAATCATGAACTTGAAGTTTTTGTAAAAACTTGAAGTAACTTACCATGTTATTTAGTAGGTTTAGTTACCCTTAAAAACATGGTTATTTGTTTGTAAATCACTTTATTAAAAGATTTTGTCATTTACAACTTGTAAGATGATTTTTCTAAAAATATTTCTTTTGTATTTTTCTTGTTACAATCTTGTTCCTAGTCTTGTTTAAACACTAAAAATATGATTAGTTTACTTAGAAACCATGACTTTGTAAATCTCATAAATAAACTTGGTTTATTGAGAAAATTATTTTTGTAATCATCTATTTACAAGATTTGTATTTTGTTTGAATCATCTTTACATATGAAAACCATTTTCATCATTCAAGTTCATGAAGACATAAAGCATGAAGATCTTGGTCTTTCACAAGATCACCACTTTAACTTACTAGATCATGTGTTTAATCACAATCTAGTAGGTTTCTTATGATGTCTAACATCACTAACACAAATCATCATTCATCAAGAAGCAAATCATCATCATTTACATGTATTCTTATGTATTTAAGCTTATGTTAAAGTATCATGATCATGTTCTTTTGTGTTCTTGTGATTAACAATATTTATCATCTTTTAACCAACAATATGTGAAGTAAAAACAAGTGATAAGAAGCTTACAACTAGCACAAGGGCTAGGGAAGAACACAAGATGTTGAAGATGATAAATGGGTTGGCTAATAGCAAAAGAAGAAGGTCCTTCAAGATCCACAAGCTCTAAACCTCCTTAAACACCTTCTTGCACCTTGTGACTAACTTGGAATGGATGAACAAGGTTTGAAGGTAGTGGTGATGTGTGTGGTTGGCTATGGCCGTAAGGAAGAGAGGGAGAGGAGAAGGTGGTGTGTGGTTGATGATGAACACAATGTCTTCTTATAATCATGCCATATCTTCACAAGATCTTCACAAGTACAAGTCATATCTTCTCACAAATCTTACAAGATCACATAGTATCTAGGAAGATCAAGTGAGATCTTGGTGAATCAAGGGAAAGATTACACAAGATCAAAGGTGGGGCCTCCCATGACCGTCCACTTTAAAAGGGGGGGGGGTAAAGTGTAAGTTTAAACCATATAGTTATTTTAGAGTTCCAATCCAAGTATTAATTATAAGTGCTGGTTACTAGATATTTTTAGTGGGTGTTAGGGTGTTCGGTGATCATAACTAGCTCAGAAATAAATAAACAATGCTTCTAGTGTAATTTTGGTGTTTCGGGTAATGTCCGGTTGTTCGGTTAGATACCGGTTCGTTAAAGTGCAAAATTGCACCGTTTAGTGTCCTTTAAGTACTCTTTGGTGACACTTTTAATTCCTGACACTTAGGAAGGTATTCTGGACCAATTAGTCATATTTTTACATGTCACTAACTCGTTACAATGCTGAATTTTGCTGAAATGTATGAAATTCAGTATTTAAAGTGTGTTTCGGGTGCTTTTCAGTGCGTATTTTAGTTTCCGGAGAGTCTATATGTTAACCCTTGTATCCATACTTGGGTTTCAATGCATTTTAGACATTGGACCTACACCTTGGGCCCAATTCTATTGTCTGACTGCTTTCTGCAGAATTGTTGACACAATGTGTCTTACCGCTGAGTTTACTAGTATTTTTGACGCAACGCTATCATTAATGCATAAAGCAATTTTTGTAGTATAAAACGTGCATGAATTCACAAGTACAGCATGTAATCAGACCATGTTGACATTTAAGCACATAATTGCAGTTATTAAGTATTAATTAAGTTGTACGAAAATTACCGGTTTTGTGCCAGTTGTCACATCCACACCGGTACATCCTCAAGCAAACGGACAAGCAGAATCCTCGAAGAAGATAACTGTCAACAACTTGAAGAAAAGACTTGGGGCTAAGAAGGGGAGATGGGCAGAAGAATTACCCTTTGTTTTATGGGCTGATAGAACGACAGTAAAAAATGCAACTGGCCAAACTCCATTCTCCTTAGTATTTGGAGCAGAAGCGGTGATCCCAACAGAAATGGTGATACCGACAACAAGATCTAATCTCCGGGATCCTGAGCAGAATCCTGAAGCTCTGTGTCAAGAATTGGATACTATTGATGAGACAAGAGATGCAACAAAGCTAAGGATGGAAACATATCAACAGAGGATATCCAGAGCATATAACAAAAATATAAGGACTAGAAGGTTTCAGGTTGGAGATTGGGTATTAAGAAAGGCTTTTCAGAATACTACTAATCCTGCTGATGGAAAGTTGGCTCCGAAGTGGGAAGGACCCTATGAGATTGAATCAGAATCAGGGAAAAGAGCATACCGACTCAAGAATATGGAGGGGGATATGCTACCAAGATCCTGGAATGCTATACACCTAAAGTTCTATTTCAAGTGAGTTTAGAATTTAATTTCTGACTCAGGATGGTATAAGTTCTATCTCTTTTAATATATTTGATATTGTTTATTCTTTTGAACCCAATACTGACTTAAGCATCGGAGGGGTGTTAGCCAGGCTAACATCCACCTTAGTTTACGGTTGTTTTGCAGTATATGCTTCGGGATATAGCTCCAGGATACACACTCAGGATACTTCGAAAGATTAGAGGATTGGCCCCCTATCTCACGTTTAAGGGATCCTGATCCCTTCACAGGTTTAAAGGTATTCACCTTTCTCTCGAATTGGGTTTAAACACCCCGCCTTGAGCGCAAGTTATCCAGGGATAGTTCAAGATAGCAGGACCAGTCCATGTAAAAGTGGCTGACAATTTCGTTATTGTTGGCTATATCCTGGATCCTAAAGGTATATGAGGATTGATCACCCTCTCTCGCGAAAGGGTATTTTCATACTCTCCAAGGTTTAAAGGTTTTCACCTTTCTAAGTCTTGGAGTTTATACACTCCCACCTGTAGCACATGAAAATTTGGGATTTTCCCCAGAATACTTAAGGTTTATCCCCAGAATACTAAGGATTTATCTCCAGTATATTTTAGGGTTTACCCCCTGTAACACAAGAACTGTTCAAATAGTTGGAACTGATATCCAGAAAATTTCTAAGTGTTCGAAGACATTATGCACAGGGGACATTCCTACTGAGGCAATTGTGTAAAGCTCAAAGGATCAAACTTGGACCTAGTGCACTAAGTATCTCGGACTGGGGACATCTTCATGGAAAAAATTGCAAAAGGATTGAAGTTTGAGAATAGGGTTACACTCTATTCCTGGTATGATCTTTCCTTTATAAACCCTATTTGAATTATTTGAATTTTTGAAACTATGTTTAACAAAAGCTTAAATGTCCTGATTAGGATATATTCTCTGGATATATTCTCAAAATGTATTTTCAGAATATGTTTCAGGATATTTGGTTGGAATATTTGGAATATGGTGCTTGGGTTAAAAACTAAAACTATATTCTAGTCGAACAAGTGTTATTAAAACAAACTTTGTAGAAATAAAACCATATAAACCGATGACCAAGGGCTTCATCCTGAAACTCAGGATCCCTCCACCTCTGGCCATCATTTTGTTTTAATGCAGGAAAAGAAAATTGTTTAAAGGACAAGAAATGAAATTGTTCAAACAAACACAACCATCAAACTTAAAAAATGGGCTCAGGCCTAGGTATGAACATCCATCACTGCCCGCTTCGCTGCTTTTAAGGGGCAGCACCTTCTTTATTCATCATGTCTTCACCAGCATCCGCTTTAGGATTAGCTTGAACATCCTTCTTAGCCTCATCACCAGCACCAATTAGCTTTTCAATCGCTTTTGAAGGCCCCTCAGCTGCAGATTTAACCGGATGCTCCACAGGATTACCGCCAAGACCCCTTAGCTTCGTCTCCCAGGCGTCGATGTTCCAAGAAGGGCATTCGAAGCCTAGGGCCTTGGCTTCGTAAGCCATTTTTAGCCTAGCCTGAAGAAGGGAGATGACAACGGAGCTTTTGAGGCCTTCCCGGTAAGTGGCCATATCCTGTTCATGTTGGGCCTGGGCGGCGTCGAGATGGGCTTGGGCTTCATGAGTGGCTTTCTTGAGGGCAGCCTGATGCTCCTGGGTCATGGCCTTGAACTTGTCCTCATAATGTCGAGATTTAGCAGCAGCAATCATACCTTGGTCGGAAATGGTAACCTCGGCTTTCTTCAACTTGGACTCGAGCATCTTGTTGAGCCCGCAGGATTCTTCATACAAATGAACCAGACGTTCGAGGCCCTACATCGAAAAACACAGGTATTATTGTAAAATAACCAAGATATTGGTTTGACATATATGTGCAGGATATGGAATAAGGATCTATACCTGGTTAAGAAAGGAAGTCATGAACCCGCTTGCCTCGATAAACCCGTGATTCTCATAGGGAAACGTCTCGGGAGTCGCAGGTGAATCAGTCTCTTTCCTCTTGCGAGAACTTGAGCTCCGGGGTTTAGTAGCTAGCGAAGGCTTGGGAATGATGATGGCTTTAGAGCTGCTGGGCTTGGATGAGGTAATAGGTTTGGGACTTGGCTCCTTCTTGACCTGGACAGGATCGGAGTAATTGTCCAACTCCTCAAGGTCAAAAACTTCTGGGATTTTGGCTGGTGTTGCATAAAGGAGAAGTTCTAAATCCTTACTACTCTTCCATTATATTACACTAATCAATCATTTACAAAATGACTCTTACCAGACATATCAAATGATGAATATTGACTGGAACTTGGGAGGTGTGTGGAAAAACTCCTATCACTTTCCGGTAACCGGTAAATTGCTTCGATTCTCTTTTTAGATTCTCCAGTAGGAGGGGCTACTTCTTTGAAGTTCACTGCATAAGGGCCAAATAAAAAAGTATTAGCACATGATATAGGCCTAGAGATATTTGGGGATATTCTTGAAACCCTAAACCCTACCGGTGGTTAACCACTCCACCGGGAGGCTAGTACCCTCGAAGATGGAATCTCGCTTAACAAAGAAGAATTTTCGTTGTCACCCGTCCTCGTTTTTGGTGGCTTTAAGGATGAGGGGTTTACTGGAAGTGGAAAAAAGTAAAAACCGACTGGAGCCGTTTGATCGGAGACGATAGGCGATTGGAATATCCTCGATGCAGAGGTCAGGAAAGTGAAGATTTTTTATTTGGTTAAGTACGATCAGTACCCTCCAAACCATGGGCATTGTTTGGGCAAAGCTAAGACCGGTGGTTCGAAAAAATTGCATCATGAATTCAGGAAAAGGATACCGAAGGCCTAGCGAGAAAGGATATGCCGGAAAACAGACCCAATCGGAAAAAGAAACGTCTGATCGAACTGACCGGTCGAATGGTTATTGAAGGCACAGATCTCCTTCTCGGGGTTCTTGAGAAGATTTTGCTGAACGAAGGTCTCCGTCGACTCGCCGGTATGAGAACGTGTTCTAGTAGCCATTGGAAGTAGAATGAAGAAATTAGCAGGGAATGAAGAAAGAATGGATAATTACTTGGAGATTCTGTTGATGATATTTGGTTTTCAAACAGAAAGAGAGATATAGGGGCGTAATAGATATCCATCGAGTGAAAACCGCGTTGGAAGTTGCATAATGCTGTCTTGACCGTCGTTTCAGTTTAATAACCTCGATTTAAGAGATAAGCTTTAAAATATATCCATTGGAATTGGTATACCAACAGATATATTTTGGGAACAATTGTTATGGGTGGTTTTTTGCTCATATATCCTGACTAATATTCTGACTATGTTGCTTTTTGTTGTGATCAGGATACCGGATCAGGATATTGGTAACATCCTGATGCGATATCCTGGTATTTACTAATTAACTCACGTGCAGATTGTTGTAACAAGTCTCTAACAGTCAGGTGGACTTCTTCTCCTTAAGACTCGGGTAAATTTGTTGAATTATAGACGTTGAAGCCGGAAGACGTGGACTACAACGTTCACAAAGGGAATATTCCATATATCCCGGATTTATAGGCTAGTTAGTTAGTTTCTTTTTACTATAAATAGATTGATTGGATCAGATAAGAACACACACAATCTCTCGTGCACTCTTTCTCTCTAGCTGCAAACATTCACAACACACTTACACTTGTATCGAAACCACATTATAACACTTAGTTGATCCGCATCATATCCTGCACTGTATCCTGACATTTGAAGTAATAAGAAGAACAAGGCTGCTGCGATTGCCAGCTCCCGAGGTTTTATGCCGGCGATCTAGATAGATCAAGGGCTTTCCTCGTACATCCTGTGTCACCCTTTTACATTTTTGCTCATTGTTTGATTGTAGATACAGCTCGATATCCTGAGCCGTATCCTGATAACTGTTTTTGCGAACAACTTAGTTAACATATTTTCCACACACATTCTTAGCACACTACCTCACTTAACTAATTTGATCACTTAATTGCTTCGGGAATTTTTTACCAAAACAAGTACTTTGCAGAAAGACTCGATGTTGTCAGTTTATAGCTTAGCTTGTCAGAATTATAAATTTTCCTTAATTGACAAGAAGCGCCGAATTAGTAGATTTGTCGACTATAATTTACATCGCGGCAATAATCCATTGTTACCATCTCCCAAATCTAAATGGGATTTTCCAGTTTTAAAGGCACAGATCAAAAATGATCTATGATATTCGACTCGAACATTCTAAGCATCAAGCTTTCTAGGTGGCTATGGACTTCTCATGTCCATCCACACAAAGGTTTTCAACATTCGATTTCAATCCGTCAGAATTTACTTGTGTCATGTGAATGACACATCCTCCAATCAATCACTTGGATACCTTAAGCATAAGAGCTTCTTCGGACAATCCATGATGTTCGTTCTTCCTAGAATGGTGAGTATATCACCAGATAGGATTTTTAGTTTTGATAAGTTTCTTATTGTAGACAAACCGGATTTGATTTTTGGACTAACCAATCCTTGTCTAAGAACATATCGAATCTCGCAGGATTTATAGATAAAAATTATCACAGACAAATTTATTCGAGAAGGATATATCACTTGTGAGACCATCTAAATTGGCCACTTAATTTTTAAATAATATTTAAGTCTTGAATATCAGAATTAAAATTTTATTAAATTCACAATCGATGAAGCTTTAACTAGCTCTAGAGTTTAAAAACAAGTTTCTAATAAATAAAACATTTACAAGAAACAGATGCGTAAAGATATGTCTTGAACTGCTTTTAATGTAGCAGATTGGAAGGCTCACGCATTGCCTTTCCTGTCATCAATGGCCTTGTTCTTTCCGTCAGTCGCCCTCTTTAGGCAGTGTGTTTTTATATGTCCTTTCTCTCCACATCCATAGCAGGTGGCGTCTTTCAAGTCTTTGCATTCATGAGACTTATGATCCGTCTTCTAACATATGCCACAACCCTTGGTTGGCTCATGGAGACATTTTCTGAAGTGTTGCTTCCCGCAGGTTTTACATTTGGGTTTTGCCTCATTCTGATTGGACTGTTTATAATTTGAACCAATCTTACCCTTTTTGAAATCCTTACTTGGGGTATCATCACGCTTTCGCTTGTGATCCTCCTTCGCCTTAATCGCCCTTGCTCTTATTTCATCTTCAGTGAGAGAAAGAGCCAGATCCACAGTGGATCTATAAGTAGTAGGTTTGGAGGATTTAACCATCCCCTTTATTTTTTGGAGCGAGTCCTCCAATAAACCGCGCAATGCGCTTAGACTCGGGGTTATTAAATACGACACGAGTCTTGATAAGGGGTGGTATTCAGATAAATAGGCTCGACACTCGAGGCCTTTCTTGGGCAATAAGTCTCGCGGACCAGTTCCACAAACTTTGACCAACTAATGTTGTACATTTCATCCTTACCAGTGTATTGGATCAGTGTCTTCCACCAAGTCAGAGCATCCTCCTTGAAGCATTGAGACACGTATTTAACAATGTCCTTGGCGGCACAACCGCTTATATCAACAACGGTTTACATTTCATCCAGCCACTTTAGAGCATCGATTGCTCCAATCTCACCCGTAAAGTCGCGGGGTTTACAAGAAACAAAGTATTATATGTACATCCCTTCTTAGAGTCGTGAGACTCAGCTTTCTTGATATTTTTGATACACTGCTTACTGTTAGTTGAGGAGAATTGAGACCCTTCACTCTTATGGGTATTAGAACGGGGTTTAGTAACGGAGTTCTCTTTCTATACTGATGGCTCTGGCCCTTTATATGTGGCCATAATCCAGCTAGGGCTTTACTGACTTCGTCGGCAACTATGGATCAAAGACGATTCTCTTCGTCATTACGGTTATGGTGATGTAAATCGTCACCACCGTTTTTCTTTCTTACTTTGCCAATACTCAGGCTCGCCATAAGTATATCTGAAAGATAAAAAGCCATCAGTAATACTTCGAGAACTAAATATCAAATCAATTTATTAGCATTAAATCTCAAAGATCTATATGTTTGTATATATCAATTTCGCTAGCCCTGTTTACCACCATATAACTCATTGGCTTGTCACAAAGGACGTTTAAATATAGCACATTGGTTTGTCTCGAAAGACGTGAAAGACATGGCACAAGGGCCTATCATAAGATTGTGAAGGATGTGGCACAAAGGCCTCGTCACGGAGGACAAGAAAGATATGGCACAAGGCCTTGTCACGAAGGACATTAAATGATATGGCTCTAAAGCCTTGTCACGAAGGACATTTGAATATATATGGCACTAAAGCCTTGTCACGAATGACAATTAAGATATATATATATATATATATATATATATATATATATATATATAAATTGCGATCTTATTTGGTCAAAGGGCTTTAAGGTTTGAACATAGTTCATTACCTTTGGATAAGGGGTCGTAGACCATTACTGTCATCGCAATTGACGATATATTATGGCCCGTAGGCGATTCTATTGACATCACAAAGGATGTTAAACTAATGGTCATCGTACTGATGATATCAGTCATGATCGCACTTGATCATATAGACTGCGAAACTTGGACATAGATTTCCACTTTGGACAGGGAACCACAATAGTTACAACTGTCATTGTCTCAAAGGGACGATATAATATAGTCTGTAAACAAAATATCACCAGGTACGTTAAGTATGATTATTATGTGTATGATATTAGTCATGATCACATTGATCATATGGACTATTTAGGCGTGGATATAACCCATTACTTTGACCAGGGGACGATAAAGGTCACCACTACCATTGTCTCATCGATAAAAGAGCAAAGTATAGCCTGTAGGCACTTCATCATTAGGGATGTTAATATTATGATCATCATACTGATGATTTTAGTCATGATCGCATTGATCATATAGACTATTTAGGCTTGAGCATAGCTCACTACTTTGGATAGGGAATCATAAAGATCACAATGTCAATGTCTCAAATGGACAACATGTTATAGCCCGTAGGCAAAACATCACTAAGGATGTTAAATAATATGCTCATTGTATTGGATGATATCAGCCATGATCGTATTGATCATATAGACTATGTGGCTTAGGTATAACCCACCACCTTAGACAGGGAACCTTAAAGGTCACAACTGTCATAGTTTTAACTGACAATGCAGTAATATGATTCCTATCCTTCCAAATAGTTGGGAACAGTTGAAGACTTGGAACCAGTGTCGTTACAAGGTTGATTAAGATTTTCCTCCTTTCCACTCAGTTGGGAATTAATTGGAGTTTTGGAATAAGTTCCATCACAAAGTTAACGAAGATTTTCTTCCTTCCACACAACTGGGAATTAGTTGAAGATTTGGAGCAGATATCGTCACGAAGTTGGACGAGAGTTTTCTCCTTTTCACGCAGTTGGGAATTAGTTGGAGTTTTTAATGAAACGTTTCAATCAACGTATTGAATATAAATTCTTCTCCTCATTTGGAGATGCGTCTCAATTGACGTTGAAAATATAAGTCCTTTTCCACATTGGGAGATTTGGGGATACGCCTCAATACAGTCAGTGTATATGATACGGCTCGATACAGTCACTGTTTAAATATATGCCTTTCTCCTTATTGGGAGATTGAAATACGGCTCAATATAGTACAGCGTATATAATACAGATCAATAAAGTACACTGTATATGGTACGGCTCATTAAAGTACACCGTTTATAAACATACCCTTTCTCCTTATGGGGAGATTCGGGAATGATTAGTATCAAAGATGGATGAACTTTCAATCTCCTTTCCACACATTCGGGAATTAGTTGGAGATCTTAGATAAGTGTCGTCCCATAATTGGACGAGAATCGCTTAAAGATTTTTAAGATTATACGGGTGTGAGGGAATCAGTTTTCCACTTCTCTCACCTTTTCAACCACTACCATTGGTGGGAAATATATATTTAAGACAGAGTCTTTTATCATGGTCTTATTTACCAGTTTTAATTATAGAAGAGCTAGTAGACCGAGTAAATTCAAAAGAGGTTTATTTGCTTGATTGCTAGCGGTCCTTCAACTAATTTATCTTCACCCAATAGAGTTGGCACTTTTAGTCCTTCTCCTTAATTGGAGTTTCCAGGACACGTCTTATTAGACGTTTTAATTATATGCACTTCTCCTTAGTTGGAGATTTAGTATACACCTCAATATAGCACAGTGTATACGATACAGCTCAATATAGTACACCGTTTAAAATATACCTTTCTCCACATTGGGATATTCAGGAATACGCCTCAATAAAGTACAGCGTATATGATACAGCTCAATAAAGTACACTGTATACGGTACGACTCAATAAAGTGCACCTTTTAAATATATATATACCCCTCTCCTTATCGGGAGAATTGGGGATACGCCTAAATAAAGTACAACGTTTATGATACAGCTCAATAAAGTACACTGTATATGGTACGGCTCAATAAAGTACACCGTTTATAATAAGCCCCTCTCCTTATTGGGAGAATTGGGGATATGTCGTCATACATTTAGACGAAAATTTTGCACCTTTCAACCACTCATTGACTGGAACATGTGCTTTTGGCCTTGTCTATTGCACAATCAAGAGATCTGTTTGATACATTAGGAGCAATAAATGTGACCTTCATATTATTAGAAGGAAAAATCATAAAATGGGTTCTTATGACAATAATATTGCCAAAGTATATTAGATGTTTACTATTAGCCGATATCAGTACAATATGACCCTTGGGAGATCTTAATGGTTCCATGCATTAAACCGTAATACTGGCCAGGCATGAAAGCAATCTATGGGACACACTAAGATACTGCCAATTATGATATGGTGCTTCCATCAAACTAAGTTTGGCATTCGTAGTTGCTAAAAATCGATGAAATAAAAATCATTGTCGTATTCCTTTTGTAGAAAATTGCTGGTGAGAGTTGCCGAATTTATATAATTTAATATATACTCAGATGAGTTTGAATTAATCGAACTCGAAGACTCGAAATTATATGCTTTAAGCACGAATCAGAGAAAGTGATTCCATTTTCTGCTTATTCTCTAGAATAAGAGAACATTTGAATCAAAGAATAGAAATTTGGTGCAAAGTGGATATGTGTGCACTTTCCATAGTTGTTGCTGTTTAAATCAGCTGGTGAGATATCACCGGAACGTCTATCGTATATGATAGATGTCACACCCCGACCGCGTAAAACAACTAACCACGGTGGAAACATCGGGGAGTGAAGCGACAGAACTATTGTTTCACAACCATGGTATTTAAAGTTTGGTTTTATTTAAATTTAAAGTGATTACATTGTTTTAAAACAAAGGAAATATAACATAAGTTAAACTATTCTTGCATCTTTTAAGTCACTAAGGCCCGAATCCGCCTAAGTGTATCGCGTTCCATATCATGCATTAGCTCTTGAAAACACATGTGAAAATAGGTACGTCAGCATAAAAATGCATGTGAGATACATAGGTTTTGTTGATGAAGGATTCATGACTTGTAGTTAAAAGAAAATGTTTAACAAAAGTAGTCATAAACCTTATAAAATTTTTCTTTTATAAATCATACGAAAATCGATAAGAAAATCAGATGATATAAAAGAATAATACATGGTTAAATAAAGAACCAAGTAAATATGAGTTTGTATAAATTATATCGTTTGTAAAACATTGTCTTGTGAAAATATGTCATTTGTATAAAATGTATCATGTCTTTGTCGAAATGATTTAGATAACTCTACGATATGTAATATCATAAAAGCATTTATATATAGGAAGTACCAGCGGCGTATCCACCATGCTTTTATCATATTACACACGCCTCGTTATGTAAATCACTTATCAATAACCACCAAAAATGTCTTGTTTAAACCAATGTCAAAATGTTTATGTGTAAACAATGTCCAATGTCAAATGTAAATCATGTCTAGTATAATCAAATGTTATGTATGGCAAGTAAAAAGTATCTACTCAAACCATATATATAATGTCAATGTGTAATCAAATGTCATGGATGGTGAATAAAAAGTATTTACTCAATCCTATAGATAAAATGTACAAAACAATGTATTTGAATAAATCATAGTTTAAGTCAAAAGTTATGTTTTGCAGAATCAATGCTTTACTGATATAAACATTTATGTAGTATTGTTTATCGCATACATTCAAGCCTTGAGACTGTCGGATAAACTTTTAAACAAATCAAAGGTTTATCAACAATTTTTTCGGATTCTGTCATTCCTTACGTCCAAACAAACCTAGGATTCCAGGAATGGGAGTTGTCAATTCCTATGGTACCACTACATACTACCGAGCGGCGTGATCAGTTTATTTTAGTTTCGTTAAGCAAACCAAATGTCATACCAAATGTAAGCATGTTATGTGAAAATAATGTACTAAGTATGCTAAGTAAACATACGAAGCAGAAATGTAATGTAAATCAATGTGCTAGCATGCTCAGTAAACATACATAGCATAAATGTAATGTAAAACAATGCGTCCATATGCTAAGTAAACATATGTAACAAAAATGTTTATGAAATCAATGTGCTAGCATGCTAAGTAAACACACATAAAAAAGCATAATGGAAATCATGTACTATATGCGTACTAATGAACATAGCAAGTATATGTCATGAAAGCACGAAAAGCACGGAAGTAACAAGTAGGCACATGTGTTTCACCCCAATATATTTGAAAGCGGTAAAAGAGGGGACTATGTACTCACTTGATATTGCTTAGTAGTCTTGATATAACAACCAAATAACGCTAGAAGGATCACTGAATCAATCGGCACCTATTATAGGTAACTACGTTAATAAACCGGACCTAAATTGGAAGATCGGATAGAATGAGGTTTAGTAAACCAAATGAGTGTTGGCACTCGTATAATATGGTTTAACAAAGCCTACATTCTAAGTCGGAACCTATCCTAAGTGCTTACGACCCGTTATGACTCGTTAAGGTAGTCTACGCTACTTTAACGCGTCGTTCATGCAAAAGCGCGTTTGGACCGCCTAACTAGTCCTATGACAAGTATTATATGCCTTAACATGTCTAGTAATGTTTCATAATCAGTTTAGATGTCAAAATTTAGGGTACATATGCTTAAAATGAAATTATGCGTAAAAAGGGCATTTTGGTCATTTTCCTAAGGCATATAAACTACCTATCATACACCTAACTAAACGAAGTGACCATAAGGTATAACCTCAGAAGGTTATTCCCTATACAACTATGGTCACAAAATATGTTTGGTCGGATCCTAATGATCGACCAAACGGGTCGGGTTCGAAAGTCTAAGCGGTTGTTTAGACCGC
This sequence comes from Helianthus tuberosus, assembly GCA_030545235.1. NCBI lineage: Eukaryota > Viridiplantae > Streptophyta > Magnoliopsida > Asterales > Asteraceae > Helianthus > Helianthus tuberosus. The sequence goes on from CM060355.1 coordinate 104,966,540, forward strand.
TTAACTTACGACCCTAAACAAGCACTAGACCAAAAATGACGAGTTAAACATGTTAAAACATGTTTAACTAAGTTAGAAAACAAGTTTGGTATCAAAACAAAGTGTTTTGATACCCGAAAATAGCTTCGTTGCAAAATACGCATAACTACGTATTTTGACCGAAACTTTGACTCGTCACTACGCCTAATCAACGTGGTAATCAGTAGGTATAGTCACAAGGGGCTATAACCATCGTGATTACGATCAAGTTGCAGAGTTAAAACGAACTTTGTGTTGACCAAACATGGCCAAAGCAGAAAGTCAAACACTGTTTGACTTTCATGCTTGAAATGCATAACCAAGCATGAAGGAGACTTAGAAAGGGTCATTGAGATGAAGTTTTGGTGGGTATTTATAGAGAATCAAGCATCATTGAGATCATTCCAAGTGTAATTGAGTTAATCAAATCATGATCCTAGCCATACACTTGTTGAACATGGATTAGAGAACTTGATAAACACACAAACCAGCCCACAAGTTGCTAAAACAAGGATTAAAAACCAGTTCTGCAGCTGATTTGGAAAGTTCTGAAAAACAGAGTTGTCGCGCCATGCGCCAGGAGCACCTGCGTCGGCCGCGTGGCATGAGGGAGCCTGTTTCTGCAAAAGTTTCATGTTTTGGCAGAACAGGTCCCTGCATGCTATAAAGTTGATTTTTGATGCGTTTAAGCCCCGTTAACCCATTTTCAAGGCTCTATAATGATGTCAAAGTATAGGGGACTTGAAATATGCTTGAAAATATCTTGGATGTCGGTTCGTTTGGTCGTACGGTCACGTTATTCGGTTAATTACGACGAAACACGAACGGACGCGAAAAACGATCCAAATTGCGCGACGAATGGAATTTTAGCATTCCTATCACTAAAATAAAATATTTTAATGATTACAAAAATTTTTGGATGCCTCGGATATGTTCAGAACGTAAGATATGCGCGTAGATGCAAACTTATGCACTTTTTGACGCTTTTAGTCCCTGTTTGATCAAATAAGTTTAATTTCGCATACCGAACCCCTCAAAGCCTATTTCTAAGCTATGTAAAGGATATTTATGTATGTTTAACTTATGATCAAGTTCCAGAATGTACGTTACTATACGAATCGACAGACTTTCGCAGTTTGGCGCAAATAGTCCCTGTAAGCGAATAAACTTGTTTTTGCCATACCAAACCCTTTAAAACTTATTTCTAAGTTATGTAAAGGTTATTTAAGGTATGTTAAGCTTATGTTGATGTTCCAAAGTGTTTGTTGCATTAAACTGATTACGTTTACGCATCAGTTTCCGTATAACTTTCAAGAAAGCGATATAGAGTTTGAAATCGAACAAAATCAAAACGTGCAAAATGTCAAACATAAATAAACAAATATTGGGATCAAATCACATTGTTTTATTGATAATTGTTGGGATTGAACCCTACCAGAGGAACAGATGATGTAAAGCCAAAACCAGGTCACATCAGTGGATTCACAATAAACAGTAGTTTACATTAGACTTTCCCCTTGAAAGTGATTATAACATCTGATGGTCCTCTATCCACTATCTGAATACAACAGCTGCTGTCCTTCAAACTGATGATGAAAGCCCTGAAGACTGCTAAGAAGTAAACACTACTGGTTCAATCTACTGATGCTAAAAGACTGCCCACTCAAGGACTGATCAACCTTGAGGAAAGCACTGATGAAAGAAGAAAGCAGTAGTTAAGTGTGTCACTTGTTTTGTATAGATTCAGTGGTTAAGATTAGCAGTGTTTGTAAAGGAACAGTGGTTACAAGTTGTTAGGTTGTTAGATGTCGCTTTCATGGTGACGTCAGCTGAGATGCTTCAGTGGTTTGGTTTGCCTATAAATGGAGCAGTACTCTGTACTGTTACATTTGATGGACTGAGTGAGTTCTTCTCCTCTGATCCAATCCTTTCATCTTGGGCAATCAACCATGGAGTATCAGGCTGAGGGGGAGTTTAGTTTGTAAGCTTTCTTTGTAATCTTTTGATTTGTATTGTAATCATTCGACTCAATGAAAAGCATGTGTTTTATCAAAACTATTTTCCTCTTTGATTGTGTTTACAAAGTTTGTATTCATTTCCGCTGCATCTAAACTCTGTTCATTTCTATTGATTTGTTCAAATTATACAAACAAACACAATCATGTGGAGCCTTCGATCCTAACAATAATTGAACTGTTTAGATTTTATACAATGATTACAAGCATAGATGTCACAATAGACTTTGGATAAACGATATTAATATATCACAAGAATATCAAAAGATATTTCATCAGGTGATGAGGTTTATCATCCTCGTATTAGAGTCATCGTGTCACACCCCCAAAATCCACAAGCGGAGTATCACCGCTTGGAGGCGTGACATGACCAGGATCAAGCCATCAATCATATTGAACAATGTATTGAAAATAGATAAAATCCAACCACGCAATATAATTGGTGTTCAAAAACGAGTTAACCAATATCAAATTATACAGCGGAAGCATAAAACATAAAACCAAAACATAAGTTCAATAAGTTCATAAAGTTTAAATGTTTAACATGGAACTCTACAGTCCCTGTCCCACAACGACAACTCCTTCTCATGCAAGCTCCATTTAGGTACCTAACGACCTGCAAGGCATGTAACAAGGAGTCAACAACAAAGTTGAGCGAGTTCACAATTGGTTGTTTAGTTTTTACAAGTTTGTTTTGAAAACCATAAGTTGTTTCATAAACCACGAGTTAACCAGTATCTTTGTTTTCCCCAAACCATATCCATAATCAGTGGGGGCTTCCCCATGTGAACCACTATACAGTTACCATATCGACTACTGACGAAAGTAAGTTGTGCCCTAAGTCAATGTATATCATCATTGACTGTTTGCCATGATCCATTAGTACACGCCCGTCCTACCGGCACGGTGTGAGGCTTTTCAACCCTAATAGCGCTATTAACTAATGACCCGCTCGCCATTGGTGATGTGTGCAAAATGCAACATATAAATTACATCAATTGTGGCATAAAACTAACCCTTTTTTAGTACTAATGTTGGAAAAAGTATGCTTTTGTCTTCCTTTTGTATTTTCAAGATTAAATGAGCTCAAATTAACAAAAGAAGCAAAAAGACAGCAAAATCTAACATAAATACAAGAAAAGGAACAAACGTGACATGCCCGACCCCACGACAGCATCTTCCCAAGCAAAACAAGAAGACTGAACACGCCCCGTGCTCAGCCAGCACGGGGGCGTGCCCAAGTGTCAGCAGAAAAGACAAAGTAGTAGAAGCTTCTATTGCCCACCACGGGGCCGTGCTCAGCGGACACGGGGCCGTGGTCAACTATAAGATTCGCACAATCCAGGCAAATCTTCATAGTACAAAGATTCTTCTGCACACGGGGTCGTGCTCAGCGGACACGGGGGCGTGGTCAACTAATAAGACAAGCTGCATTAAATGAAGAAAGAGAAGGATGTGGACACGGAGCCGTGCCCACTGGACACGGGGCCGTGCCCGAGCTTCTGTTCAGCCTATAAATAGGAGTGCTTGGCTCAAGCTCAAACCATCCCTTGGCACACCACCTCTCTCACCCACCACCCACCACCACCATAACACCATCATCCACCACCATCATCCATTGTCCATCATAGAGTGTGTGAGTCGTCTCGGGATCCAAGATTGATCGTAAGAGTTCTTGACAATCAAGGCCATGTTTGCCTAAGTCTCTTACATCACTTGGTGAAGACAAGTGTCTAGTGTAATACTTTTTATTTCTAATCTTTTCACACTTTTTACTTGGTTTTGTATTAATGACTTTAATAACTAGTTTCTTATGTTGAAGGTGATTCTTCCTTATCGTTTGTCCGTGGTGTCTTGACATTATTTTACTGTCTATATAAAATAAAAGTTTTTCACCATTCATATCTCCACGGTCTATATGGAGGTATGTTGGCTACCTGGTCGGGGGTTAAGGGAACGGTTTGGTAAGAGTCTTGCCATTGTTCAGCGTTTAGAGGTCCTGCAATGGACCTGGGTCAAATTTAGTAGGACCTCCTTCAATACTTAACGGTATTGGATGGCGGGGGTCCAAACTCTTTGATCCCCTCAAAAGTTAACTACTATTAATACTATAACCCGGCTATTTAGGACTGTATCCCTGCTGACTCAGACTACTTAGTCGAGGGTAACATCACCTCCAAAAGAGGGGCCTACCATAATTTGAATTAATAACTTAATTCATTATCTTTCAATATTTCAACCCTTTAGGATTGTATCCTTGCTGACTCAAACTACTGGGTTGAGGGTAACGTCACCTTCAAAAGAGGGGCCTACTACAATAACTAAGATAATCTCTTAAATAAGTGCAAAAGTGCGGAAATAATCAAAGGTTACACTAAACACGAGTCGGAACCAAGTGATTCATCTTGTCTATCTGTTTTTCTTTTATTTTTATTTTCAGCATTTTAATTAGTTTTTATTTTTCTTAGCTTAAAACATTTTTCTAAACTTTTTTATTTGATTAGACGTTGAGGATAAACCGGTATTAAAAGCTCTTGTGTCCTTGGACGACCTCGGTATCTTACCAACACTATACTACGCTCACGATGGGTGCACTTGCCCATATGTGTGTTTAGTGTTAGTAAATATCGTGTTTTATAAATTTAAAACTTGGCTAAAGAAAGTGTAAAAGGGGCTTAAAATATACGTAAATTCATATACACACTTCACACGCATCAATTGGCCTCGGCGATTAAGTCGATATAAAATGAGGGACTTAATGATAGAGTTTTGTCTAGTAAGTTAAGGTTGTTGTCCTACCCAAGGAGGACGAACGTACGTATTCTACCCAAGGAGAATACGCAGAATTTATATTGGCATCCTACCCATGGAGGATAGCGGTACATATCCTACCCAATGAGGATATGTAGGTTCCGTTTTAGTTCTTTAACCCCATTCCCAACCACCGGGAATCCCATGCCTTAGAAAGTGTGTGAACTCACCTTTGGTTGCTCGGTTGAACTCTTAAAATAGCTAACGGTCAGGGTTGGTCAATCATGTCCTAATATGATTACCATTTAGTTTGTTAATAGTTTTAAATAAAACACAAAGTTCCTACACGCATCTATCACATAGCACGCACTCACGTTAACATTTCACGCTCATATAAACATCCCATCTATAACCATTCAAAAGCAAACATACGATATTGCACATAACATTTTCATTGACATATAACACATTAGATCATTCTCAGATAACCTACCCGACATTTAGACACGCAAATTACTACTTATGTCGTTTCACCTTTAACATTCAAAACTGGGCTGTTTTCGAGAATTTTAATAAAATGGTTAACTTACTCCAAAAATTCCCAAATTTTTACAGAATGTTTTAAACGATCCAAATATTATTTTGTAAAAATATCGGGATCCAATTCCTTACCAATATTTTATAAAAAATCATTTACCGGACTGCAATCAGATTCGTCACTTTCTGACTGCAGTCCACGGAATAATTCATTTAAAATTCATCGTAAGTCCGATTGATGAAATTCTAGTTGGAGCATTACAACGACATCAGTGGTCATCTACAGTACAAATTTCATGAGCTAATTCTACACAGATTTCAAGTTATGGCGAAAAACATAACACACATTTTCTATAGTAAAAACGCAGCTTTTGCTGCTGTACAAAACGGACCTTTAAAAATAGTAAACAACCTCGAAAAAATATGATTCCAGTGGCATTTGATTCGTTTTTCGAAAATACATAATTTAGACTTCAGAAAATCAATTTTTCGATTTATAACGGTCCGTTTACAGCCAACTGAAGTTGGCTATAAATGTTACTCAGCATGCTGTTTATCGCTTAAATGCCACTAAAACGCACACATACGATCACCATACTTTCTAATAAAGTCCTATATGATGATCAACATCGTATTATCAAGAAATCAACAAGTAATCAACAACATATTCACAACAACATCATACTAACAACATTTCATCATATTTCATCTTTATGTTCAAGATTCAAGATTCAAGTCTTTTAGTGTTCTAGTTATAATCAACACACTACATCTTTTAACCATTAAAGTAGAAGTAAACAAGGGTTAATCAAGAACTTACAACTAGCTCAAAGCTAGGGGAGATTATTAGAGAAAATGATGATGAATTTTGGTGTGTAAAAGCAAGTAAGAGAACTCCTTGATGATCCAAAAGCTTCAAGCTTCACAAGGCACCTTCTAATACTTGAAATGAACTTGGAAATGGGTTAATGGTGGTTGTAAGTGGTGGTGGTGGTGGCAGCACAAACAAGGCTGAGAGGGGAGAGAGAGAGGTTGAGGGAGTGGGGTGAAGTTGAGTGAAGTGTGAGAATGATGAAGATAGTTACTTAGGGTATTCAACATAATTTTCCATAGATCTTATAAGATCTAATGAAATCAAAGGAAATCACAATATATCTTGTAGGATTTTGGGGGATTTCAAGTGGGGCCATCTCATGACCGTAAGTAGGAAGGGGGAGGGGGTCTTGTGTAAGTTTTCACCATATCTAATGTTATCAAATAAAATCCAAGGAAAAATCTAAGCAAATCAAGGAAAATCAAATAATATCAAATAATATCATGTAAGATCTTATGGGATTTTAGGGAAATCTTGCAAAGATTGATGTGGGGCCATCCCCTATCACACCCCGACTTTCCACGTATTACCGGTGGGCCGGTGGGGAGTATCGTGACGTGGTTGGCAACATAATAGTCAAACAACACAATGTTTAAATGCACAGCGGAAGCAAATGAAAGATATATTTCAACTTTAATAATTGTAATATCATGTATCACAAATAGTCGAAAGTTTATCCACAGAAGGATCAAAAATAAATAGGAAACAGTAGTTCAACAGACGTTAGGCATCTTAAGCTTGCGAGACTTCTATTGATGCTAAGGAGAAATCCAGCCTATTACGAGTAGTACCTGCATTTAATCTTTTTGGGAAAATACGTCAGTTTACACTGGTAAATACAATCAACTGACTCATTTTAAAAATGATTTGGATGCACGTGGCATAAATATTTTTATAACTTGGGATAATTATTTAAATATATAATCTCGTAAAAGAATTACATGTTCCTTATGCATTCAGTAGCCCGGATCGTGCTGGGTTAAAGATCAATAGACACACCACGTTATTTATTTATGCACTGACGGGTGTACGCCTACACCCCGCGCTTAGGTCGTGGCCATTTCGTAAAATGATGCCAAGGATATCCGGGACATGGTCATTAACCTCCCAAAGGCTTTAAGCAAACAAAACAATTTAAACGGGCCGATCAAATATCAATTAACCACCATACGATGGAAGATTTAATGCCCGACCAAGCGGTATTTTATATACCGTAACCCAAGCCCGTATAGGGAAAATAAGTTAAAAGTATTTACCTTTGCAAGTAAAATTCACAAACAGCAAATGCAAGTAGCTTTTACTGGTCCTCCTATTCTGGAACGAAGGTTTATAATAACCTATTAGAATCCTAACGGGTCTTTAATTAAGCCTAAGCTTAGACCGGTTAGTTTTAAAGATACGGTTCGTACGCACGATTAAGCGAAGACCAGAATAGAATGTGATTTAGACCCGACAAGTTTGAAGACTTGCTTAATATGGGTATATTACACACATTCTGGATTTTGAGGTAAAAACGATAAGGTTTGACCCGTTTCGGCTAATTTATGCAAACTAGTTACATAAACTGAACCGAACGCACAAGAAGCGTAACGGGTAACCGTAAGAGCCATATACAGGTTTTCTAAGTTAATATGCCTTAAATATGTTGTGACATCAGTAAGATATCTTTTATTATGCCCGAAACTAATCTAAACACAAACTATGCCTCGTAGGGGTAGTTTGGTCATTTACAAGGTTATAAAAGAGTTTAAGTATTAACATGAGTTACAGGTCTGATATAATCAGAAAAAATACTAAACTTAATAAGTTATAACAGTAGGGTATTGCATATATGTGAAACTTATCAATTATAACCAAACTATGCACTATAGGGGCATTTTGGTAATTTCACATAAGCCGTAAAGCTCAAAACTGAAGTCTGAGTTAAACAACTTTTGCTTACTATTAAAATATTATAATTTACCTAAAATATCAGTAGGTATCAACCCGTATATGTTTAAAATAGTTTTAGTACATACTATGCGTTAAAAACGCTTAAAAAGGCGATTAGAAGCCGTTTCCGGGTTCTATATATAAAGCTGATATTTTTATTATTCCAGAAGGTTTAAAATAATTTATTTATCATATAAATTCAGTAGCAAAAGGTTTGAGGTCAAAAAGATATGTAAAACTCATTTTATAGCCCAAAAGGGCAAAACCGACAATTACCGGGTCAAGCTTATAACTCTAAGTTATGCTCAGCCTAAAATTAATTAAAAATTTTCAAAAATCCGAAAATAATATATTACATCAGTGGGTACAAATTTTGATATCAAAAAGTAGGTTTAAATGGGCTATACGCTAATTATGCCGTTTAATCGCTAAAAAGCTTTCTAATTACGCTAATGAGCATAACTCTCAATCTACACCTCAAACAGATGTCAAATTTTTGGGTACAAGTTTATATATCAGTAACTAAGGTTTCTACTCTTTTACATTTTCAAAAATCATATTTTATGGTGAAAAGGGCATAATGGTCAACATATGAGCAATTAACGGAATCATGCATATTAATTGGATAACTAATGAACCAAGGTGTATAATCACAGAGGGTTATACTAGCATGTAACCTGGTCCAACTAAAGCTCTATGGCATTTCTAAAACATGATTAAACGGGTCAGAACTGAAAGTCAAAGCAAAAGTCAATTTATGCGACTTTCGGTTCCGAACCGGGTCTTTACTGAAAATTGTCGGGTTGAACATGTTTAGACATGTCCTTACACTAATTACCAAGTTATATTAATGATCAAACAGGTTGTATGGGTTCTACATTGCTAATTATGTATTAATTTGAAATTAAGCATCCTCTTGACTTTTTAATAACAAGTTTGACCCGACTAATGGTCTAGTTAGAGTGGGAATCAGAGGGAGCCCTTTTAAGGGTTTAATGCCCACATAATTACCAACTTATAACTACCTTCAATTCGACTAATCACTGGACCATTAATGATTAATCGCTAAATCAACCGTTAATTATGACGGTTTGACTTTTAAGCTAAAACTAAGTAGAAACTCAACTAAGAAAGGTTAAGCATACTTACAGAAGTCCTATGCACGATTAGGAATGTCTTGTGTCTGCTCTTAAGCTCCAGGAAGCTCCAGAAATGCAGAAAGAAGGTGTGGTTACAATGTTGCAACAAGAGGCCTTTATATAGTGTTCAAAACCTCATAGATCATTGACACACAAGCCTAACAATGGCCATGGATCATCCACAGATGTCCCTAAGGGCCTAGGAGTCATTTAGGCCCTAAGGGCCTAGGAGTCATTTAGGGGTCGCCCATGAAGTGAAATATCTGATTAAAGTCGGTTATTGCGTGAAAGAAGGCTGCTGTCCCAACTTTCTGATACTGGGCATCGAACGCGGCCCGCGTAAGATGTTGTTGGGGCTTACGCGGCCCGCTTGGGCCTTGTGTTCAGATTTCACATTTTCAAGTTGTTGCATATTTGTCTCTTGGCCTTTCGAAAGGGTCAACCAAACTTAATTCTTGCACTTTGAGCCCTCCAAATTTACCTGTAAGGGCTTCAAGACTTATACCCACTTTGTTAAGTCCTTGGTCACTTCATGTTTACCCGAAAAGTCATAATTCACAACGTTGACGCTTTAACCCCTTGTATACGAATTTGATCATAACTTTCTCATACGATAACGAAACTTTATGAAATTTATATCATGCATTCTAGTGAGCATAATTAATCGTTACAAAGCTTCAGGTTTGCTAAAAGGTCACTCAGAGGTATACTTTAAACATGTTGACACATCTAACCCCTGTAGTTTGTAATCTCTCACTTTCTTTCATATTTAGCTTTGTATGATCCATGATTTATTCGTTTGAAGGTATGAGCATCATGTAGGGTTACTGTAAAGTATATTTATCCATTGTTGACAATTTGAACCCTTATATTCACATTCTTTTCATGTTTGTCAACTTTAGTCCCTTTAAAGTATTATTTTACACGTTCAAGCTTATGACACGTGTCAATACATCATAGGAGGTGAATTTTCGAGGTGTTACATCCTCACCCCCTTAAAAGAAATCTCGACCTCGAGATTTACTAAAACAAATGAGGGTACTTTTCTTTCATTGTGGACTCAACCTCCCACGTGTATTCGGGACCTCTACGGGCATCCCATCTTACCTTTACAATAGGCACATGCTTCCTTCGAAGCTTCTTAACCTGTCGATCCTCGATCGACACAGGTTTTTCAACAAACTTCAAGCTCTCTTCTATATGCACATCTGTATGTGGTATGACCAGTGATTCATCAGCGAAACACTTCTTCAGATTGCAGATGTGGAATACATTGTGGATACCACTGAGCTCTTCAGGTAAGTTTAACTTATAGGCAACTGATCCGACCCGTTCGATGACCTCGAAAGGTCCTATGTATCTCGGGCTTAACTTGCCTTTCTTACCAAATCGCATCACTCCCTTCCAGGGTGATACTTTAAGCAACACTTTGTCACCTACCTCGAAGTTCAGAGGTTTACGCCCTAAATCTGCGTAGCTTTTCTGCCTATCTCTGGCAGCTTTCAGCCGGTCACGAATCTGGACAATCTTTTTCGTCGTTTCAAAGACTATTTCTGGTCCTGTCAGTTGGACATCTCCAACTTCCGCCCAACAAACGGGCGTTCTACACTTTCTACCGTATAAGGCCTCGAAGGGCGCAGCTTTAATGCTGGTATGGTAGCTATTGTTGTAGGAGAATTCGATCAATGGTAGGTGGTTATCCCAACTACCACCTAAATCGATCACACATGCACGAAGCATGTCTTCCAAAGTTTGGATAGTACGCTCACTCTGGCCGTCTGTCTGAGGATGGTAAGCCGTACTAAAATTCAAACGCGTGCCCAGAGATTGTTGGAAACTTTTCCAAAAATGTGACGTGTATCTAGTATCTCTGTCAGAGATAATAGCAACAGGTACGCCATGTAGAGCTACAATCTTATCTACGTATAGTTGGGCTAACATGTCGGAGCTATAGGTCTCCTTAATGGGTAGGAAATGTGCTGACTTAGTCAGTCTATCAACTATCACCCATATCGTATCATTGCCTTTCCTTGTCTTTGGCAACTTGGTGATGAAATCCATCGTCACCATTTCCCACTTCCACGTGGGAAGTTCAGGCTGTTGTAGCAAACCTGACGGCTTTTGATGCTCTGCTTTGACTTGCGCACACGTCAAGCATTTAGCTACATAAGCGGCTATAGACTTCTTCAAGCCTATCCACCAATAGTTTGCCTTTAGATCCTGGTACATCTTATCGGCTCCAGGATGAACGGAATATTTGGAACTATGGGCTTCCTGGAGGATAACATTCCGAAGTCCTCCATAAACTGGAACCCATATTCGTCCATTTAATCTCAGAATTCCGTCCTTGCTCTGAGATAACTGTTCTTCAGTTACCCCGAGCTTTTCATTAGGATAGTTAGCTTCCAACACAGCTTCCTTCTGTGCAGCTAACAACCTTTCGATCAAACTGTTCTTTATTTCAATGCTCTTGGCATTGATTCTGATGGGTTTCACCCTCTCCTTCCGACTTAAGGCATCAGCAACCACATTTGCCTTGCCTGGATGGTATCGGATTTCATAATCATAATCATTCAACGTCTCCATCCATCGGCGCTGCCTCATGTTTAAATCCTTCTGGTTAAACAGGTGCTGGAGGCTCTTGTGATCAGAATAGATCACACACTTGATACCATATAAATAATGCCTCTATAGTTTCAGTGCAAATACAACGGCACCCAACTCCATGTCATGGGTGGTGTAGTTCTTTTCGTGCACCTTTAATTGACGTGATGCATAGGCAATAACCTTGCCCTTCTGCATAAGCACACACCCCATGCCAGTGTGTGATGCATCGCAGTACACTATGAAATCTTCGGTACCTTCAGGTAATGTCAGCACAGGAGCGTTGCTCAACTTCTGCTTCAAGATATCGAAAGATTCTTGCTGCTTGGGTCCCCAGTCGAACTTTATTTTCTTCCTAGTCAGAGAAGTTAGGGGTGCAGCAATCCTTGAAAAATTTTCGATAAATCGCCTATAGTATCCTGCCAATCCCAAGAAACTGTGAATTTCCGTGGGCGTCTTCGGCTCTTGCCAGTTCATAACTGCTTCCACCTTAGCGGGATCCACTTGGATACCACGCTCGCTAACCACGTGTCGAAGGAATTGGACTTCTCGAAGCCAAAATTCACACTTTGAAAATTTGGCGTAGAGTTTCTCATGATGTAGAAGTTTAAGAATACAGCGAAGGTGTTTCTCATGGTCAGCTTGGTTCTTCGAGTAGATGAGAATGTCGTCGATGAAGACGATGACGAAATTGTCTAAGTAAGGTTTGCAAACGCGATTCATGAGATCCATGAACGCGGCAGGTGCATTAGTGAGCCCAAAAGGCATCACTAGGAACTCGTAATGACCATAACGAGTCCTAAATGTAGTTTTGTGTACGTCTTCATCTCTAACCTTCAGTTGGTGGTAGCCTGACCTCAAGTCAATCTTCGAGAAATAACTTGCCCCTTGCAATTGATCGAATAAATCGTCGATCCTGGGCAAAGGATACCTATTCTTTATTGTGACCTTATTAAGCTCACGGTAATCGATGCACAGACGCATCGATCCATCCTTCTTTTTAACAAACAGGACTGGCGCTCCCCAAGGAGACGAACTAGGTTTAATGAAACCTTTAGCTAGCAATTCATCTAGTTGCGTTCTCAATTCCTTCATCTCTGTTGGTGCCAACCTGTAAGGCGCTCTAGCAACAGGTGCTGCTCCAGGGATGATGTCAATTCTGAATTCCACTTGCCTATCTGGTGGTAAGCCAGGTAGATCTTCAGGAAAAACTTCAGGGTATTCAGAAATGACGGGGATGTCTTCCATCTTAGGTTTCGGCTCATCGATAGTCACCTGTGCCATGTAGATGACACAACCCTTCTTCAAACACTTAGAGGCCTTGAGCATAGTCACTTGCTCAGGCAGTCCATACCGGGTATCTCCCTGTATGGTAAGTGATTCACCAGACAGAGTCTTGATCACCACTTGCTTTTTATTGCAGACAATCTGGGCCTGGTTACGAGATAACCAGTCCATGCCTAAAACGATGTCAAAACCAGCTAACTTCAAAGGAAGTAGGGACAAAGGAAAAGAGTGGTTCTTAATGGATATGAAACATCCATCTAATATGGTTGAGGCGGTTTCTAAGGTGCCATCTGCTAACTCCACCTCATATTTCACTCTTAGGGTTTTAACAGGTAAATTCAGCAATTTGCAAAACTTATTATCTACAAATGATTTATCAGCTCCTGAATCAAAAAGTACTCTTGCATAAACGTCATTTATAAGGAAAGTACATGTAATCACATTGTTGTCTAGAACCGCTTCCTTTGCATCCATCCTGAAGACCCTAGCATTGGTCTTCTTTCCTTCATCGGCTTTCTTTGCATATTTCGGGCAGTTTGTCTTAATGTGCCCCTTTTCATTGCAACTATAACAAGTTGCATCTTTCAGCTTCTTGCAATCCAAGGTCTTGTGTTCCTTGGACTTGCATATACCACAAGCAAAAGTTCTTGACTGGGTCTGCGAGTTCGATTCAAACCTGCACTTCCCGAAGTGCTGTTTCTTGCAGACTTTGCACTTGGGCTTTTCACCAGCTTGATGCCCATCTTTCTTAGATTCTGACCCCTTCCTGTTGTCACCGTTTCCTCGGTGCTTCTTGTTTGACCTCCGTGAATTGTCATCTTCACGTTTCCTTTTCTCTGCATCCTTGTTCCTCAGCGATCTTTGTCTGACCGCGTCCAGTGTGAGGGACAAGGATATATCAGCCACAGATCTGAAAGTAGTTGGTCGAGAGGCCTTCACGCTTGCCTTTATCTCCGGGGCTAAACCCCCAATGAAGCGAGCTATTCTTTTGGGTTCCGGGGTCACCAGATACGGAACCAACCTCGACATTGTATTAAAGCTCGTGAGGTAAGCTTGGCAATCTAGATTTGTCATTACCAATGAAAGGAAATCTGACTCAATTTTTCGACCTCGTGTTGAGGACATTAGTTCTCCCTGATGAGGGCAACGAATTGTTCCCATGACATGTTGTACAATGGGATCTTCCCAGTGGCTTGAATCAACGATCTCCACCAGGCTAAGGCCTCACCTTTAAATGATTGAGACACAAACTTTACTATATCCTTCTTAGCGCATCCGCTGATATCAACCACCGTGTCCATCTCATCCAGCCACGTCATACAGTCAATGGCTCCTTTCTCCCCAGTGAAATCCCGGGGTTTGCAGGAAACAAAGTATTTATAAGAGCAACCCTTGTCACGGGGTCCTTGATTCAAAACAATCTTTTGAGATGGAGCACTGTTGTGGTTTGAGGAGTGTCGATCATCGTCTTTCTTTGGCTCTTCCTTTTTGGAGGGTGGCTTGCTGTGAGCCTCAGAGTGTGTTTTAGGCTTTGAATGCGGCGTAGATAGGGTCCTGCTTCGAGTCCCACTATATTCTTCATACTGCCGCTCTAAGGCCTTTGTAACAGCGTCGTCTACTAACGCTTTCAGTTCAGCACCCGTTATATTAATTCGGGCGTTATCATTGTTCTCCCTTGGGTGACTATTAATTTCATCCGAGTCAGCCATTTTAATTTGAACTGTTGCATAAGACAATGACAATAGTTTACTAGGGAGTTTATTATAGAATCGTCTTTGATGGCAATTCATTAACCATGGTATACATAGACCATATTTGGTTAATTTGTTAATCATATTTATTTAGGATTTTTATTATAATTTATCCTAATTATAAAAACAATAACAGTTTTATTAGTGGCACAACAGGCCTAGTCACAAGGACATTTTTTAAATTATAAGCTATGATTTCAGAGAATCAAGGCTTTAAGGTTTAAACATAGTTCTTTACCTTTTTCGGACAGGGAGTCATAGCTACCACTGTCTTTTGGCTCATGTAGAAATGAGCAAGGTCCGTAGACACTATATTACCAACGTATGGCCAAAATATGATCATCTTAATTGATGATTTAACCCATGATTCATAGATCATTTAGTTGGGTTAGGAATCTTTGAAAAGATCCTTATATAATAATGACGTGTGTGATTTTTAACGAATCACGTCTGCCAGGAGCGTTAACATGTTTTCAGATGTTAACTGGGATTTGAATCTTTTTAACAGGTTTTACCATCTTGGCCAGGTCTTATAATGACATGCAGGCTAGGTTATACCTTTAAGATTCTTAGTTAATACTTAAATAGGCAGATTATTTTAAAAATGAATGATTTTTGATTCATTTATTTCATATATAATTTATTTATGCATATAATGGCAAAATGAAATTTATAAACTAAACATTCCATTAATTTTTAATAGATTACACATCGCCCTAAACGGGACTTTTTAATAGAACAACATACCCACGCAGGGGTCAAACAAAGACTTACCCACGCAGGGGTCAAACTAAAATACTAGTCCACGCAGGGACTTAAATAAACAACATACCCTCGTAGGGGTTAACAGAAAGATAGGCCCACGCAGGGGCTCAAAAGATAACCATACCCACGCAGGGGTTAAAACAGCAAGACAGACCCACGCAGGGGCTCAACTGATACAGGGAAAATACAACAACAATGGAAGGATTCAATGGTCCTTCTTGCTCTTCCCTTTTATTAAACTTGCCAATCCCTGGAAGAAACTTTGTCGCTCCCTGCGATCTCTGTGAAAATCTCGCTCGACTTGGTCCAACCTTTGCAGAATTTCTTCATGCTCTGGTGGGGAGAACCTTGGCGGCTGCGATTGTTGCCGAATTATAGGTCTAGCAGGTATTTGGTACCCATGAGTTGGGTACCCTACTCCCCACGGAGCTCCATACGGTCCTTCAGGATGAAGGGCGTTATAGTTGGCCGCTATCAAGTATGGGTCGGCTTCAGCATAATTATAGTTGGTGTGAACCGGCTGTTCAAACGGGTTGTTTGCCATTGAACCAGTGTAGGCCGGTATTGGGTTATCAAAACCCATTGGTGGTGGCTGTGGTGCAGCTGGGTTTGAAGGCCCACCCATTTGCGGGTCTTCATGTAGTGGCGGATAATGACTGCCACTTGAGTGTCGAGGAGAGCTGAAGTGAAAATCTCCTCCACGCGCGGACATTCGCGCGCCTGTCCTCCTACGCCTTGGCGGTTCTGGAGGTGCCTGATTAACTGGTGGTGGTGGAGGCGGTGGCGTGACTGCCACAAATTGTGAATCCCTAGAGGGATCCTGCTGCTGCTGCTGCTGGTGAGGTGAGGAATGGTGAGAAGGCGTGAAGTACCATTCGTGTTGGTTAAACCTCACTTGAAAACTGTCTGGACCACCGTAGGCTGATCCGTGAAAAGAAGATCCATCCGAGATCTCAATAGGATGGTTGGGAGTTCCGGTTGCGGGCTCGATGGGATCCGTGTCCTCGTCCATGTCCTCTGCATGATCGCCGGAGAAGTGATCCTCTGGCCCCAATGGGTTAAAACCCACTGGTTCTTGTATGTAGTTTGCCGGGTTAAACCGGCCCCGGAAGACTGGTGTGGGGTCTCCAAAGGAATTGTGCGATAGGGATCGCTGTAGAGGTATGTAAGAAGGTTGAGGGTTATCTGGCTCATTTTCTGACTGTGGCCCATAAGAGTTATGAAAGGGAGGTGTCGAACTGTGTGAAACAGATCGCCTCGCAGGCTCAAAAAGGTTCCTCCTGTTCTCTCGAGGGTCAGCACTCGCAGTGGTGGAAGGAGCTCGCATGTGTGAAGGCCTGGCCTCGTGGTCATTGGGGGCGGTGATTGGCCCCTTGCCTCTTCCTCTTCGTCTGAAAAATCTTGGCGGCATACTTAATCCTGTCAATATAACAAAAGATAACGACAGGAATATATAAAATAAAGGATAAAACAAAACCAAAGACAAAGTAGAATTTGTCCTATGTTATTTGTCTAGACTCGAAAGTTTAAGAATGTGCAATTGTGTCATTTAGATTAAACACAAAAGGCTAGTGTTTAATTCACTCAATGTTGGCTCTGATACCAACCTGTATACGAATTTGATCATAACTTTCTCATACGATAACGAAACTTTATGAAATTTATATCGTGCATTCTAGTGAGCATAATTAATCGTTACAAAGCTTCGGGTTTGCTAAAAGGTCAATCAGAGGTATACTTTAAACATGTTGACACATCTAACCCCTGTAGTTTGTAATCTCTCACTTTCTTTCATATTTAGCTTCGTATGATCCATGATTTATTCGTTTGAAGGTATGAGCATCATGTAGGGTTACTGTAAAGTATATTTATCCATTGTTGACAATTTGAACCCTTATATTCACATTCTTTTCATGTTTGTCAACTTTAGTCCCTTTAAAGTATTATTTTACACGTTCAAGCTTATGACACGTGTCAATACATCATAGGACGTGAATTTTCGAGGTGTTACATCCCCAAAACCGTAAATCCAAAGGGGGGGGGGGTTATGTGTAACTTTGAATGGTAACTTAAATAATTGTTGGAGGTTGAGTGTAATGTCTAGTGTTTTATGTGTATGGCACATTATATAATGTGTTAGGGTGTTCGGGGATCATAACTGGCCAAGAAATAATAAAACAATGTTTCTGGCAAAATTTTGGTGTTCCAGGTAATGTCCGGTTATTCGGTTAGATACCGGTTCGTTAAAGTGTCAATTTATTCCGTATAGTATCTTTTATGTAACTTTTTGTGACACTATTAATTCCCAACACTTAGGAAAACATTCAGGACTATTTAGTCAATTTTCTGCACAATCATTAAGCGCAATTTAATATTAATTAATCGTACGGATACATGTAATTATGAGGGTTGTCACATTCTCCCCTTGTTAAGAAAATTTTGTCCCGAAATTTTGTACGTGGTTACTGAGGAATCTAGTTAAGTTGCGTGGTTTCCTGGTTTTCCTGGGGTGTCACATCATCCCCTCGTTGGTTTGGAATTTCGTC
Organism: Helianthus tuberosus; assembly: GCA_030545235.1. Taxonomy (NCBI): domain Eukaryota; kingdom Viridiplantae; phylum Streptophyta; class Magnoliopsida; order Asterales; family Asteraceae; genus Helianthus; species Helianthus tuberosus. The sequence continues at coordinate 104,984,759 of CM060355.1, forward strand.
ACGAAATTCTGTAGTAGCTTCAGCCTCGGTAGTGGTTGCACTTTTCCTAAACAACTGGGGATACTTGAGTTTCATTTGGTCTTCTCGTTCCCAGGTATACTCTGGGCCACGACGGGACTTCCAACGAACTCGAACAAGAGGTATTCTGGTACGCTTGAGAATCTTAACATCTCGATCAGTAATCTCTAATGGTTCCTCGACTAATCACAGCTGATCGTCGATAGTGAGCTCATTGAGAGGAACTATGAGGGTCTCATCTGACAGACACTTCTTCAGATTCGACACATGGAAAACATTGTGAACTCCGCTGAGTTCTGCCGGTAGATTCAGCTTGTAGGCTACCTTGCCAAATTTCTCAATGATTTCGAAGGGTCCAACATATCGCGGGTTGAGTTTGCCTCGTTTTCCAAGACGAACTACACCTTTCCAAGGTGAGACTTTAAGTAGCACTCGATCCCCAACCTGGAACTCGAGTGGTTTCCTTCGCTTATCAGCATAGCTTTTCTGACGGTCACCAGCTGCCGCCATTCATTGTCGTATCTGAGCAATCCTCTCGGTTGTATCTACTACAAGTTCTTGGCCAGTGATTTGACTGTCACCAACTTCTGCCCAACAAAGAGGTGATCGGCATTTACATCCGTACAATGCCTCAAACGGAGCGGCCTGGATACTGGTGTGGTAACTGTTGTTATGCGAAAACTCCACTAACGGGAGGTGTTTTTCCCAGCCATTTCCAAAGTCGATTACACATGCCCTAAGCATGTCTTCAAGGGTTTGGATGGTGCGTTCGGATTGCCCATCCGTCTGTGGATGATATGCCGTGCTCATGTCTAATCGAGAACCAAAGGACCTGTGCATAGCTTGCCACAATTCAGATGTAAAATGTGAGTCACGATCAGAAATGATGGAGGTTGGCGCTCCGTACCTTGATACTACTTCCTTTAGGTAGACATCTGCTAGAGTAGAAAACTTATCCGTTTCCTTGATAGCCAGAAAATGTGCAGACTTGGTCAGTGGATCCACTATCACCCAAATAGTGTCATTTCCGCGTTGAGATCTAGGCAGGCCAGTAACGAAATCCATGGAAATTTGCTCCCATTTCCATTTAGGTATCTCTGGTTGTTGAAGTAGGCCTGATGGTTTCTGGTATTCGACCTTGACCCTAGCACAAGTCAAGCATTTACTGACGTAGGTTGCTATGTTGGCTTTAATACTAGGCCACCAGTATGTAGTCTTTAGGTCGTGCTACATCTTATCCGAACCAGGATGTACTGAATAACGATACTTATGTGCTTCATCCATCACAAGCTCACCTAGATTACCATAGAGTGGAACCCAAATACGCCCTGTTACGTAATAAGCACCGTCTTCCTTTTGTTCTAGCCGTTTCTTCGATCCTCGCAGGGACTCAGCCCTGATGTTTTCTGCTTTCAATGCTTTGACCTGAGCATCACGAATTTGAGCGGGAAGGCTAGAGTGAATGGTAAGCTGTAACGCACGTACACGCTTTGGTTTAGGCTCTTTTCGGCTGAGGGCGTCGGCTACCACATTGGCTTTGCTCGGATGATACTTGATCGCGCATTCGTAATCATTTAGGAGTTCGACCCATCGACGCTGTCACGTTTTTAACTCCTTTTGCTTGAAGATATGCTCGAGACTCCTGTGATCGGTGTAAATAGTGCACTTGGTAGCGTACAGGTAATGTCTCCATATCTTAAGTGCGAAAACAACTGCTCCCAATTCCAAGTCGTGTGTAGTGTAGTTCCTTTCGTGAACTTTAAGTTGGCGCGATGCGTATGCAATGACCTTGTCACGTTGCATCAACACGCAACCAAGTCCTTGGATGGAAGCGTCGCAATAAACCACAAAATCATCTGTGCCCTCAGGCAATGAGAGGATAGGCGCGCTACAAAGTCTATCTTTTAAGTACTGAAAAGCAGACTCCTGTACATCACCCCAACGATAGGTGACACCCTTCTGAGTCAGTGAAGTGAGAGGTTGCGTAATCTTTGAGAAATCCTTGATAAACCTTCTGTAATATCCTGCCAAACCCAAGAATTGGCAGATTTCTGTTGGTGTACGGGGTGCAGGCCAGTTCTTGATCGAGTCAACCTTGGATGGATCCACATGAATCCCATCCTTGTTTACCACGTGGCCTAGAAAGTGGACTTCGCGAAGCCAGAAGTCACATTTCGTAAATTTGGCATACAACTGCTCTGTTCGAAGAAGTTCCAAAATAAGCCTCAGGTTATGCTCGTGTTCTTCCTGACTCTTCGAATAGATCAGGATATCGTCGATGAAAACTATGACAAACTTATCCAGGTAAGGTTTGCACACTCGGTTCATGAGATCCATGAAGACCGCAGGTGCATTCGTCAATCCGAAAGGCATAACCAGAAACTCGTAATGCCCATAACGAGTTCTGAATGCTATCTTGGAGATGTCCTCATCTCAGACTCTCAGCTGATGATAGCCTGATCTTAAGTCAATCTTAGAGTAGAAGCTCGACCCTTGCAGCTGGTCGAATAGGTCATCAATGCGTGGAAGAGGATAACAATTCTTCACGGTCACCTTGTTGAGTTCGCGGTAGTCAATACACATTCTGAAGGTACCGTCTTTCTTCTTCACAAATAACACTGGAGCTCCCCAAGGCGAAGAGCTAGGGCGAATAAAACCCTTGTCCTAGAGCTCTTGTAGTTGCGAGGACAGTTCTTCAAGCTCTGATGGAGCTAGACGATAAGGTGCACGAGCTATTGGTGCTGCTCCAGGAGCTAGCTCGATTTGAAACTCGACTTGTCGATGAGGCGGAAGACCAGGTAATTCCTCAGGAAAAACCTCAGGAAAGTCGCGCACAATAGGAATGTCTTCTATCTTCTTTTCCTTCGAGTATGTATCAAAAACGAGGGCTAGAATAGCAGTGTGGCCCTTTCGCAACCACTTCTGGGCCTTAAGGAAAGAGATGATGCCCACAACAGCACCACTCTTGTCGCCACGAATCACGAGGGGTTCTTCACCATAACGAGGGATGCGGACAATCTTCTCGTTGCAAAGAATTTCCGCTTGCTGATGAGATAACAAATCCATCCCAACAACAACGTCGAAGCTACCCAGTGTCACACCCTGACTTTTGCGGAAGCATGATTATTGGTGTGACTTCTTAATACCATTGCATACGATCATAACAACACTATATGATGAAACCAGTAGATGTACATCCATTAATTTAAGTTTAAAAGTAGTACAACATAATTGTCTGAAATGTCGATACCAAATTTCAAGTTACAAACCATAACATGTTTTAAGGAGTTCAAAAAGACTCAACAAAAGACTTTAAAACAAACCCGAGTTTAGGATCACGTATCTCGTCCAGGATTAAGATACGTCTCCTAAGCCCTAATGACTTGGATGACATCTTTATTCACAACGCAGCTTAAAAACTCCAACGCCCGCCAGATCCATTTACTAATTCCCTGAAATACATGTAGTTTGAAAAGTCAACATAAAGTTGAGCGAGTTCATGTGTAAGTGAGTATGTATAAACCTTTGTAATGTGTCTGTATGTATGAAAATCCCTGGTATGTAGCAATTAAGGAAAAAGAGATCACCATTGGGTTGCAAAGCCAATGATATGTGTGAAGTGATGCAGGAAGACTCAAACCTAGCAAATTTGTGCGTCGGGCACATAGTCACCGCCTGGTCCACTCAGCGGACTCAGGAGTGGGGCTCGCTACACCCGAATAGATCTATCACTGATGTCCCTCGGTCCTACAACGAGGATTAATGGCCTCAAGTTCCACCTACCCACTCACATGATCTAAGTAGTAAACCCTCCTTAAGCTATCCATACCATGTATATAAAAAGTCTGTAATAATTGTCGCATGTATTTCACCCCCGAAGTATAAAACTGAAAATAGTTAAGAGAAAAGGGGGACATGAACTCACTGTATTGCGTCTTCGTACTTGTAACCCAAATCTCCGCGGCAAACACGACTACCTACAATGGTCTAACGTCTATCAGACGAACGGGTCGTGCCTTGTCTTAGTATTTATGTTTTTGAGTTACGATTTCTTGACATTATTCCAAGTTATAATCACTAGTTAACGTTTGGATTAATTGCTAAACAATATTCCATATTCCTACTTCTCAAGTATTTTAACTTCGTATTTTCCTTCCCAAGGATGGGGGTATCTCATACATGTATTTTCGTATTTGTATTTGTATATCTTGCCAAGTAATGGCGTTGTATTTCGGTGTATTGTTCCAAATAAAAATATGTTAATATATTCCTAATATATATTTCCAAAACCATATATTCCAAGTCTCACTCAAATATATATAAACTCATTTTGTTCAATCATGTGTTGTCCCAGAAAATATACATTTTTCTCAAAAATTATATATCTTCTAAATATACTAGGAAAATATATTTTTAACTCCCAAAAATAATATATTTTCTCGTTGTCAAAAATATGATATACTTGGTAATATTTACGAAATCATATTTTCACTTCTTTCATTCCCAAAATAATATTTACTAAAAATATAGTGTAATGGTATCTCTCGGAATATTTCATAAGTTACGTTTTCTTGTTTGGTTTCACAATATTACGTGTGTAACTTAAATATTTTATTCCTTGCAATTTTTGGTATTATTTTGGAGTTGTAATTTCCATGGTATTTTGTAAGTTATATTATTTTATCCTAAAATAATATAACTAGTTCGCAAAATATACAAATAATCACACAGTGTCTCAGTATAAAATATATATTCTAAATATGTATTTACCCATTTTTATTTGCGAAAACCAACCTCCGATACTTTGTATTTTTGTAATAAAAATCATGGCGAAGTTTATTTCGAAAATAAAGTTAAAAATATTTTTGTAAATACTTGTTAGAAAAATATTTCTAAGTGTTGAAATTTTAAAAAAATTTCGTCAGAGTTTCCTCTGTAAATGGAGGTGTCCATGCTTTTTAGCATATCATTTTCTTTTGTAAAATCAATCAAACAATTTAACAATCAACAACATACAATTTTTGATCATCAACTTTGACAAAAATGAACATGAACCATAAACTTATGAACTTGAAAGTTTGTAAAAATATGTAGTAAGTTACTAACATACTTAGTAGGTCTTGTTATCTTTAAAAATATGATTAGTTTCTTAAAAACTTTATTTTTAAAGAATGTGTATTTTCACAACTTCTAGTCATGATTTCCAAAAATATTTCTTTGTTAAATTTTCTTGTTACACAAGTGTTCATACACTTGTTTACTTATTAAAAATGTTTTTAGTTCATACAAGATCCAAGTTTTAACAAAACTAATATTTTTCACTTGGTTCTTTCGAAAAACCACTTATAGATCTTTAGATCTACAAGTTTACATCTTTATTTTCCAAGAAAACTTGTATTTATTCAAGTTCAAAGTTCATGTGTGGATGGTTTCATCATCCTTCATAACTTTAACATTTACATCTTACTAGTTCATGTTCTTAAACATGATCTAGCAAGTCTAGGTGATGAACCATCTTACTTTTACTAACAAACAACATCCAATAATCATAACAACACAAGAACAACATGATTTCAACCTCATTCTAACACTACTTCATCATTAGTTAGTTTATGTTCATAGACTTTGATTATATTCTTTGGAGTTTCTTAATATTTATCATTCTTTCAACTATTAACCATCAAAAATAAGAACAAGATGATGATTTAAAGCACTTACTACTAGCACAAGGCTAGGGAAGTTTCAAAGCATAAAAGTGGTGGATAAAAGAAAACTAGAGTGGTCCTTGAGCTTCCGAGTGCACCAAGCTTGCTTGTTGGACCTCTTGCACCTTTGGTTGTATGGAAAATGGCTTGAATGAAAGTTGATGTTGGTGATATGGTGGAGATGGGTGGCGGCCATGAATGGGGGAAGAAGGAAGGAGAGAAGCTTGTGTTTGTTGTGTGGTGAAATGAAATGATCAAGTGTCTTGTGGGTTAATTTATAAACCAAGTATCCTCATAATCCATCATGTAATATGTTCCTTAATCACAAACATCTTAATAAAATAATCAAAAGTATGCAAGGGTGGGTCACCCTTATGGTGACCGTCGAGTAGGGGGGGGGGGGGTTGGGTTGTAATCTATCTAGTTAAAAATCTAGTTGGTTTTAAAGTGTTTAGTTAGTGTATCATTGTATGTTATGTAATATAAGGTGTGTTAGGGTGTTCGGGGACCCTAACTAGCTCGGAAAAGTAAAAACAATGTGTTTGGTAATATTTTTATGTTCTGGGTATAGTCCGGTTGTAAGGTTGGATGTTGATCCGTTAAAGTGCTAAATTAGTCGTTAAAGTGTCTTTTATATTACTTTTAGTAACACCTTAAATTCCCAACACTTTGGAAAGTGTCTAGGACTATTTTGCCAAGTTTTTGCACTTTACTAGCATTGTTAAATGCTGAATTTTGGTATTTAGTGCAGAATTTTGCACTTTAAGTATGTTTTAGGCACTTCCGGGCACTATAACTATCATCTAGTGACGCAGTTTTATAGTCCTCACTTCCCTACACTCCCTACTAGTATAGTACCCTGTCTCTGGCTCATACTGGCCTCAAAAATATTGTCTATCTAGGTGCCGGCATTGTCAGCATGTTTCCTGGGTTATCCGCTCACTGTGCTAACTGTGCTTTGTGCATCAAGTTTGTCACTAAAGTTTGTGTATAATAAATGGAGAGACAGTATGAATGTGATGCATGTGTATGTATGTATCAGAAATCAGAAAGCAGTTTAATCAACAGTTGTAATTAAGCACATTCATTAAGCATAAATCAATATTAATTAAACGTACGGATGCATGCAAATTTGACAGTTGTCACATTCTCCCCCCGTTAAGAAAATTTCGTCCTCGAAATTTGTACTACCTTAACTCCTTATGGTTTCGTCACACGTGTATGTACATGAATAATATCGAAGTAGATAATCACCAAACCGAAACAAACCTTACTCACATTAGGTGAGTCCAAGAATATATAGCATCCCGAACCCTATGGTTAAACGGTATGTGCTTTTAGCATTTGATGTCGAAGGTACAGGACGTAATTGACGTATAGTCTAGTGTAATCCAGCTAGCAGTGGGTTCCACAAAAGAGGAGTTTTGACTAATAAGATCCTCAAACGATTGATTGCAATTTGCAGACGAGTTTTTCGCAAACCATAGCATCCGCTATATGAATTCAAAATCAACAACTCAAATGTAAATGAAAATGATCTGTCAACTTCCAAATAAATGAATTGTAATGGTTTAGTGTGTTGACATTCTTAAATTTCGAAAGTACACCGAATGTAATACAAGCGAATCTGGTGTATCATTGTCTTGATTCGTAGTTGCATCAGAAATGTTTAAATGACAAGTTAAACGAAAGTATATGCAGTTTTGTGTGAAACGGTTGACCCTGATTAGCACAAGCTACAAGTTTGTAACGACACCACAAGGCGTCGTACCGACATAATTCAAGTATAGTGGTGACTGCACCAATTCACCGTGTTGGGAAATCAAATAAAAGTGCACCGAAGCAAGTCAGAAGATTGGTTTACATAGTGTCATAGAGTTTTCGGTTGAATACGGAACATCAAAGAGCCACTGCTTTCGATCGAAGGTGAGAAAGCAATAAGTACCGCAAGGCATTCGATCGATCATAAATGAATCGTTAGGAGGTACACTGTGATATGAAGTGAATCTATGTACCTTTGCCTCAACACACAACTGTGTTGAGACTGATTTAATCGTGATAAACAAGACGGATTTAGGGCAAGTTATCAAATAATCAATTAAATTCGTGTATGAAGTGAGTAACCAAATAAGCGCAAGTTTCAATTTTGTGAAAATATCCCCACAAGGTGTCGTAACCAACAAATGATTTAGTGAAATCGTAGACCAGACAAGTCTACCACGACTCGAAACGAAAGAATCTTTGCCAATGATTTGAATATGATGCTCTCAATACATCATATGACGTCTTAAACTGAATATGCGAAATGAATAAGTTCAAGCAATTGAACTTGGTTTTAGCGTAACCCGGCAATAAACGTATGTATCAACAAAGGAATCTCATCATGGTTACAAAGATAAGCCATGAGTGTAACTTGAAAGAAGAGAAGTCTCAAGATAGTGTGTCGACTTGGTAACAAAAGAGCCAACAATAACAATAATGTAGGTCACTCGAATCATGAATCAGTAATTAGGTTTAGCAAAGTGATATTTAAATTTCAATGAAGTGTTTGTTCTAAACAAAACCACATGCGTAGCAAATGATGCATGTATGTCAGATAAGTTTCCAAGAAAAGAAATAATGAATATCTGCTAAAGTGAAGAAATGACCAGATATCGAAGCAAATGTGTGTTCGCTCTCAGCGAAGAAAATTATTGTGATGCAACTACCATTAAGGGGAGTAGAGATGCAAACAACTACTCGCTAGAAGTAAAAGAAATTCAAGTGCTCTTTGTGTGGTCAACGGAACTGGCATATGTGTCAGGTTAATGGTGTCTGCGTGAGTTAGTAGATGTGGTCCCTAAATAACAACCTTTGTGAATTTGGACCTGGGTTCCCGATGGTCCTAAGTACATGTTTCCTAGATTCTCAGAGTTTCGTATTCGGTGTAGAATTGTTCTGTGCATCGTGTAGGAAACGTCATTCTTGTGTACGTCTAAAGCAAGTTATTGTCCCACAATTTTCCCCCGGTATACTTTCTTCCTGAATTTACAGCTACCCGATCATCGATCAGTCGGGAAATACTGGTTGGATCCTCGCAGTTAATCAAATAAGTAAGTCGTCAGTTCTTAGCAAGAGACGTTGACTCTTGTTGGCTAGCTCGTTCGGCTCCTGGTAGCTTGATGTTCATTAGAAAATCACCGTCCTTTCTCTTGATGAGCAGAATTGGGGTTACCCAAAACGGAAATTTTGGTCTGTTATCTTCCTTCTCTATCCACTACTGAAATTACACTGTCAATCCTTGCATTTCCGAAGGTGTAAGTTGCTAGAGTGCATTAACTACAGATGCGGCGCCCGGAATCAAATCGATGCGAAATTCGAATAGTCGTTGAGGAGATAATTTTGGTAAGTCTTCGGGGAAGACTTCAGGATACTTCCTTATCATAGGGGTATCTTCGAGTTTTGGTTCTTCGGCTCCCTTGTCCATGACATGAACCAAGAAAACTATACATCCTTCACGCAACAATTTTTTTTTTGTGCCTTCAAGCATTTAGTAATTTGTAGAGGCGTATCCTGCTTCATGAGTCACGATCGTTCCTTTATTCGCCATCAGGATGAGGATATCAAACTCCGCTTGATCACTTGACAACCAATCCATCCAATTACCTTGTCGAAGCTTTCCACTTAAACTGGCAGTAGATCAAGCGTAAACTCACGCTCTCTGGGTTCTATCTTGCCGTTTCTAGTTACTTCGTTGGCTTCCACTAGCTTTCCATCAGCTAGTACTATCGTGTGCGGATTATCTAACTTATTTGTTACTAAACCAAGTATACTCTCAAACTTTAGAGATGCGAAGCTAAAATTTGCAACAGTATCTAACAGCACAGACGCATAACGTTGAGTAATATGGGACGTACCGATATCCACGCTTGGATTCCTGGGGTGCTCCCCTAGCTCTGCTACTGAGCTTTTATCCCTGTGCCTGATTCTTCTTAGGGCAGTATTTTCTGAAATGCTTTTTGCTTCCACAGTTAAAACAACCTTGTGCACGTTTCAGTTTGTCACTCGTTCTGCCCTGATATTCGTCTTTGTCGTTGTTTCCTTCGCGATTCTCACTACCATCTTGGCCTCCATTTCTACTTTCAGTACCTTGCCTATAAGTTTCCTTGGGATGCCCCCTCTTGCCACAGTTATCACATTTTCCATATTTACATCGTCCGACATGATAACATAAACAATTGTCGCACTTAGGTAGAATACCCATGTAATCCTTCCCCTTTTTGGCCTTCTTTTTGTTATTCGCCCGAGTAACCTTCTTGAAATTTGCAAGCTTTCTCTTGTTATCTCCAGATGGCTCTATAGGAGTCTCCTTTTTCTCTTCCATAGTGGAAAATTTTCCTTGTCTAATTGCTTCTTTAGTGAGTGCCACGCTTGTGTCGATAGCCTCGGTGATCGTTGAAGGCTTAGATGTTGTTACCAGGCTTAGAATCTGGGGTGCCAGTCCCCCGATGAAACGTTCGATCTTCCTAGATTCTGGTTCCACCAAACGCGAAGCAACTTGTGATAATTCGCCAAATCTCTGCACATAGTCGGCTATCTTTGGACCTTCCATTTTCAAGTTCCACAATTCAGTCTCCAACTTCTGGACTTCCGCCCTAGAGCAATATCTTTTGTGCATCAGTTCCTTCAGCTCGTCCCACGTCAAAGCATTCGCAGCAGTCTCGCCCATTGTTTGAACCTGAAGGTTCCACCATGACAGAGCCCCATCTACGAATAGTCCAGCTACGTACGTGACCTGATGTTCTAGGGCACATTTGCTCAACTGGAAGACATAATTCGTCTTCTCCACCCAACGCACAAAAGCTAAGGCACCCCCAGTGTCGTCGAATTTTCGAGGTTTGTGGTTCAAGAACTGCTCGTAAGTGCAGCCGCTGGGTGGGTTATTTCCTGAGGTACCTCCACCGTGTTTGGAGCGAAGGGCCTCGAGTTGTGCGATGGCTTGCGAGATGCGTTCTTGTAGTCGTGCCGTCGATGTGGGCGGAGGGTTGTTGGCATTAGCGTTTCCTTGTGTCGACATCTTCTGAGAAGAAGATTGGTTAGGTCAGGTCTTATTTGCTCAGTGAGTGCATTTGGTTGTTTAGTGATCATAAGTACATACACATAACAGGTCATTATACCAACCAATCAAGCAATAGTATAATCATAGTATAACCAAGTAATTCGGTAATTATGTTTAATGTGAGCTTAGCAAGTAAGCACGTAGCGTTATAATTATAGCACACACATATAGATCAATAACGTGCTTAACGAATTCATAGCGACCGTGTTTTCATTGGTCATTGGCCACAAGTATTGTCGCATGTTTAATGATGATTGGCTCTCATGGTTTTCCGACCACAATTGCATCGTCTTACAAAATGTACCACATCAACAGGGACACAGGGTCACCCTACCCTTGCCCATTAAATATATTAGCGTATCAAAATTACGTAGTCAAACGTGGTTTTCAAAAGTCTCCACCATCCCGGCTTATCATTAGTGTCTTTACCCAAATTCAATCCGCATAATCCAGAAATCAACTATACTGGTGACTGAGGTGGAGGAGGAAAGAAAGGTAATCTGCTAGCATGCGTGAACTCCTCCTTGATTTTGTATTTGCGTCGAAGTCATTAACCGTTCTGCCGCTCGACAATAAAGAAACGAGCATCAAAACCTGGGAGAGGTGTAATAGCAGCAGGTGAGAGCGTCAAAGTGGGGGATCAAAGTATACAGACAATAGACAGCGTGGAGAACGTGGTGTCAGCTCAAGCTCCAAAACTCTGCGACTTATATCGTTAAATTGTAGCTAATATTACAGGAGCACTCATCCCGTGTGTAGCCTCCATAATGTGAGGGATGGCAAGGGTCTAAAATCAGTATAGTGTATTATAGGAACTATCGAAATGGCTCGTCCGGCGTTGTAGTGTAACACCCCGAAAACGGGTTTGGTAATCAAACCACGTTTATACTAAAAGACGGGTAATTTACCTTTAGTGGTAAAAGTAACCCGGTGAATATTAGGATTCTTAAATAAACAAGAATTTACTAACTAGGAATTTTAACCTAGTTAGCTAATATTCTAGAAGTAACTTATGATAGGGTTAAAAACAACCAAACATTTAATAGAAACAAAAGATGAGGGGCCTATGTTGCTAAACTTGAAACTTAATTTCATAAAAACAAAAATTAAAACACACTAAACACACTTTGAGTGTGTCTGGTCGTACAAGAAGCAGGAGGGCGACAAGGGTTCTTCACCAAACCCTAGCTCTCACAAAAATTGATCAATTGAAGGTTCAATTCAGCCAAAATCGAAATCTGAACATAGAATTTTGATCCTCATCACAAGAGGATTACAAGGTATGTAAAATTTGATGAAAGCTCTCAACTTGAAATTCTCATGAAATTGGGAAAAACCTGAATTTTATGGTTGCATGTGTGTTTTATGATGATTTAAGAACACTATAGTGTCTAGGGACAAACCCTAGACAAATACAAGTCGAAATCATGTGAAATTTTAGTGAAACCTATGAACACCAGTGTAGGTGATTAGTGGGTTATGTGTAATTTGATGAACACTAGGAAATAGAGTGTTGATCTAGTGTAATTTGACAATTTTGAAGTGATTTCAGAAATTTAGAAGTTAACAATCATGTAAAATGGTTGATTGGGGTGAAATTAGGGCTAAGTGACGAGCTAGAAATTTGCTATATAACCATGTAAAAATCTGCCCCTAAAATGTTTGTGAAAATGCCTCAAAGAAGGCTTAAAATTGAAATTTAAAGTTAAAACACATGATTGTAACGATTTAGCGAATTATGTGATACATGATTGAAAAAGGGTTCTAAACGGATTGCGAATTGAACTCTTTAGGCGAGGAATCCGGATCGTCAAATGGACAAGCCGGTGGAAATACGCATTTGGAAAGGATGCTTAAAAGGTACGTAACTACGGTTTTGTTACGATACGCTCGATTACGTATTTTCGCTAGTAGACTTTAAATTATCATAATAGATGAAATTGGTATTTAGTTAAAGTGACGAAGATCACTAAGTAGATAACCGGGTCAAAAGGTGAAATTATCACCCTTTGACAATATCGACTAATGGTTCGTTGAGTTATATGATTATAGGAATGAATATCATATGGATGTTTACAGCGCTATCACTTAACAGCCACTAAGGCAAGGTATTGAAACGGGTCAATATATTGATCCGAGCCAGGTATGTATAATAACACAACTCATCACGTAGAATTTGGAGTTCTATAAGAGTTAGACAAGGTTAAAGTATAGATATTCGGTTATCTTTAGGTAAACCGAATAAGTTGAATTATGTTTATGGTGTTTTAGAATCACATGAGTTTACAAACAAGAATTATAGTTAAAAGGTTGGATTTTTAGTCAAACAAGTATTTAAAGGTCCTTGTAGTAAAAGAAGGATGAAAATTGACCAAATTGCCCTTGTAAGCTAATTTGAACGAACAACCCATAAAGGTGGTTCGGAAATAAGTTTTATGATTAAATATATGCTTAGAATGAGTATAGGTAGTGAAGGATGTAAATTCTTGGGTCGAAGGGCTTTATATGAGTCTTTGCCGTAAAATGGTAATCCGAGGGGTAAAACTCGGAACATATAGATATTCACATTAAACCCAATACATATATGTTGTAGTGGGAGATTTCTAGATAAGAAATGTAGAACTATAATGCTAGAAAGGAATGAAAGCGATTTCAAGCTTTAAAGTGCTTAAAATACCCTTAACGGGTCAAAATAAGCATACGAGCGAAAACGGGTTTAAATTGTGTAATAAATCTATTATTAGAACCTAATATAGTAGGTAACATTAATTTGAAGAAGTGTATGAGATATAGGAATCAAATAAATACGTTTGTTTGATAAAATGCATAAACGGGTTAAAATTCGGTAAAAAGGTAACGAGTCAAAGGTTTAGAAGTTTCAAAATTTCTTATGTTGGATGTAGGATTTTAACTCCATATGATGGGGGATCAAATTACAAACATGTATGAAGAAACGGTAGGTCAAACGGATGAGCGGATTGAAAGATACGCAAGTTTTCGTGTCAATAAACGGTAAAATGGAAAGGCTGAATGCAGGGGCCACCGTAACTTACGGTGCCACCGTAAGTTACGGTGGAGCTAAAATATTTACGGTAGATTACCCCTGATTTACGGTGGGGAAAGTTGACATTCAGGGGCCACCGTAACTTACGGTGACCACCGTAAGTTACGGTGGAGGCCAGAATTCAATTAATCATTTGTGGATCAAGATATCAATGTTGGATTTTCCTAATTTCCTTGTTATATTGGTTATTTAATTATCAAAACTGACCTTTAAGTTGGTTTTGATCACAGGTGAATGTCGAGAGTCCCTGATGAAGATCAAGTGTCGTGCAAGAACCGAACACACATTAAACAAAGCTTCCGCAACGTTGTTTTGTCGATATTCTATAACGACGAAATAAACCACATTATGTTGTATCACTTTTAAATTGTAAAAGTTTTTAACAAACTCGTATTTTCAGTATAATTGTGACTATAATTACATGATTATGAGTTTAAATTATACAATAAACGTTAAATTATAACAAGGGTGTTACAAGTTGGTATCAGAGCCTTGGTTTAAGAGATTCAAGTATGGCGGGAAAGCTATGCTTGGACTTAAACCTTATGCTCTTAATAAAGATTGGTGTTCGGTTCGAGGCTTTATCGCAAATCCGGTAAGTACATGTATGTTAATAGTTTAACATGCTAAAGTGTTGTAAACAACACATAGGGCTATCGGGTGATACACGCTATCCCAATTAAAAAGGATTGATATGGTTAATGAAAATATGCGCGTTGACGCGTATGGTAGAAAAAGCCTTGTATTATAATACGGGTAATTATTGAAGTTGACATTACTAACTCTTGTGAATGTCTTGATTGAAGGACACTTGCATTTAAAGATGACAAGAGTTGAACAAATTAAGGATATGATAGAGGAACGGTCCGAAGTATGACAAGAGGAGCATGCTCACCAAGGGCTAAATCGCGTAACGACCGCGAACAAGGTTAATGGCAGGGAACGCCCGACGGGGCAAGCATTACTAGGTGCACGTTTTTTTTAAATATAATTGCATAAATAGCAATATGCAATAAACAAGTAGAGAATGATTGTTCCATAGGTAAATTAGAAACTTGGAAAACCTTAATAGAAATACATATCCAGGACATTATTTCCAAGAAAACTAAATAGAGGCATTACTTACATAGGGCGTGATGTGAAAACTATAAAAAGGTCGTGTATGTCATGTGTTAATCGCTTACTCTGGCCAAGTAAGTAGTGGCATATGATACCATGAACTTCTTATAGCGGACACATTTATGTCCGATGTAGTAAGGGTGGGGTGAATGGGACTAACTTAAATGGTACCCAAATGAATCAAATAAGTAAGATGTTTGATAGTAAACGTAAACGTAAGTCGGATGACGGAAGCGTATTACGTAAGAATAACGAGCCCGAGAGAAGGGACAAGGAACAAGTAAAAAGAAAATACAGACCGACCAATAGGAATGCTAAGGCATAGGGATAAAAGTTTGACTGTCACAAGTGATGAAATTCACATGGACAAGTCAAACGAATCGAATAAAGAATAAAGGACTTGATTGAATAAAAGTGATGGATCTCGCTAAGACGACCAAATAAATTAAAATAACGTCTAAAACCATATAAGAATGGTTACTTGAAAATGATTATGGTAAAGATACCCGATGAATGGGTAGGATTTGGAAGAATGCGTAAACCAAGAGACGAGAACGCGAGATAGAAAGTCAAAAGACTCGGAATATGAGTCATGAATAAAAGACAATGAGAATTTGCAAACAGAAATGTTAATAACTACGCTCAGCTATTTCAAAGCTGAACGGGTCAAACAAAGACTGAAGTTTGGCATTCATAAGTAATGAATGTTCACACGAACAAGTCAAACAAATTTAATAAAGGATAACACTTGCTAAGGTAAGTGAGTGCGAATCGGATAAATAAAAGTGCGAAATATTAATAAACCTATGTAAAGGAGTTATAGACGTTAAAAACATTGAAATAAAAGAACCCGGGTAATGGGACGTAAAAAAATACAGGTAAGAACCGGGTAACGGTAAGTGTATGGAAAACCGACGTGTAAATTGACGTTAGAAGTCGAGAAGTTGGAAAGATTATTCGAAAGAAAACAATGTAGCCTTAGACTACGGTCAAGGTCAAATGAAATCCAAAAAGTAAAGGTGAATAATTATAAACATAAAAAGGGGTGCCTTAACGCCATATGCGTATATAAACGTATACACTTTTGAATAAAGACTAGAATAAAAGATGATCTACGGGGTCATCATAACCTACGGGATATTAAATAGTATAAAGGCTTACGGGGCCAAAATGACCCACGGGTCATGAATTGAAGCAAAGGGATCATAAGGGCCTCGTCTTAAAGAGATGAAAGCTTAAGGAAATAGCCTACGAGGTTAAGTGAAGGAACCTACGGGTCCATAGTGTAAGGTGAGGGAACTTGTTACGATTCCCCGCGTAAAACGAGAACGGAAAACAATGAATTTGGGGTTGTTAATTTCCTTGATATGAGTAATTGACATAGTTAAAGAGAAAAACGTTAGACTAAAATTCAGTTTTAGTAAGAAATAACATTTTTACAAATATAAATTCTGATAGGAAATTGAATAGTAAGCATGAAAGATTCAAGTCTTGTCGCTGATAGGCGCAAGACGATATATTCGAAAAGTGATCTTTTCGAAAATGAAAGGTTGATATAAATTAAACATGACGTGACACGATCACGGTCAAGAAATACAATGTGAAGTGGAATCACATTATAACCAAGCGAGCGGTAAAGAGTAACTGGACTAATAAGTCTAGTTAGCGGGACCGGTTAAGGTCATTTAAATAAATTTGGTTGCTTATAATCGGTGGATTCGGTATAACTGAACCGAATAAATGAACTTGGAAAACAAAAGAAATTGTTGTTAAAAGTGAAAGATTTCACTAAAGACCTTTAAACGGGTCAAAGTAACGGATTCATAAAGAATTCGATAGAATATGAAAGCGATGGATATCGCTAAGTTAACTAAACTAGTGGAAATAACGAGATTACGTTATTTCAACTTGCACTATGTCGTATGAGATACGTAGACAATTAGTGACCAAAAGATGTTACCATACTTATCTGGTAATACGAACAATTGGTTAACAGTATAAGTAATGTTTAAAAGATATCTCGGATCAAATACATTGAGTTTAAACTCAATGAGTTATGTAAGAAAAGGTTTCGAGGACGAAACCTCTTTAAGGGGGGTAGACTTGTAACACCCCGAAAACGGGTTTGGTAATCAAACCAAGTTTATACTAAAAGATGGGTAATTTACCTTTAGTGGTAAAAGTAACCCGGTGAATATTAGGATTCTTAAATAAACAAGAATTTACTAACTAGGAATTTTAACCTAGTTAGCTAATATTCTAGAAGTAACTTATGATAGGGTTAAAAACAACCAAACATTTAATAGAAACAAAAGATGAGGGGCCTATGTTGCTAAACTTGAAACTTAATTTCATAAAAACAAAAATTAAAACACACCAAACACACTTTGAGTGTGTCTGGTCGTACAAGAAGCAGGAGGGCGACAAGGGTCCTTCACCAAACCCTAACTCTCACAAAAATTGATCAATTGAAGGTTCAATTCAGCCAAAATCGAAATCTGAACATAGAATTTTGATCCTCATCACAAGAGGATTACAAGGTATGTAAAATTTGATGAAAGCTCTCAACTTGAAATTCTCATGAAATTGGGAAAAACCTGAATTTTATGGTTGCATGTGTGTTTTATGATGATTTAAGAACACTATAGTGTCTAGGGACAAACCCTAGACAAATACAAGTCGAAATCATGTGAAATTTTAGTGAAACCTATGAACACCATTGTAGGTGATTAGTGGGTTATGTGTAATTTGATGAACACTAGGAAATAGAGTGTTGATCTAGTGTAATTTGACAATTTTGAAGTGATTTCAGAAATTTAGAAGTTAACAATCATGTAAAATGGTTGATTGGGGTGAAATTAGGGCTAAGTGACGAGCTAGAAATTTGCTATATAACCATGTAAAAATCTGCCCCTAAAGTGTTTGTGAAAATGCCTCAAAGAAGGCTTAAAATTGAAATTTAAAGTTAAAACGCATGATTGTAACGATTTAGCGAATTATGTGATACATGATTGAAAAAGGGTTCTAAACGGATTGCGAATTGAACTCTTTAGGCGAGGAATCCGGATCGTCAAATGGACAAGCCGGTGGAAATACGCGTTTGGAAAGGATGCTTAAAAGGTACGTAACTACGGTTTTGTTACGATACGCTCGATTACGTATTTTCGCTAGTAGACTTTAAATTATCATAATAGATGAAATTGGTATTTAGTTAAAGTGACGAAGATCACTAAGTAGATAACCGGGTCAAAAGGTGAAATTATCACCCTTTGACAATATCGACTAATGGTTCGTTGAGTTATATGATTATTGGAATGAATATCATATGGATGTTTACAGCGCTATCACTTAACAGCCACTAAGGCAAGGTATTGAAATGGGTCAATATATTGATCCGAGCCAGGTATGTATAATAACACAACTCATCACGTAGAATTTGGAGTTCTATAAGAGTTAGACAAGGTTAAAGTATAGATATTCGGTTATCTTTAGGTAAACCGAATAAGTTGAATTATGTTTATGGTGTTTTAGAAGCACATGAGTTTACAAACAAGAATTATAGTTAAAAGGTTGGATTTTTAGTCAAACAAGTATTTAAAGGTCCTTGTAGTAAAAGAAGGATGAAAATTGACCAAATTGCCCTTGTAAGCTAATTTGAACGAACGACCCATAAAGGTGGTTCGGAAATAAGTTTTATGATTAAATATATGCTTAGAATGAGTATAGGTAGTGAAGGATGTAAATTCTTGGGTCGAAGGGCTTTATATGAGTCTTTGCCGTAAAATGGTAATCCGAGGGGTAAAACTCGGAACATATAGATATTCACATTAAACCCAATACATATATAGTTGTAGTGGGAGATTACTAGATAAGAAATGTAGAACTATAATGCTAGAAAGGAATGAAAGCGATTTCAAGCTTTAAAGTGCTTAAAATACCCTTAACGGGTCAAAATAAGCATACGAGCGAAAACGGGTTTAAATTGTGTAATAAATCTATGATTAGAACCTAATATAGTAGGTAACATTAATTTGAAGAAGTTTATGAGATATAGGAATCAAATAAATACGTTTGTTTGATAAAATGCATAAACGGGTTAAAATTCGGTAAAAAGGTAACGAGTCAAAGGCTTAGAAGTCTCAAAATTTCTTATGTTGGATGTAGGATTTTAACTCCATATGATGGGGGATCAAATTACAAACATGTATGAAGAAACGGTAGGTCAAACGGATGAGCGGATTGAAAGATACGCAAGTTTTCGTGTCAATAAACGGTAAAATGGAAAGGCTGAATGCAGGGGCCACCGTAACTTACGGTGCCACCGTAAGTTACGGTGGAGCTAAAATATTTACGGTAGATTACCCCTGATTTACGGTGGGGAAAGTTGACATTCAGGGGCCACCGTAACTTACGGTGACCACCGTAAGTTACGGTGGAGGCCAGAATTCAATTAATCATTTGTGGATCAAGATATCAATGTTGGATTTTCCTAATTTCCTTGTTATATTGGTTATTTAATTATCAAAACTGACCTTTAAGTTGGTTTTGATCACAAGTGAATGTCGAGAGTCCCGGATGAAGATCAAGTGTCGTGCAAGAACCGAACACACATTAAACAAAGCTTCCGCAACGTTGTTTTGTCGATATTCTATAACGACGAAATAAACCACATTATGTTGTATCACTTTTAAATTGTAAAAGTTTTTAACAAACTCGTATTTTCAGTATAATTGTGACTATAATTACATGATTATGAGTTTAAATTATACAATAAACGTTAAATTATGACAAGGGTGTTACATGTAGAGGTGAATGTAGCAAACGGTGCGACCTTTGAAGTTGGGAAAATGCTGATGTAGCAAATGAATCACTATGCGGGTGCTGACCTGAAGTACCTTCCCGGGGTGCGGGTATGTTTTGAAAGAAAGCGATAGGCATGATGGCGCAATGGACGTCGGTCTTCACAAGAGCAACATCAGCAGGTGAAGGTGCAGGTACAAACATCACAACTGATAGGGAGATCATTAGATGCGGGTGCTGGGTCGGGTATAAGGGATGCATTGTCTGGTAAATCAAAAGAAATAGGGTCATGATCAAGTAATGGTGCAGGTTCAGCAGGTGCAACATCAAGCGGACCCAAAAGGTGCAGAAGTTGGCTCAGGAGCAGGCTCTGGGTCATGTAACGGTGTGGTGCCTTGAGCAGGTGATAGTGCAGCAGTCACATCATCGTTGTTTGCGTCAGTAGTAGAGAGCTGTAATCCGGCTATCTGTAAGGCTGCAGATGTCACAGACTCAAAGGAGTCTGAAATCGAATATATGCTAGAATCAGAGGGTGGCCTGTTAACAGGCGTCTTAAGAAGTGAAATTAGTAACAACGTTCTCGTCTAACTTTCCATTATCATAGGTGTTATCAGAAGGACCAACAATAACACGTCAATATCATTATCAATTGTTCGTCGAGTAACCAACCTTCGGAAGGAATGTCCACAAGAGGCGCATTGTCGAGGATCGGAGCCATGGTGTGCTTACCAACGGGATGACTAGTAATGAAGTGGTCATGGGCCGAAACATGAATGACAGGGGGATCTTCGTCAAGGAAGCCATCAACAAGGGTAATTCATCACCAAAGTCTGGCAGCGCGGACGGTTGGAAGTCGTCCTCATCCTTGGTCAGCATGTCAGGGTCGCTCTCAGTGTCTGTCGTAAATATTTCCGGCGTAGGTATGGTCTCATCAGGTGTGGTCCCTTCATCTGTGGCGGTGGCCATAGGGTCGTCATCATCTTACAATTCGTTCCCTGAGGAAGGTGACGTGTGTGCCGGTACATAATAGTCATAGCATGCATATAGTAACCATTAACACTTTGTGTATTGCAAATAAAGACTATTCATAATGTAATCATGTATCCACATATTCGTCCTAGTCTTCCCAGACTATCCCACCCAGTCTCTCAGACTAAACTCCCTAGTCTGTCAGATTAACTCCCTGATCTTTAAGACCAACTCCCTGGTCTCTAAGACCAACTTTCCCAGCCTCTAAGACTAAATCCCTGATCTCTAAGACCAACCTCCCAGTCTCTAAGACTAAATCTCTGGTCTCTAAGACCAACCTCCCAGTCTCTAAGACTAAATTCCTGGTCTCTAAGACCAACCTCCCAGTCTCTAAGACTAAATCCCTGGTCTCTAAGACCAACCTCCCAGTCTCTAAGACTAAATCCCTGGTCTCTAAGACCAATCTCCCAGTCTCTAAGACTAAATTTCCCCCAGTGTATAAGACTAATCCTCCCTCAGCCTCTAAGACTGATCCTCCCTCAGTCTCTAAGACTGATCCTCCCTCAGCCTCTAAGACTGATCCTCCCTCAGCCTCTAAGACTAAACCTCCCTCAGTCTCTAAGACTGATCCTCCCTCAGTCTCTAAGACTGATCCTCCCTCATCCTCTAAGGCTGAACCTCCCTCAGTCTCTAAGACTGAACTATAAATATAAATTTTTGAAATGTGTAAGTGTGCCTTTTGTTTGTAAAAATGTTTGTTCCCTGGATCTGGACGTTTTGTGTATGCAATGAAAAACAAGTCGTGAAAACATTTTCGTGAGAGCCCTAATGATCGTAGTCTAGACTCGAGAAAGAATCCTAGTTCGCTACAATCGAGGCTTTGATACCAAGCTGTCACACCCTGACTTTTGCGGAAGCGTGATTATTGGTGTGACTTCTTAATACCATTGCATACGATCATAACAACACTATATGATGAAACCAGTAGATGTACATCCATTAATTTAAGTTTAAAAGTAGTATAACATAATTGTCTGAAATGTCGATACCAAATTTCAAGTTACAAACCATAACATGTTTTAAGGAGTTCAAAAAGACTCAACAAAAGACTTTAAAACAAACCCGAGTTTAGGATCACGTATCTCGTCCAGGATTAAGATACGTCTCCTAAGCCCTAATGACTTGGATGACATCTTTATTCACAACGCAGCTTAAAAACTCCAACGCCCGCCAGATCCATTTACTAATTCCCTGAAATACATGTAGTTTGAAAAGTCAACATAAAGTTGAGCGAGTTCATGTGTAAGTGAGTATGTATAAACCTTTGTAATGTGTCTGTATGTATGAAAATCCCTGGTATGTAGCAATTAAGGAAAAAGAGATCACCATTGGGTTGCAAAGCCAATGATATGTGTGAAGTGATGCAGGAAGACTCAAACCTAGCAAATTTGTGCGTCGGGCACATAGTCACCGCCTGGTCCACTCAGCAGACTCAGGAGTGGGGCTCGCTACACCCGAATAGATCTATCACTCATGTCCCTCAGTCCTACAACGAGGATTAATGGCCTCAAGTTACACCTACCCACTCACATGATCTGAGTAGTAAACCCTCCTTAAGCTATCCATACCATGTATATAAAAAGTCTGTAATAATTGTCGCATGTATTTCACCCCCGAAGTATAAAACTGAAAACAATTAAGAGAAAAGGGGGACATGAACTCACTGTATTGCGTCTTCGTACTTGTAACCCAAATCTCCGCGGCAAACACGACTACCTACAATGGTCTAACGTCTATCAGACGAACGGGTCGTGCCTTGTCTTAGTATTTATGTTTTTGAGTTACGATTTCTTGACATTATTCCAAGTTATAATCACTAGTTAACGTTTGGATTAATTGCTAAACAATATTCCATATTCCTACTTCTCAAGTATTTTAACTTCCTATTTTCCTTCCCAAGGATGGGGGTATCTCATACATGTATTTTCGTATTTGTATTTGTATATCTTGCCAAGTAATGGCGTCGTATTTCGGTGTATTGTTCCAAATAAAAATATGTTAATATATTCCTAATATATATTTCCAAAACCATATATTCCAAGTCTCACTTAAATATATATAAACTCATTTTGTTCAATCATGTGTTGTCCCAGAAAATATACATTTTTCTCAAAAATTATATATCTTCTAAATATACTAGGAAAATATATTTTTAACTCCCAAAAATAATATATTTTCTCGTTGTCAAAAATATGATATACTTGGTAATATTTACGAAATCATATTTTCACTTCTTTCATTCCCAAAATAATATTTACTAAAAATATAGTGTAATGGTATCTCTCGGAATATTTCATAAGTTACGTTTTCTTGTTTGGTTTCACAATATTACGTGTGTAACTTAAATATTTTATTCCTTGCAATTTTTGGTATTATTTTGGAGTTGTAATTTCCATGGTATTTTGTAAGTTATATTATTTTATCCTAAAATAATATAACTAGTTCGCAAAATATACAAATAATCACACAATGTCTCAGTATAAAATATATATTCTAAATATGTATTTACCCATTTTTATTTGCGAAAACCAACCTCCGATAATTTGTATTTTTGTAATAAAAATCATGGCGAAGTTTATTTCGAAAATAAAGTTAAAAATATTTTTGTAAATACTTGTTAGAAAAATATTTCTAAGTGTTGAAATTCTAAAAAAAATTTCGCCAGAATTTCCTCTGTAAATGGAGGTGTCCATGCTTTTTAGCATATCATTTTCTTTTGTAAAATCAATCAAACAATTTAACAATCAACAACATACAATTTTTGATCATCAACTTTGACAAAAATGAACATGAACCATAAACTTATGAACTTGAAAGTTTGTAAAAATATGTAGTAAGTTACTAACATACTTAGTAGGTCTTGTTATCTTTAAAAATATGATTAGTTTCTTAAAATCTTTATTTTTAAAGAATGTGTATTTTCACAACTTCTAGTCATGATTTCCAAAAATATTTCTTTGTTAAATTTTCTTGTTACACAAGTGTTCATACACTTGTTTACTTACTAAAAATGTTTTTAGTTCATACAAGATCCAAGTTTTAACAAAACTAATATTTTTCACTTGGTTCTTTCGAAAAACCACTTATAGATCTTTAGATCTACAAGTTTACATCTTTATTTTCCAAGAAAACTTGTATTTATTCAAGTTCAAAGTTCATGTGTGGATGGTTTCAACATCCTTCATAACTTTAACCTTTACATCTTACTAGTTCATGTTCTTAAACATGATCTAGCAAGTCTAGGTGATGAACCATCTTACTTTTACTAACAAACAACATCCAATAATCATAACAACACAAGAACAACATGATTTCAACCTCATTCTAACACTACTTCATCATTAGTTAGTTTATGTTCATAGACTTTGATTATGTTCTTTGGAGTTTCTTAATATTTATCATTCTTTCAACTATTAACCATCAAAAATAAGAACAAGATGATGATTTAAAGCACTTACTACTAGCACAAGGCTAGGGAAGTTTCAAAGCGTAAAAGTGGTGGATAAAAGAAAACTAGAGTGGTCCTTGAGCTTCCGAGTGCACCAAGCTTGCTTGTTGGACCTCTTGCACCTTTGGTTGTATGGAAAATGGCTTGAATGAAAGTTGATGGTGGTGATATGGTGGAGATGGGTGGCGGCCGTGAATGGGGGAAGAAGGAAGGAGAGAAGCTTGTGTTTGTTGTGTGGTGAAATGAAATGATCAAGTGTCTTGTGGGTTAATTTATAAACCAAGTATCCTCATAATCCATCATGTAATATGTGCCTTAATCACAAACATCTTAATAAGATAATCAAAAGTATGCAAGGATGGGTCACCCTTATGGTGACCGTCGAGTAGGGGGGGGGGGGGTAGGGGGGTTGTAATCTATCTAGTTACAAATCTAGTTGGTTTTAAAGTGTTTAGTTAGTGTATCATTGTATGTTATGTAATATAAGGTGTGTTAGGGTGTTCGGGGACCCTAACTAACTCGAAAAAGTAAAAACAATGTGTTTGGTAATATTTTTATGTTCCGGGTATAGTCCGATTGTTCGGTTGGATGTTGATCCGTTAAAGTGCTAAATTAGTCATTAAAGTGTCTTTTATATTACTTTTAGTAACACCTTAAATTCCCAACACTTTGGAAAGTGTCTAGGACTATTTTGCCAAGTTTTTTGCACTTTACTAGCATTGTTAAATGCTGAATTTTGGTATTTAGTGCAGAATTTTGCACTTTAAGTATGTTTTAGGCACTTCCGGGCACTATAACTATCATCTAGTGACGCAGTTTTATAGTCCTCACTTCCCTACACTCCCTACTAGTGTAGTACCCTGTCTCTGGCTCATACTGGCCTCAAAAATATTGTCTGTCTAGGTGCCGGCATTGTCAGCATGTTTCCTGGGTTATCCGCTCACTGTGCTAACTGTGCTTTGTGCATCAAGTTTGTCACTAAAGTTTGTGTATAATAAATGGAGTGACAATATTAATGTGATGCATGTGTATGTATGTATCAGAAATCAGAAAGCAGTTTAATCAACAGTTGTAATTAAGCACAGTCATTAAGCATAAATCAATATTAATTAAACGTACGGATGCATGCAAATTTGACAGTTGTCACACCCAGAACGATAGGAATGAGGTTGATAGAAAAGGTCTGATCAGTAAGAACAAGATTACAACCGTTAACTATGTGTGTGGCCTCTAAACTTTTACCGTTTTCTAGCTCTACCATGTGCTTGGTGTTCAAAAGTGTTGGGGTGTGCTTAAGCATTTGACTAACTTTTAAGGACACATAACTAGTATCAGCACCCGAATCGAATAAAATAATAACAAAGAAGTCGTCCAGAAGAAACTTACCCATCACAACGTTGGGATCGTTCCTTGCGTCACGGTCACGGAAGTACATCACTTGTTCAAAACAGAATTTGGTTGGTAGGGTTACGAGTTGCAAAACGACAAACACGTGTAACTATGGCTGCTTCGTTTCTGGTAATGACGACCGGTGGAGATGACGAGGTTCGTCAACAGGGATGTGTGGGTATAGTTCTCCTAACCCCAAGTTCATTTGAGCCAGGTCTGGTCTTCGTGAATGTTGACGTACAAACCGAATGTACGGAGGGTCAAATGGCGACGTCAGGTCGAGATAGCGTATGAATAGATAGAACGCATATACGATTGTCGTAGCAGGGTGATGAGAAATCAGAAAGGGGTTTGACCACCACTTGTCAAATAATTAAACAATTGTGTCATAAAGGACGCAGTAGGGCTAACAGGCAGCATGCTACTACTCTAAATAAACATACTATAAACAGCACATTACACAAAAGTGATCTAGCAAGTAGGCAATATAAACTTAAATCACATCACCTAAAGTGTTGAGCCTTGCACATGGAGTGAAGCATCGTTGTGGATTGTTGAGCACTGTACAGGTTATAGTCTGGTTTTGTCAAAAAGCTTTTTCCCCTTTTTAAAACCAAGTTCACTATAACCAATGGCTCTGATACCAATCTGTCACACCCCCAAAATCCACAAGCGGAGTATCACCGCTTGGAGGCGTGACATGACCAGGATCAAGCCACCAATCATATTGAACATTGTATTGAAAATAGATAAAATCCAACCACGCAATATAATTGGTGTTCAAAAACGAGTTAACCAAGTTCAAATTAAACAGCGGAAGCATAAAACGTAAAACCAAAACATAAGTTCATAAAGTTTAAATGTTTAACATGGAACTCTACAGTCCCTGTCCCACAACGACCACTCCTTCTCGTGCAAGCTCCATTTAGGTACCTAACGACCTGCAAGGCATGTAATAAGGAGTCAACAACAAAGTTGAGCGAGTTCACAGTTGGTTGTTTAGTTTTACAAGTTTGTTTTGAAAACCATAAGTTGTTTCGTAAACCACGAGTTAACCAGTATCTTTGTTTTTGCCAAACCATATCTATAATCAGTGGGGGCTTCCCCATGTGAACCACTAGACCGTTACCATATCGACTACTGACAAAAGTAAGTTGTGCCCTAAGTCAATGTCTATCATCATTGACTGTTTGCCATGATCCATTAGTACACGCCCGTCCTACCTGTTGGACCGTTTCGTGACCCTAAACGATCAGTCAAGGCAGTTCATCTTCACGTGTAAAGGCGGAATCAATGCACGTAAAGTAACAACAGCTTTTCCTTTCAATTTCTTCTCTTTATTAGCTTTCTAGAATGATTTTAACAGAGTTTCGTTACCAAGCTAATGACCTGATTCCGCTCCAATGGTTACCATGAATGAACACATGTAGAGTATTTATACTAAGGCTGATTTCGCTTCAATGTCAAGTCCATTAAAGCGAAATCACATGTAATCTGATTTCGCTTTTATGGCATGTACATTGAAGCGAAATCACCATGTGTCCCTTAAAGCAAAATCACCTATAAACATGTACATTAAAGCGAAATTAACAATAAAAACCCTAATCTTGACTTTCTTGATTTAAGACTTGATGAAGATGCAGTCAACAGACATTCTTGTGCATCAACAGACTCCCCCTTGGATGTTGACGTAATCTTCAGATCCTGAGTCTTCAGTCTTAGTCTTTTCTCTAACTCTCTGTCGTCTCATCATAAGCACTCTATCTTCACAGGTTTCAGGATCTTGTCCTCCTGGCTCTAACTTCTTTCTTCCCTTTGAATGTTGATCCAGACTCCCCCTTTCACAGACTCCCCCTCTCGATATGCTAGAATCTGAGAAATCTGGTTCAAGCTTTAACAATTAGCTTCCATTTGGGAATAATGAAGTTTACAACCTGTTAACCTGCACATCCTCTACCTCAACATAAGTTTCACAAATTTATAACAATTGAATTTAGCAAACCTACTGGTAGAAAACAATTATTCACCAAACATACTAGTTACATCAAGTTCAAATTAATGACCTTGATTAACTAAACACACAATCTTTCAAAACATTTGTGTATGACATTCACAGTTTTCAACATATTCTCCCAATCCTGTTCATCATGTTTAGCACTTGGAATTTTGAAAATCAGCTCTTCAACATCAGTTGTCGAAAATCTTTTTGAATTTTGATTTTAAAGAAAAGCAGTAAACAAATATGTACAAATAATATTTTTGTGAGTTTGTGTAAGAGGATCATATCAGTTTTTGAGACAAATCACTAGCACCGTTAAGCTTTAAACATGTTAAGTTTTAAACGATTCACTTAGATTGTCAGTATACTGATCCACTTAAATTTTCACACAAATTTCAACTGCTTCGAGATACGAGTTTAATGTCTTAGATACTTAAACTTATTCGCGTATCCCACCTCAGAATATACTCCCGTATCCAAATCCCAATATTCAGTCTTACAGGCAATTATAACACAAATGATATCTGTAAGGGGTTAATAAATTATGAAGAATCATGAGAGCTCAGGTCAGAACTACCGTTCAGCAGAGAGATCATGACTCAACTTTTGGGTGTGTCCCCTTTAGAGGATCTTTTTTACAACAGCATTGCTAAGCAATTTTATTGTCTTATCATTGATGCTGAGGGTGATGCTGTGTTTCAAGCATTTGCAGAAAGTATTATTCGAGGACTAGGTCAGAACCACCGTTCAGCAGAAGTCCCGGAATAATACCCCAGATATCAACTGAGTATAAAAACCTAGTATATCAGAATACGAAACCTTTCAAACGAGATTTCGGGGGTTACCCATATATCCGAGAGATGTTACCCACGATATAAGCAAGTTTGAAATTTAGGTTTATATCTCGTCACAATTTACTAAATGTGCAAAAACCTACTGGCATATCATCAGTGAGACCGTTTATCACATTTGACATTTCATATCCTTAGCATGCTGTGATAGTTCACTGATTTACTATCATTTCCTCTTTTTCACAACAAAACTCATTTTTGCTTTTTCAATATGTTTTTGGCATTTTCAAATTTTCTAATTTTTTAAAATTTTTCTCCCCCTAAAATCAAAATATGTTTCAATTTTGATTTTCAAGGAAAATTTGAAAACAAACTATACAAGAAACGTGACAAACTGATATCAAATCACTTCAATTCGTCATCCACTTGGCATAAACAATCAGAACTCCCCCTGACAACAAACTATTTTCCCATTTAGATTTCAAAACACTTAAGTTTATTTTAATCAAATGGTTTTTCCGGAAAATTAGTTTTGTTTGTCTTTTCACAAACTTGGGGTTTCATCACCTTGTTCTTCTTTAACCATTTTGAAAGATTTAACAATTAAGACCCTTGTCAATAACAAACACTAGTAGAAAATCAAGTACAACTTAATGTCCCTGATTTACCACATGTAAGTCGAAATATCACAGTTACCATCCTGTGAATTTCTCAAGAATGATGCCGATACCTGCTTCACACTTACCAACCTGGAAGCTCCGGCAAGTCAGGTTTTTCTATTTGAAAAGATTCACCCAAGCCTGACCAGCCTTGGGTTTGACAGTTTCTACCTCAACAGATGGCTCTTCTGGTTTTGACAAACCAGAATCATTGCCTGAACATGGCTTATCTGACTTTGAAACGTCAGATTCATCGCCTGATGGTGGCTCCTTTGTTTTTGAAGAAACAAATTCATCGCCAGAAGATGGCTCTTTTGACTTTGACAAATCAAATTCCTCGCCAACCTTCATTGGTACCCAATTCTTACTAGATCTAGGTTTTCCCTTTTTATTAGGCTGTGAAATGAATAAACTTTCACAGTCTCTTTTATATTCGAAAACCTTGATCAAGATTTTGTCAGAAAAATTAACTTTCTTTAATTGGTTATCATTTTGATTAGTTAATTTTTCTTTCTTTAACTCCCCTTTTGCTTTTCCATTTGTCCTCAGATTTGTATCTGATGAATTCGTTTTGCTTGCCTCTGCAGTTGGGGAAAGCAATTCAACAGAACTTTTTCTCGTATTACCAGTTTTATCCAAGGACAAAATTTTCTCCAAGTATTCTCTTGCTTTCTTTCTCTTCTTCCTCAGTCTGTCTTTCTGCCCTTGAGAAAGCTTCACTTTCTTTTCTTGAACATTTTGTTCTTGAACTTTTGGTTCTTGAACTTTCTGTTCTTTGGGCTTGACACTGACTGATTTCTTTCCCATTTTCTGAGATTCAACCCTCGATCTTCCTTTTGATCTCATTGGGCAATCTCTGGCAATGTGTCCTCTGATGTGGCATTCATAGCATCTTCTTGTTTCGAATCTCTGACTTTGGCAGTTAACAGCAATGTGTCCTTGATAGCCACAAGTGTAACACACTCTGTTATCATACCTCTCACTACTTTCATACCAAACACCTTCTTCATACCACACACTTAGATCAAAGCATTGATTTGCCTTGTGGTAATCACCATTTCTTTGTTTTCTATCATTGTAATGATTTGTCCTTGAATAATCTTCATCCCATATTCTCTTGTAAGCTAGATTTAGCTTTTGAGCACTGTGGTCAAACCTGCACCACTTATTACCAACATTTTGTGAGTTTTCATTTACAAATTTTTGTAATTTTTGATAATGATTGGATGACTTATCTGATGAGCTTTTATTTTCTTTTTGAAAACTTTTCGATTTTTTATCACTTTGATTATGTTCCACATTCTTCTTTACAGGTTTTTGCGTTGAGCATTCACCTTTCTCAGTAGAATGTAAAACAGTATTTTTAAACATTTCATTTAATTTCAAAAATGTTTTTCTTTTCTCTTCTTTTTCATCATCAGATATTTCATCACAATCTTCAATTTTGACTTTGTCAAAATTTGTGACATTGTCACTTATTGGAACAGAATTGATCGGTTTTGGACACTCATGTGATGCAGACGTCACAAAACTTTTCAATTTATTTTCAAGTTCATCAATCTTGTTTCTTGAATTCTCAGCTTCGTTTTCAAGCTGAGATATTCTTTCAAGATGAGACTTGATTGATTTTTCATTCACAATTTTGTTCTCTTCAAGAACAGATTTTTCATTTTCCAAAACTCTTATCTGATCTTGAAATTCTGTTTCTTTTTCTTTTAAAACTTTATTTTCTAATTTGATCCAAGAAACATTTTCATTTTCACTTTTAATTTTTTCAAAATCTTTGTTTTCTAATGTCAAACTCTCAATATTTTTCAAAAGTTTGTCATTTTCAGATTTTAGTTTTTCGTAGTTTAAGCGCAACTCCAAAATCTGTTCATCATCAGCTTTCTTTTCAGCTTTCAAAGTTTGAATATCTTCAACCTGTTTCTTCTCTTTCTGAACAACCTCAAAGACTAGTGTGTCTTCTGCAATCTTTTTCTTAATCACTTGTTCAGATTTCTCAGATACAGATTTTCAGATTCTTCTTTCTTTGACATTTCTTCCTCAAAAACCTGTTGTTTTTCCGTAACAGCTTCTTTCTTAATTTCTTCACTTTCTTCAACATCTGCTGCCTTTTGATTTATCTTTTTCGCAGCAAGTTTATTCTTGAGCTCATCAATTTGTTCTGCAAAAGAATCATTAACCATTTCAGATGAAAATAACTGTTTATAAAACTCAAGTTTCTCAAGTTCTTTGCTATCATCATCACACTCTTCATCAGATGAGTATGAATGATCAAAAACTGGAATTTTTTCTGAAATAACTTCTGAAACTTTTTCATCTTTTTCAGAACTAACTTCAGAACTCTTTTCTATTTTATCCACAACAATTTTTGAATCAACAATTTTTGAATCCTTGTTTATTGAAAATGATTTTCTAGAATTTTGTTTTCCGGCAAGAATATCAATAATATCCATTGAATTATTGTTAAAAATATCATCTCCAAAGGAACAACCATATTCATCATCACTATCCATATTTAGATAACAGTTTTCACAATGTCAATCACTTTCAAATGAAATTATCCTGCTCAAACAAAATCGCACCTGCAAACAAACAAACAACCAACAGTTAGACAAATTTTAGAAATTTTAACAAACACTGACACTGAAGCGAAATCACTACTAGTGACTAATGAGCGAAATCAACAGCAATGTCCTCTTGAGCGAAATCACAACTGTTCACTCGAGCGAAATCACTTATGTTCCTTGAAGTGAAATTAGATTTTGTACGTTGAAGCGAAATCAAGTGATGATGTTCGTTAAAGCGAAATCAAGTATGTTCGGATGAGCGAAATCAGTTGATATTGTCCGTTAAAGCGAAATTAACTGATGATGTCCGTAAAAGCGGAATCACCTTTTAACCATTTTTGACCAAGTTTTAATCCGTATTTTAATCTGATACTTTCCAGGATTTGTTATTACTGTATTTTACACGTTATATTCAAAAATCAGACCATTTCGACCGTAGGAACCAATTCAATTCGAAAAAGTATGAAAGAAAGTGAGTAGAAATGAGAGATTTTTGTAGATTCAGCTGTAGTAGTATGAACTCCTCGTCCTGAAGCTCTGATACCACTTGTTGGACCGTGTCGTGACCCTAAACGATCAGTCAAGGCAGTTCATCTTCACGTGTAAAGGCGGAATCAATGCACGTAAAGTAACAACAGCTTTTCCTTTCAATTTCTTCTCTTTATTAGCTTTCTAGAATGATTTTAACAGAGTTTCGTTACCAAGCTAATGACCTGATTCCGCTCCAATGGTTACCATGAATGAACACATGTAGAGTATTTATACTAAGGCTGATTTCGCTTCAATGTCAAGTCCATTAAAGCGAAATCACATGTAATCTGATTTCGCTTTTATGGCATGTACATTGAAGCGAAATCACCATGTGTCCCTTAAAGCGAAATCACCTATAAACATGTACATTAAAGCGAAATTAACAATAAAAACCCTAATCTTGACTTTCTTGACTTTCTTGATTTAAGACTTGATGAAGATGCAGTCAACAGACATTCTTGTGCATCAACACTACCGGCACGGTGTGAGGCTTGTCAACCCTAATAGCGCTATTAACTAATGACCCGCTCGCCATTGGCCTCGGCGATTAAGTCGATATAAAATGAAGGACATAATGATAGAGTTTTGCCTAGTAAGTTAAGGTTGTTGTCCTACCCAAGGAGGACGAACGTACGTATTCTACCCAAGGAGAATACGCAGAATTTATATTGGCATCCTACCCATGGAGGATGGCGATACATATCCTACCCAAGGAGGATATGTAGGTTCCGTTTTAGTTCTTTAACCCCATTCCCAACCACCGGGAATCCCATGCCTTAGAAAGTGTGTGAACTCACCTTTGGTTGCTCGGTTGAACTCTTAAAATAGCTAACGGTCAGGGTTGGTCAATCATGTCCTAATATGATTACCATTTAGTTTGTTAATAGTTTTAAATAAAACACAAAGTTCCTACACGCATCTATCACATAGCACGCACTCACGTTAACATTTCACGTCCATATAAACATCCCATCTATAACCATTCAAAAGCAAACATACGATATTGAACATAACACTTTCATTGACATGTAACACGTTAGATCATTCTCAGATAACCTACCCGACATTTAGACACGCAAATTACTACTTATATCGTTTCAGCTTTAACATTCAAAACTGGGCTGTTTTCAGGAATTTTAATAAAATAGTTAACTTACACCAAAAATTCCCAAATTTTTACAGAATGTTTTAAACGATCCAAATATTATTGTGTAAAAATATCGGAATCCAATTCATTACGAATATTTTATAAAAAAATCATTTACCGGACTGCAATCAGATTCATCACTTTCTGACTGCAGTCCACGGAATAATTCATTTAAAATTCATCGTAAGTCTGATTGATGAAATTCTAGTTGCAGCATTACAACGACATCAGTGGTCATCTACAGTACAAATTTCATGAGCTAATTCTACACAGATTTCAAGTTATGACGAAAAACATAACACACATTTTCTGCAGTAAAAACGCAGCTTTTGCTGCTGTACAAAACGGACCTTTAAATATAGTAAACCACCTCGAAAAAATATGATTCCAGTGCCATTTGATTCGTTTTTCGAAAACACATAATTTAGACTTCAGAAAATCAATTTTTCGATTTATAACGGTCCGTTTACAGCCAACTAAAGTTGGCTGTAAATGTTACTCAGCTTGCTGTTTATCGCTTAAATGCCACTAAAACGCACACATATGATAACCATACTTTCTAATAAAGTCCTATATGATGATCAACATCATATTATCAAGAAATCAACAAGTAATCAACAACATATTCACAACAACATCATACTAACAACATTTCATCATATTTCATCTTTATGTTCAAGATTCAAGATTCAAGTCTTTTAGTGTTCTAGTTATAATCAACATACTACATCTTTTAACCATTAAAGTAGAAGTAAACAAGGGTTAATCAAGAACTTACAACTAGCTCAAAGCTAGGGGAGATTATTAGAGAAAATGATGATGAATTTTGGTGTGTAAAAGCAAGTAAGAGAACTCCTTGATGATCCACAAGCTTCAAGCTTCACAAGGAACCTTCTAATACTTGAAATGAACTTGGAAATGGGTTAATGGTGGTTGTAAGTGGTGGTGGTGGTGGCGGCACAAACAAGGCCGAGAGGGGAGAGAGAGAGGTTGAGGGAGTGGGGTGAAGTTGAGTGAAGTGTGAGAATGATGAAGATAGTTACTTAGGGTATTCAACATGATCTTCCATAGATCTTATAAGATCTAATGAAATCAAAGGAAATCACAATATATCGTGTAGGATTTTTGGGGATTTCAAGTGGGGCCATCTCATGACCGTAAATAGGAAGGGGGAGGGGGGTCTTGTGTAAGCTTTCACCATATCTAATGTTATCAAATAAAATCCAAGGAAAAATCTAAGCAAATCTAGGAAAATCAAATAATATCAAATAATATCATGTAAGATCTTATGGGATTTTAGGGAAATCTTGCAAAGATTGATGTGGGGCCATCCCCAAAACCGTAAATCCAAAGATTGAGTGTAATGTCTAGTGTTTTATGTGTATGGCACATTATATAATGTGTTAGGGTGTTCGGGGATCATAACTGGCCAAGAAATAATAAAACAATGTTTCTGGCAAAATTTTGGTGTTCCAGGTAATGTTCGGTTGTTCGATTAGATACCGGTTCGTTAAAGTGTCAATTTATTCCGTATAGTATCTTTTATGTAAGTTTTTGTGACACTATTAATTCCCAACACTTAGGAAAACATTCAGGACTATTTAGTCAGTTTTCTGCACAATCATTAAGCACAATTTAATATTAATTAATTGTACGGATACATGTAATTATGAGGGTTGTCACATTCTCCCCCTGTTAAGAAAATTTCGTCCCGAAATTTAGCACGTGGTTACTGAGGAAGCTAGTTAAGTTGCGTGGTTTCTTGGTTTTCCTGGGGTGTCACACATCGTCTCCAAAACATATGTAGTTCACCATATGGAATTTCATGCTACTCAATGGTAGAGATCCTCAAGTCCATGACCCATCATAGTTTCTTCATCTGGTCCGCGACATCTTGGCGGTATAAAATCAATAACTACTATATAGATTAAGAGTAGTCTTATATTCAGGTCTAGACTTGGAGTTTTTAAAGGAATCTACATTTTTTATATTTGAGATTAGACACTAAAGGTTAGTGTCTAATTCACTCAAACAGTAGCTCTGATACCAACCTGTCACACCCCGATTTCCAGTGGCCCCGGATGGGTACAATCGTGACGGCTGGATAACAGTTATCACAACATAATAATATGCAGCGAAAGTATTAGATTAAAAATTAATAAAATAAAGCTTGAATGTATGAAAGTAATTACAAGCGTTCGATATAAGCCCACAGGAAGGATCCAAATAAATAGAGCTTTAGACATCATAGGCTTTAAGCTTCAGGAGTGCAAATTCCTTAGCCTTCATTCTAGTCGACCGGTAATCCCAGCCTATAATAAGGTTCGGTACCTGCTGTACAATCTTTTGAAAATACGTCAGCCAAAGTTGGTAAATACAATTAACTGACTCTTTTAAAAATAGTTTTTCGAAAAGAGTTTATACATATTAGAAAACCCGTAGGAGATCTTTTAAATATATCTTGGGTTTATTCTTGTTACGAGATTATATACTTGATTAACCCATTGGATTGTCCGGACATGGTATCATTAACCCCCAATTATGATAATTATCAAGTAAATGGATTAAACCGTATTCTTACATTTTTGCGCAATCATAGGCGACTTACTTATGTAATAACCGTCCCAAGAGGCATATTTGTCGTCCCAAGTTTACACTAAAAAAGTTAAGAGTATTTACCTTATTGCTAGTTTCCAATCAACAAGAATATATTTGGCAAAAAGCCGTAAGTCTAAGTATTACTGACCCAAGTCCGATTATCTGGGGGGTACTATAGTCTGGAAAGAACAAATTTATTATATGTTAGAATGTATACGGGCCAAAGGTAGTTCCTTTAGATATGACCCGATACTTAAGAATAGATTCGCTAGATTAAGCGTTTACATAATAGAATGTGGTTTAAACTCAAAAATTACTAGGACTTGTATAATGTGGGTAAACAATGTACATTCTGGATTTTGAGACAAAAATGATAAGGTTAAACCCCTTTTCGGTAAACTTATGTAAACTAGTTACGTAAGTCTAACCGTACGCGTATAAGCGATAACGGGTAACCAGATGAGTCATGAACAAGTTCCATATGCCAATATATTTTAAACAAGTTATAATATCAGTAGGATATCAACATGTATGCCCGTTAAGGTTTTAAAATCAAATTATGCCTCAAAAGGGCCTTTTGGTAATTTTACCACTTATAAAAGGAGCTTACATGTAATCTGGTGTCATGGTCATAAAAATTCTGTAAAAATTTTTAAATTGTGATATCATATCAGTATGTTATCAAATATATGTGTGGTTTATGCTTTATGACCAAACCATGCACCGTAAGGGCATTTTGGTCATTTCACACATAGTTTTGAGACTTTATTTGGGATTCTGAGTTCATGACTTATACCTACTGTAAAAACATTTAAAATGGTTTATAAAATCAGTAGGTAACAAGTCTTGGTTCATACGTATGGTTTTAAAACCATACTACGCGCCTAACCGGCGTTAATGTCGTTAAATGACGATTTACGCGAAGATTTATGAAATCTGATGTTATGACCAGCTTTGAATAGTTAAAATATTTTATTTGTCATAATATATCAGTAAGCAAAAGGTTTGGTTTGAATATCATGCTTAAAACGCATTTTATGTTTCATAAGGGCATTATCGTCATTTATCGGCATTATATACGAAAATGAAGTTAAACTCAGTTTACAACCTGACTTAGCATCCCAAATAATCATAGTTATCATATCTTATCAGTAGGTAATGAGTTTTATGCTAAAATTATGTTTAAAACTCATTTTATACTAAAAAGGGCATTTTTGTCCTTTTAAAAGCATAGTTTACGCTTATACGCGTAAACTTAGTTTAGGACCAGGTTATACACATCAAAATATTCTAAATATGTTTACTTATCAGTACATAACTCATTTGCATGTTCATTTACTTTTAAAACCTTATTTTTAAACAAAAGGGCATTTTAGTCAAAGTACGGCATAATAACGGAACATGCGCATAAACTCAGATTCCTAGTCCGATCGTGTAATATAACCTTATGGGGTTATACTACATTATATTATGATCATAACGGAACCTAAAATCAGTAGCATACTAGTCTAATTTGGTTTATAACCAAAAGTCAACGTAGAAGTCAAACTACGCGACTTTCGGTGCGAACCGACCCGAAAACGTGAATTGACGAGCCGAACATGTTTACACATGTTCTAATAATTATTACCGAGTTTTTTAGGTGATAAAACATATTTTAGAATGCTTCTAAACTCATATCGCAATTTATTTTAAAAAAACTGACTCGTTGACTATTTAAATAAATATTACGTTGACTCGTCAATTGACCAAACAAACCTGATTCTTTGGAGGTGCCCTTTTGAGGAATTAACACCTACCTAATTACGATCACGTAGCCATGTTCGTTGCGAACAATGGCTTGACCGTTTACGGTTTAACTAAAAGTCAAAGCGTTTATCATAAACGCTTGACTTTTCTCTTTAAGAGCCAAATAAAATAACTAGTCACGAAAGGAACACTTACAATGGTCCTAGGGAATGAAGAGGACTCAATGGTGTGCTCCTAATGCTCAGGAGCTCCCATAGTTGATAGAATAGAAAGATTCAAGAATTGGTGCAAATGAAATGGTTGAAAGACCCACCTATTTATAGTTTTTGAAAAGTTATGGATGATTGACAAGTGTTCTAAGGGTTCATGAGATCTTAACAGGTGTTATTACAGCTGTTAATAACAGCTAACAGCCCATAGATTTGATAAAAATGGTTTAGATATAAGTGTGGGGAACAAGCAAGTGCAAAACAAAAAAATAAAAATATAAATCTGCAGCTGTGGGCTCTGGCGGCCCGCGAACGCCCCGGCCCATGTTTACGCGGACCGCGAGCGATACCAGCCCAGCAAGAACTTTGGCAGTCGTCAATTTTGGTCCATGTGTCTTTTAAATGCCTTTTTAAACTTTCTTTATTGACATTTTTGGCACAAAACTTTATATAATCATGTGTATAGTTAATATAATGCACAAGAATCTTTAACGATAAATCTTAGGTGCATCCGGCAGTACGAACGAGTGTTACGGAGTCCCCGGTTCGTACAAAAGGTCACTTTATGGTGTAGTTTCGCTAGTTGACGTTTTTAGTCCTTTTAAAGCACAAAGTTGTGCGGACTATTGTTTAACGACATCAAAGTCTTACGTAGCTCATATCAGGCATTCCCGTGAGTATTATGGAAAATCAAGATGCTCCGGTTTCGCTAAAAGGTCGATCAGAGGTAAGAATTAACATGTTGACACCTTTAACCCATTTAACGCACAAACTTGTGCGTATTATCGTTTAATGGTATCAAAGCCCTAAACGGCCAATGTTAGGTATTCCCAAGAGTGTGATCGAATATCATAACACTCCGGATTTGTTTAAAGGTCACTCAGAGGTAAGAATTTACATGTTGACGCTTTTAACCCTCCGTTATCGAGACTTTTGAGTTTATCGCAAACGGTTTCGATTATCCAACATGTGGCTTAATATGAGAACATGAATGCCGTATAATGTCACCCAGAGGCTTAGTTTAAGCATGTTGACACTTTCAGTCCTCTCATATTCAAAGTTTTAACCGTTTGGCGATAATAGTCCCTCCTGGTCAACGTTTGACTTAATTAGGATAAGGGACACGTGTCGATACGTTATTGGGCATGATTTTACGA
The DNA here is from genome assembly GCA_030545235.1 of Helianthus tuberosus. NCBI lineage: Eukaryota > Viridiplantae > Streptophyta > Magnoliopsida > Asterales > Asteraceae > Helianthus > Helianthus tuberosus. Next base: position 105,023,842 of record CM060355.1, read on the forward strand.
GGTGTTACAGTGTAAATGACAATGAACACCAAGATTTATATGAGGAAAAAACCCTTGATCTTTAGAAGATCTCTGACACAAAAAACCTCGGGTGATGGAAACTACCGATCAGCAAGTATATTGAACAATTTGGTACAAATTTGGATGACAATGAGCTCGATAAAATAAGATTCTAGTGTGAGTGTTGAGAGTAGTTTTGATGTTGCTAGAGTGTGCGAGTATTGTATTGTGTTCTAATTGAGCTTATTATCCCTTTTAAAATTGGAAATAACCATACAACTAACTATACGAAAAAATGTGAAAGTATCCTATGTTCGTCCAAAACGGCGACACTTCAATATGTTCGTCCATAACAGCTACACTTCAATATGCATGTGCTCATTTGGAGCATATTCACCGATATTCCAGCATAGACCAAGTCCACTTCGTCAAGTACCTGCGAATACACATTAAAAATATAGAGAAAAATTGTTAGTTAACATAAGAAATAATAAGGATCCTTGATCCTCAGACTTCTTGCACCATCCGCTAAGGATAAGTGATCCAGGTTAAATCTTAGGATACATGATCCAGACTATTAAAAATCAATGACCTAACAATCATAAAAATGAAAATTTAACAAGGGAAGATAAGACATGAATTTCATCCATTAAGACAAAATTCATGAGAAATCATGACCAGGAAGGATGAATTTTATCAAATCTCATTTTTCGTAACTTACAAGCATGTATTAAAGGCTGAAATATTTAATTACCAAAGGGAATAAATAAGGTTCCATCATAAATTATAACTTACTAGGGCTTATCCCAAGTGGAATATTCAAAAATAATTCATATATCATATCAAATAATATCTACTTGTATCTAATCTGTCTCCTATAGGTCAAGGTCTTAAAGAAATCAATTCATATATACTATGATTTGTAACACCCCGACCGCGTAATACAACAAACTGCGACGTATGGCTTCCTGAGAAACTCTAATGTATATAGATGAAAAAAACCACTATACAACTTCTTTGTTTTAATATTATATATAATTGTTTTTGGGTCAAAATGACACATGGACGCTATACATAAAATGATCCACTAGACTGAAAACCGAGGTGGGTAATCGACGGAGATGAGAAGTCCAAATTTTTTCACACTCTGGTCAACAATAGAAAAGCGGCAAACACGATTCACGACCTCAACATTAACGGAGAGCGGTGTACGAAGCCTTCTGTCATAAAAAACAAGTTCTCTCGTTTTTTCGTGAAAGGTTCAAAGAAGCTTATTCCAACAGGCCTGAGGTTTTTTTCAACGACATCAAGAAGATATCAGAAGCGGACGGTAACTTGTTGATAGAAGCATATTCAGATCAAGAAATTAAGGAAGCCGTTTTTTATTGCGGGAACGACAAGTCTCCGGGTCCGGACGAAATGAACTTTAATTTCATTAAGCACTTCTGGGAGTTGTTTAAAAACAGCTTTGGAAGAATCTTTGCTCGGTTTCATGAGTTCGGAAATATCAACTTAGGCAGTGGGGCTTCTTTTATTGCGCTTGTTCCCAGGTAAGCGACACTGTGCCTCTTAACAACTTCAGGCCCATCAATCTTGTGGGAGTCATAAGTAAAGTGCTTTCCAAAGTCCTAGCTAACCGAATGAGGAAGGTCTTGGATGGAGTTATTTCGGAATCCCAATCGGCTTTTTTAAAAGAAAGATACATTCTTGATGGTCCTCTCATCGTCAATGAGCTTATCTCATGGATAAATAAGAGGAAGTCCAAAGCGTTCATTCTTAAAATCGACTTCGAAAAGGCATACGACAATGTGAATTGGAACTTCGTGATTAGCATCCTCCTTCAAATAGGTTTCCATAACAAATGGTGTAACTGGATTTTGGGCATCCTCAAGTCAGCTAACTCCTTAGTTTTGGTTAACAGTGCTCCCACTTTCACATTCAAGTGTGAAAAAGGTATGCGACAAAGGGATCCGCTATCTCCTTTTCTTTTTTTGGTGGTGATGGAGGCTTTATCTTGCATGATGGATAGTGCTAAGGAGGCGCATATTATTAAAGGTATTGTCACCCCTAACAACGGACCGACCATTACTCACTTATTATATGCGGACGACGCTATCATGGTGGGGGAATGGTCAAAAAATGAGGTAGTGAACATCGTGAGAATTCTTCCTTGTTTTCACATTTGTTCGGGCCTCAAGATTAATATTGAAAAATCAAATTTATATGGAATTGGAGTGGGCACGGAGGAGATAGGGAGTATGGCTAACGTAGTGGGTTGTAAACCGGATTGTCCTCCATTCAAGTACCGTGGTCTCAAAGTTGGAGCCAATATGAATCGGATCTCTAATTGGTATCCGGTGATCAAGACTTTTAGGGCTCGTTTAGCCAATTGGAAGTCTCACCTTTTATCCATATGGGGTAGAGTGGTCCTCATCAAGTCGGTTTTGGAAAGTCTTCCGACCTATTACTTTTCGCTTTACAAAGCTCCAAAGAAAGTCATCGCCGACTTGGAATCTATGATCAAGAAGTTCCTTTGGGGTGGAACATCGGAGGAAAGGAAAATGCATTGGGTCGCTTGGGATAGAGTTGCCCATCATAAAAAGGGGGGGTCTAGGATTGAGCAAACTTCAAGAGGTTAATATGGCTCTATTGACAAAGTGGGGATGTCGGTATAAAACGGAAAACAATAATCTTTGGAAAAGAGTCGTAGATGCATTTCATTCGTCTAGGGTGGGATGGGAATGTATTCCATTCAAGAAAGCTCTCAAGGGCGTTTGGAATAACATAGCTAAAACTTTCATTAACACCAAGGTGGGTGGTCTTCCTTTAAGAAGTTTCTTAAAAGGTGTAGTGGGTAACGGCGAAGATGTGGCATTTTGGCTTCATCCGTGGATTATAAACGAGCCTCTCAAACAAAGATTCCCGGACCTTTTCAGTTTGGAAACGGATAAAAAATGTAAAGTTGCGGACAGATTCAGGAGACAAGGAGATGAGCAGATCGTTTTTTGGTGCTGGAAATCGGCTATATATCCTCTGTGGAGCTGCAGTCCAGTCTCGGTCAGATCAGTTCTTTGGTTCTCGGGGTTCAGTTATCGGCTGCTAGTGACCGGTGGTTGTGGTCAGCATTTCCGGACGGTGTTTTTTCGGTTAAAGCAGTTAAACACTTGTTTTTGTCGGAAGGCTCTCAGGTAAATGGTTTTATTTTGGATTGGTGTAGTTGGATTCCTGCCAAATGCAATATCCATGTGTGGAGAATGGAGTTGGACAGAATTCCTATGGCGGATGCATTAAAAAAAAGGAATATTTTCGTTGAAGATTCGTCGTGTCCATTTTGCAATTCGAATAAAGAAACATCGGACCATATCTTCATCGCGTGTCATACCGCCTCGATCGTGTGGAATATTATTAGCTCTTGGTGCAAGATCCCAAACATCTTTGCTTTTTCTCTTAAAGATCTTCTTCTAATCCACAAAGATCTTAGAGCCTCTGATAAAAAGAAAGACGCGGTTCAGGGTATCATCTCGATTGCTTGTTGGAGTTTGTGGCGAGCTAGGAACAACGTCAAATTCTCAAGCATTCTGTTCAAGATTGAAAGTATTATTAGTGAGGTCAAGGCTTTGGGGTTCCTTTGGTTTGTTAATAGATCAAAATATAAAGAGCTAGAATGGGAGGATTGGTGTTCTTTTGTAAATATGTAAGTTAGCTTGTTGTTTTTGTGTTGGCCCGGCTTGGGTCTGCGGTTTCGTTAATGAAGTTTACTTTTCAAAATATATATATATATATATATAAAATATTGTGAAATACTATGTGTATATTTATATATTATTAATTTTTAACATTGTGGTGCAATGCTATTTGTACAATGTGCAGTCTAAGTGGTATGGTGGTTTAGATAAACCCATGAGCTGCTTCTCTGATACAATTGTCCCATTGATTGTGGTGAGTCATAGACCTGTGAATGTACACGTGTCTTACACTCTTGTAAAGTTATGTATCTATTGGGTCAATTTGAAATAATAAAGAGAGAGTGATAGAGGTGTTGGTAAGGGTAAGAAGGGACTGCCATAGCCGGTGACGTCGGAGGTGTTCCTGCACGACGGCGAAGGTCTTTCCGGTGCTTTCAAAACCCAAAACTATTAAACTGAAGGCAGATAGAGCGATGGTAACAACGGCTTCGCAAACGAATGACGGTGGGAATTTTTCCAACAGCACAGGTTCGAACTTTGGTTATTCTGACGACGACGACGGCAAGATATATGTATGTTTCCGATGGCTCAGATTAGTTTTACCACGTGTTCTCGAAACTCCGATGTTAGATTATACTTATCTTCATGTGTAGGTTTGCTTCAGCATTAAGAAACAATAAAGCGGCTAGGGTTTTACCCTAAACTAACGATGACAACGGCCCAGATGTATTACATGCGGCAAGGTACACACCTGAGGCAACAACGTTTCTTTCTATACAAGAATAGGGTCTCATATTCTTCTTGAATGCTTTATTATTTGTTCCCTAATTTGTGTTTTAAGGTTACTGGAAACAAATGGGACACATATCTTGATCTTTGGTGCCTTCAGCAAACGTGGTTTTAGGCAGACAGAATACCAGATCGGATATTGCATGCCTCCGATCTGTACACGAACCCTAATTTCATACAAGTAATTTCTATCTCTCTATACCATCTTCGTTTTCATATTTCTCTCTAGAAACCTGAAACCTCATATATTGAATCTGAACTAAGATGATTTGGGTATGGTGGTTACAGAGGGATTAGACTGGAAGTTCTCACAGGTGTTCAGTAAACGTGGTTCGGTCAACGTGCTACTGGTGAAGAGGTTTAGGAAGGTACAAGAATTCTTGATCGATGAATTATATATTTTTTTGTGAAGTTTTTATGTATGATTGTAACATATTTGGTGTGATATTACAGTTGTAGTTATGTTTGTTATTGTGATTTGTTTGCCATCGATATTATGTTGTGTGATATTAGAGTTGTGTTGTAGTATGCATACGTTGATTGGTGAATTCCACATTTCAACAGTCACTAGGTTTTACAAAAGTGACAGTTTGATGCATTGATTTCAGGGTTTTTTTTTATTTTGAAATTGGTGTTGATTTTGTTATTTTTGGTATAGAATCTGTTATGTTGAACAGTTGAAGTTTAGAGAAGTATATTTGACTTGAAAGGGTCAATTTTGTCTGATGTTGTAGTTTTTGTATAGGTAAAAAAACTAATGGGTGAAGTTTGTGGTTGTCGTGATTTATACAAGCAAATACTTTAGTGGCGATTATTTATACTTGCTTCTTTGTAATCAAACTGCATTGGTTCCTAGGCGCCCATGATCGGTTCTGCTCAGAGCCTCAGCTAAAACGCATTGAGAAGTGTTCATCAGAATCCCAAAATGTCCCAAGTTGTATCAACAAACAAACAAACAAGTTGAGGAATCACATGAAAAACATCAAGGCTGAAAAGCCGGTCAATGAGTCGTTGACTTCCATGGTAAGTTCTTTGAAGTTTCAAATGTTGGAAATAAGATTCCTAAAGTGAAGGTATATCTGAATTTGATACATGTCGTTACACCATCTGGTATAAAGTTGACCTAAACGAGCTTTCTTATTGAGTAAATTCAGTTGAATTTGATGGCATGGAGTCATGTATCTCTCTTTTTATTTTTGAACTATTCAGGGATCGGGCGTAGTGAAATCCATGGAAGAAAAGAAAAATATTTAACCACAAAAGCCACAAGCTTTGAAGCTGAAAATATGGGGGAGAGTTGATAATGCACGTTCACTTATCCAAGAAACTAAGGGGCCTCTTAAAAAGGTAAGCTTGGGTCAATTTCTTATCGTGTTCATTTAAAGCTCTTTCTTTGTTTATATTCATCAAGGTAGCGGTAGCAAGATGGGCGGGTCAGTTGGGTTATGCAACGGGTCGAAGAGGATGAGGGTTAAAATGGGTGATGTTGTGTTGGATGACCTCTCAAAACAAGTTTTCATTGATTTTTGAATATTTTTTACATAGTCCAGTTGTATATTATGATTACAAAAACAATATTATTACAATTATCGTCTGAATGTTTCAATAAGCAAAGATTAACTAACAAATTTTGGGTGTTCTTGCTTGCTTTAGGATGCATTTAAATTGACTAATTGTTGGCGTTTCGACTTGCTTTCTATATTCTTAATTTACTACTGAAATTATTTGCACACTTTTTTGTTGACTAAAATCTTTTTTACAGTAGCAAATGTAGCGAATATAGTGAAAATAGAAGCAATATTAAGAGGTTAGATGTAGCCATTTTTCTTATTCCCCCAATTGAAAGTGGTGAGAGTCGTTATAAGCAACCTGAAGATAATTTAAGCCTTAAAAGGGGCCCTATCCTAGATTGTACAAAAGGGTTGTCGTGAGTGAAGCTTTAAAAGTCACGTTATTCATTATGCTGATGACCCATATGAAAACCAGGCAAAGATGGACCCAGAGCAAAGAGTCTAGGATCAGCAGAGGTTGCAGCCCTCTTGACAAACGGCTCACTCCTTATTGACCCATGATCACCACCATCAAACTCCATGTAAGTAACATTAGAACACTAAGCCATCATCTATAATATTGTACACAGATTTCAAACTAATCTTCACTTGGTTATTCTAAAGAACACATTCTTTTGTGTTTTTTTTTTTTCATTTTAGGTCAAGAATCTATATCATAAATTAAAATTAAATATATAGTATCTATAGTAAGCATTTGTAGCACAGTAGCGGTGGTACAGTTCATCCATCTAGACATCAATAGCTTAACCATCTATAAGAAAATGTGAATATTACTTAACATGGTTATTGTTGTACTGCAGTTGAATCATGTGATAGAAAAAAGTTCGATCTTCGTGAGAGGCTACTGATATTCTCGGGAAACTATGGTTTGACCCGAACATTGGAGCCTGACCCTTGAAAAGAGTGATTCAATAGCTGGTTGAGAATGATATTTTAATGGGGAGACTTCGAAGAGATTTCAGTGAAGATGATATATTATTATTGTTGACACGTCAGCAACGGTCAAGGATGGTATTCATATCAGGAAATTGGAGAGGGGAGAGGACATGGTTGCAAATAATTGAATAAAGGACATGTGAGCTGTTAATAGATGGTTTTAATAGTAGTAGTTATGTTCAGGTGCTGAGGTACAGCTTTGATTATTTGTTCCACACTGTTTTCCTTATGGAACTATATAGTTACTGCCTAACATCTCTATTTCCATACACAAGGAGTCATGTAATTTCAGTTTAATTTGGTGTGTTTGGTGGGTCTGCTTATTACAAAGTGTACCATAATGTTTCTTTGGCTTATAGTGAGGTTTTAGCAGGATAACTAAGGATTGCTAAAGAAGAAGACTTCTCAAAACAATTAATCGAAATTGGATTCCTTAAGTTGTTACGCCGCCGCAACGCGCGGCGGGTAAAAATTCTAGTTTAATTAAACTATCATCATTATAATATTGGATATTATTGGAAGAGCAGCCATGGTCGAACTATCTCAATAACCTTGTATTAAAAACAACAAAAAGTAATTGGAACAAAATCGTTGACATTGGAACTAGAACATGTTTGCAACAATCATTAACCTAACACTTTAATTTCCTGGATTTAATCCATGTTTGCAACAATCATTAACCTAACACTTTAATTTCCTGGATTTAATCCAAATTGTTATAAAGAATTGGATAACTACTTGTACAAGCTTAATTATTTAATCAAAACGAAAGTAACTTTGTAGCTAATCAACGGATCAATTCAAGCTGATGACTTGATTATAAAACATGATTTGGTAAAAATTTGAATTTAATATTAATTAATAAATATTACATAGGCACAACAGTACGTAACTTTCCCATTATATTATACATATTAACCAGGTAAGACACCCGCACTACGTAGCTGAGTGTCTAGTAAGAAAGGTTATGAAGGCGGGTTTTTTTTTTATCAAACTATCACATATACCTCATTAACATAAATAAAGAACTTACGTAGTTTGTTTTGTTCGTAAGAAAAATGTTTTACTGCGAATACTTTTATGTATTTAATTTAAAAAAACAAAAGCAATTTGTTAAAGAAAAAAAAATCACTAAGGTGGTGTTTGTTTTTTGGCCCGAAGCACTTCTGGCCACTTATGTCTGCGTCGCGCAGACGTGCGCAGACGTTTGAAGTAGGCAGCTTGTTTGTTTTCCGGAAGCACTTCTCACCAAAAAGATCTTCCCCACCTCTTCCCCACACAGACCTGTTCTTATGTCTGCAAACCTCTTCAGAACCTCTTCTCTCTACCATTCAAAACACACACCTCTGCATCACCTCCACCACCACATCTTCGCCACCACCTCCACCACCAAATCTCCGCCACTACCTCCACCCCCACATCTCCGCCACCACCTCCACCACCACTCTCCACACACAAAACCCCCAAATCAGAACACAAAACCCAGATCGGATTAAACCCAAAACAAAAAGATTAAACCCAGAAAAATGGCACAATCAAGAACACAAAACCCAGATCGGATCTTCAGCTTACCGTAACCGTCAATCTTCAGCTTCTTTCTCTGCGTCTCTTTCTCTCCGACGTCTCCCTCTCTCTGTTTCTCTCTCCTGCGTCTTTCTCTATCTCTCTCTGTGGTGTAGTGGTGACGGTGATGGCGGTGGTGCAGTGGTGAAGGTGGTGGCGGTGGTGCAGTGGTGACGGTGGTGGCGGTGGCGGTGGTGTAGTGGTGACGGTGGTGGCGGTGGTGTAGTGGTGGCAGTGGTGTAGTGGTGACGGTGGTGTGATAGATGAAGCAAAGAGAGAGAGATGAGTGTTCTGTGGGTGTTGTGTGTGTGAGAAGGGGTTTTGTAGAAGTAAAAAAAAACAAACCCTCTTCTCCTTGCAGACTGCAGACCTTTGGTCTACCTCTTCTCCTGTATATGCCTACAGATGTGGTCCGCAGACTGCAGACCTTTTGCATTTGAAAAAACAAACACCACCTAAAAAATAACTGGGGTAATTATTTATGTTGTAGAACCCATGAAACTCCTTTCGTTACTAATAAGTCACAAATACCAAGAAGAAATACAATTAGATTTAATAAAAAAATGAACGTTTCATTATTTGAATGTATCATAAATATTGCAAAATCGCTGGAACACAACTCCTTTTCACATAACATAAGTGTATGCCAAGTGAGGCTAGCTCTCTTGGTAGAGGATCTTGCCTCTTAGTGGGAGGTCTTGGGTTCAATCTCAAGCAAGAGTGATTTATTTGTAAATATAGGAGTTTGGGAGAGTAAAATTAGCCATTCAAAAAAAAAAAAAAAGTGTATAAAAATAAAAGCTATATGCCATTAAAAAACAATGAAAACAAAAATAGTCCATTAGAAAAGCAATGGAAACAAAAAGATTGACCACTAAATATGAAGCACCAATATGGTCACACAATAATAATGTAGGTGGGTCAGTGTACCTCATGAAACATACATGTAATCTAACGAAGCTCCATATACGGTAGTCAGATGTGCATATGATCGATGATAATCAAAACACATAAGTCAGGACAACAACCGTGAAATTGGTGGTGTGAGAGTTTTAGTGATAGAAATGTGTTGATGGTGTATAAAATGTGCATTCTAAATTGTATAACACACCTCGGGTGTTTATGATTGCTTATTTTAGTGACTTGTTATCTTATTGACTTTTTAAAAAGTAAAAAGGTTTTTGATATAAAATTTTTATATGAGACGAAAATTCAATAAGTCACGCTATTCTGACTTATTAATTTTTCCAAAAAATCATAAGTTACTTGGCATCCACCTATTTGCCCGTCTCTCTACCAGCCAATCAAAATACAACACTGTACAAAGCCTTCTAAAATGTTAAGGGTCTGTTTGGTATGAGTTAATGTAATGGATGGAGGAATGGAATAGACGAGGTAATGGAATGGATGAGGTAATGGAATTGATCATTACCATTCCATGTCTTGTTTGGTTACCATGTGTGAATAAAATGGACAATTACTTTTTGTTTGGTATGCGAAAAAAGACAAAAGAATAAAATCAGATGGCGTTGGTCAGTGATGGGAGATGATGGAGCGTGGTGCTAGGTGTCAGTTATAGCGGCGGCGGTGGTTGGGAGTGGTGGTGGATGATGGTGGAGGTAGGTGGCGCGATGGCGATGGTGGTGGTAGGTTGGTCGGAGGTGGTAGCAGCGGTGACGGTCGTAGCGGTGGTGGCAGTGGGTGGTGGCGGTTGATAGCGTTGGCAGCAGTGATCGGAGGTGGCAGTGGCAATGGTGGCGACGATGATCGAAGGTGGGTGGTGGAGATGATCGGAGGTGCCAGTGGCGACGGTGGGTGGCAGTGGCGACGGCGGTGGCAAGGACGGAGGTGGGTGGCGGCGGTAGGTGGTTGTCACACCCCCAAAATCCACAAGCGGAGTATCACCGCATGGAGGCGTGACTGACCAGGATCAAGCCACCAATCATATTGAACAACGTAATTAAGTAAATAAAACCAACCACAATATAATTGGTGTCCAAAAGAAAATAACCCAAACATAAGTAATAAGTTCATAAAGTTTAAAAGTTTGACATGGGACTCAACAGTCCATGTCCCACAACGACCACTCCTCCCTGTGCAAGCTCCATAAGCACCTAACGACCTGCAAGGCATGTAACAACGAGTCAACAACGAAGTTGAGCGAGTTCACAGTTGGTTGTTTAGTTTTACAAGTTTGTTTTGAAAACCATAAGTTGTTTCGTAAACCACGAGTTAACCAGTATCTTTGTTTTCCCCAAACCATATCCATAATCAGTGGGGGCTTCCCCATGTGAACCACTAGACCGTTACCATATCGACTACTGACGAAAGTAAGTTGTGCCCTAAGTCAATGTCTATCATCATTGACTGTTTGCCATGATCCATTAGTACACGCCCGTCCTACCTGTTGGACCGTGTCGTGACCCTAAACGATCAGTCAAGGCAGTTCATCTTCACGTGTAAAGGCGGAATCAATGCACGTAAAGTAACAACAGCTTGTTTGTAAAATCAACTAGTTATACACATAATATCATCAAACCAGATTAACATGTGTTACAAACATATAGACAAACTACCCATGTGCGTGTGTGTGGGTAGCCCATCAGGCCCAACTATGTATACTGTTAATCTAGGTTTTGTGTGACCCATATATACAAGTCCACTCAAAAGCACGGCCCACACTCATGTGTGCGGCCGCAATCTAATCTAGTGTAAAAAAAACGTTTGCTAGAGTAACTCCATATTCAGCATGTATGGTCCGTTCGGCCTGTAAGGCCCAGTCAACATATATATTTATACGGTTTACATGCAGCCCAAAAACTCATGTGGTACATTAGCATGTTTATGGAATTATTTCCCTCACAACTACCCGGCCCAACCTTCATTACTTGGCCCAAAAGAAGTAATGTGTTTTAACCCAGTTTATCAAACAATCTCAGAAAGCATATACACATTGCATAGATATTTACTAAGTTGATCAATTATCACACCCTCTTGATATCAAGTATCACTAATTGTTAAGGGGTCATTCATTAATTAACGAATCTGTTTTAGTTGTGCTTCAAAACTCTACCCTATTCAAGCACTAACATAATAACAACAATAAGCACAATATCACAACACCCTCATCGGTTCCTTTACCATAAACACATAACAACAACAGTAATCATTCCTTTACCATAAACACAAGATCCTTTATATTCATGAGTGTTATTATATCAACAAATCCTAATCGCATATCTCTTTTATGTTCACTGTTCGATCACATGCATATACCCTAAACATATCAAGATCACAAAGAACCTACAAATCAATTTGCACACATCAAACATTAAACAACAACCATTTATCTAATTCAAAACAGTTTGCATATAACCCGTTAACATTCTATCCGTCTTAACACGATTCCGAACACGCAAACTTTTGACAATTGATGTGATTCAGAAGTCGTAAAGGTGCAACAATAGCCGAATATGAATCGCAGTTTCCGTAACGAGTATCACGTAGCCTATTCATTCATACAATCACACCTATGGATTAAAACAGTTTTCATGCGCATAAACGTTCCCATGTAATCTATTCCAACACATAACGATGCACATAATATTACAACAGTTGCATATATAATCTATTCTCTTGCATGACATAAGTCGAGGTCGAAGCGAAACCGAGATAACGAAACCTTAAGATGAGACTACGAAGTGGAAGGCACTTACCGGTGGTGATCTTGGGTGGTTATTTCGGTGTGTACGGGCGTCAAACAAGGAAAGAAGAAGGAACGGCAGTGTGATCGATGTGCTTCTAGGGTTCTCAATGTAAGGGACGATGGGTGGGGGGTTTGGGTCTTTAAATATAATAGTTTGAAATCTAAATTTTCATAATCACCCCTAGAGTATCCATTGTGTTCAACTTGTTTAGCAAGTTATTATTGTTAATCTTTATTTAAAATAATCATAAGTTATTATTGTTAATCTTTATTTAAAATAATCATAACTGCCGATCTGACAGCACTGTCACCCGATCGGGTTGCACCTCGTTCCTTGAACATTGAAGAACAATCATGAACACCCAAAAATTTTCTAAGTCTAAACATCAAATTGAACATAGATCTATGTAGAGCTTTCAGACGCGATCAAAACCCTATGTTCATCATGTTCTATCATGTCCTAATCAGTGACTAATTTGACATTAAAAGGTCCGATAGCCGACTTGTTCAATCATCAGATCTTCAAATTTAAACATGTTTTGGCACAAATTGAATCGGTAAAACTGTAGATCTAATCATTGCGAACAAAAACCTAGTGCTAAGATCTCATCAAATCATCCTAAATCTGCCTAGATCTAACATTTAAGCTCTGACAGATGACGTCATGAAGAATAGTTAATCAAAACATCAAATTTTAACAGTTTAGATCTCGAAAAACTTACCTTTGCCATTGAGAATGTTGTGCAAACCAACGATCTAATGCTTTGTGCAAAGAGAAAGTGTGAAAAATCATATCAGAAAGCAATAGTTTGAGAGAGAATAGGGCGGTCGGTCAAACGAGTGAAAAGTTTGACTGAACTATTGACCACCTATTTATAGTGTGACTTGAATCAGAGTGCTGTCCGATCGAACAGCCGCCCGATCGGGTTGCCGCCCGAGCCAAGTTCACGTCTTTGACTTTCATTTGTTTGACCTTTTGACCGTTTGACCTTTTGACTTCGATTTTATCAGTTTTTAGGAATCCACTTAAGTATCTAGGTCCAAGTTAATGACCCTAGGCACTTAATTTGCCTACCAAGTCCAACTTAATGACCTTGGTTGACCCGAAACAAAGCACACTGACGTTTTGTTCATTCTTTTTCAAACATTTTTCTGAAAATTACAAGTTTCAACTTAATGAACTTGCATAGACTTTGCATTTTATCAGGTTTATCATGATAGGCTCCCAACCCATGTGTCCAGCTCAGAAACTTCCTGCATCTTCCTCAAACTGCGAGTCTGAAGATCAGCTTTCCACTTTGGTTTGTCGATAAAACAAAGCAGAAATGTAAAATCTTTTTGGATTTTTTAAGAAAGTTTTTAGACTAGAAAGCTATGAAATCTTTTTGGATTTTGAATGTTAAACTGAAATGAAATACAGTAAACGAAAACTATTTACATACATATTTTTGGTGAGCGTGTTAGGGGGTCATATCAGTTGCTGACAAGTTACTAGTACCGTTAAGCTTGATTTCATACTAAGCATTAAACAATTCACAGTGATTGCCGATCTACTGATCCAATTTAAATTTTCACACAAATTTCAATCTGTTCAGGATACGAATTAGTGTTTTAATGACTTAATTATACGTGTGTCCCACCTTAGAATATACTCCCGTATCCAGACTTTCTATATTCAGTCTTACAGGTGAATGTACACTAATGATATCTGTAACGGGTAAATGCGAGGCCATGAGAGCTCAGGTTAGAACTTCCGTTCAGACAAAGAGATGATGGCTCAACTTTCGGTGTGTCCCGTTTGGGGATCTCTTTCTTCAACAGCACATGATTAGCATTTTTCAATGTTTCATCATTTTTTATGCTGAGGGTGAGCTTTAAGAATAAAGCAGTGCAGAGTATTATACGAGGACTAGGCTATTGCTCCCGCAAAATTAGAAGTCCTGGTATAATACCCCAGATGTCATCACGTACAAAGACCTAGTATGTTAGAAATAGAGTCTTTCAAACAGGATTTCAGGGGTTACCTATATATCTGAGAGATGTTCCCCACGTAATAAGCAAGAAATGATTTAGGTTTATATCTCGAACAAACTTACTAAATGTATAAAAACCTATTGGCATATCATCAGCGAGATTGCTTAACACTTTTAAACTTTACATTTCTTTAGCATACTGCAACCGTCTAGCTGATGTACTATCATTTCCCTTTTCACACAAGCTCTTTTTCGGTTTTCTTATTGTTTTTGGATTTTGAAATATCTCATGTTTTTGGGTTTTTGAATTTTTTATTGTTTTTGTATTTTCTGAAAATATAACCTATCTCCCCCTAAATACCAAAACAAGTAAAAAATCGACAAACCATTGCAGATTGCTTTTCAACATCATCTACAGTAGTACCTTCATCTACGCCAATAATCCCCTCCGCAACCGATAGTAACTTCATATCATTAAGTTTCAAAAGATATTGAAAACGAGTTTTGTCAAATGCTTTGGTATGTAAGTCAGCTTTTTGTTCATCGGTGTGGATTTTTTCTATTCGTATCAACTTCTTTTCGAAACAGTCTCGAATGAAGTGATGACGAATTTAAATGTGTTTGGTTTTAGCGTGATGAACAAGATTTTTTGTTATGTTAATAGCTGCCTCATTATCAACAAAGATAGGGGTGGTAAGAAATTGCAAACCGTAGTCGCGCATTTGTTGCTGGATCCACAAGATCTGAGAGCCACAGCTACTAGCAGATACATACTCGGCTTCACATGTAGATAAAGCAACAGAGGTCTGCTTCTTATATTGCCAGGTGACCAATCGGGGTCCGAAAAACTGGCATCCCGCTGTTGTTGACTTAGCGTTTACTTTGCAGCAACCGAAATCGGAATCAGAGTATCCCTCAAGCGTGAAATCACCATCCTTTGGATACCACAACCCCAAATTAGGAGTTCCTTTCAGGTAGCGTAATATCCTCTTGACGATTGTCATATGCGAAGCTCTGGGACTTGATTGAAATCAGGCCGCGAGACAGGTTGGATACATAATATCCGGTCTTGATGCCGTCAAATAGCTCAGCGATCCGATCATGGAGCGATACAACGTTTCATCCACCTTCTCTCCGGTGAGATCAGGGTTTATTCCATGGTTCGTCGCTAACGGGGTGGAAGTTGGAGCAGTCCCAGACATCCCAAATTTTTCTAAGACATCGTGAACATACTTCGTCTGATGTATGAACGTTCCCTCAGGAAGTTGATCAACCTGAAGCCCTAAGAAGAACTTCATCTCACCCAATGATGACATTTCAAACTTTTGTTTCATAACCTTTTCATACTCTTTGCAGAGTTCTTTATTTGTCGACCCGAAAATTATGTCATCCACATAAATCTGGACTATCAGAAGATGGCCGTCGACTTCTTTTGTGAAGAGGGTGGCGTCTATCTTTCCTCGGATGAAGTTGTTGGCTAGCAGATGTTGAGACAAGGTCTCGTACCAGGCTCTCGGCACCTGATGTAAGCCGTATAACGCCTTATCCAAGAGATAAACCTTATCCTTATGGATTGGGTCGGTGAAGCCCGGTGGCTGTCCGACATATACCTCCTCCTTCACTTTACCATAGAGAAATGCCGACTTCACATCTAGCTGGTACACTTTAAATCCTTTCCAAGATGCAAATGCTAGGAAGATTCTGATCGCTTCAAGTCGAGCAACTAGAGCATATACTTCAGTGAAATCTATACCCTCCTGCTGACTGAAACCCTGGACCACGAGTCGAGCTTTGTTGCGAACAATTACCCCTTGATCATCCCTCTTGCACTTAAACACCCACTTAGTGTTTATTTTCCTATGCCCATCAGGCAAGTCCACCAGTTTCCATACACCTAACTTCTCAAACTGATTGAGTTCCTCCTGCATAGCGTTGACCCAGGAATCTTCAGTTAGTGCTTCTTTGTACGTTCGCAGCTCAATCTGCAAAATGAAACAACTAAGTGAAAACTCTGTTTGTAAAGGAGCAACTTTTGTATAAAAGCAAGTAAGGCCCTGGTCAATCTATCGTCTGGTGCGGATGCCTGATTGCAGCTCTCCAATAATTAGCTCTTCTGGATGATATGAAAGAGTCCATGGCATCACCTCACCTGGAACATCTACCTCACTTTCCAAATTCGTAATGTTCTGGTCTGCGACTTGTTCACTGACAGGAATTGTCTGATCTGGAGACTGGATTTGCTCCCCCTCAGACTCTGAATCACCACGATCGAATGTTGGCCTTTCATCATATTCTGAATTATCATTGTCTGCCGTCTGATTATTAGGAGCTTGTTCACGTTACAAAGATGTCGGAGTTTGTTCGACATCATCATTCTCTCCAGCATTACTCGGACCAGCCTCATCATCGTTTGAAGTCTGTCGTTGACGTCGCGGAGATTTTGCTGGGAATCTTTCTTGTGCTGCTTCATATTCTCTTAGAATATCCAACTCGTCAAAGAACTCTGGTTCTTCCTCTATCTCGAATGAGTCCCACATAGTATCATAATTGAAACGCCATGAGTCAGCGGGTTTCTGAGGTGGCATTGTTTAACCTTGGCATTCAACATGATGTGCTTCGATGATCCGCTTCAAGCTTGGATCAAAGACTCTTCTCATTAGACTTGCATAACCCACGAAGATACCTTCAATGCTCTTTGGACCAAATTTTCCATATGGTTCTAGAACTGTGCAGGGAGACCCGAATGGTTCTAAATACTTCAAATTAGGTTTGCGGTTGTTAATCAGCTCGAAACACGTCTTGTTGAACTTTTTCACCGTAAGAACCCAGTTGAGCGTATAGCAAGCGCCTGACACTGCTTCTGCCCAGAAATTGACAGGTAACTTTGAATCAGCAAGCATTGTCTTGGCCGTTTCAATCAGCGTCCTATTCTTTCTTTCTGCGACTCCATTTTGCTGCGGAGTATAAGGCGCACTGAATTCTTGCAGTATACCTCGTTCATCACAATACTCTTCCATTCTGTTGTTTTTAAACTCAGTACCGTTGTCACTTCTTAATCTTCTAATTCGAGTTCGGTACAAGTTTTCAATCTTTCTGAAAAGTGTCACAAAACTCTCAAATGTCTCATCCTTTGTCTTCAGGAACGTCACCCACGAAAATCTTGAAAAGTCGTCTGTGACAACTAAGCAGTAGAGATCACCAGTTATGCTTTTGACATTCACAGGACCTAAGAGATCCATGTGAAGTCTCTCTAACGTCCTCGAGACTGAGTTCATCTTCTTTCCAGGGTGAGATTTCTTTCGCTGTTTACCTTTGATACAACTAATGCACTCCCCCTCAAAATGGAAACCCTTCAAGTGAACACCATTTACTAAGTCGTTGTGTACCAGGTAGTTCATCTTGCGTAGGTGAATGTGGCCAATTTTCCGATGCAACAATTGCGACTCCTTTTCATTGGCTCTTGACATGAAGCAGTGAGTCTGACCCGTGGTAGTAGTGGCTACGCTCATGTCCAACAGGTACAGATCGTCGACTCTCAGTGCTCTCATGATGACCCATTCTTCGGGGACAACAAACCCCGGCTTCAAGATCAAACATTCTTTATCCTGAAGTGCGTCGAATACATTCGATCACAAATTTGAGATATGCTCAGAAGATTGTTCTCCAGCTCGGCGATGTAATTAACTCTTTCAAACGTGATAATCCCATTCGATAAAGTTCCTTCACCAATGATACGACCTCCCTGATTTCCGGCAAAACCAACATAACCTCCATTAAATCCTCTCACATCGTACATCAGTGCTTTTATCCCTGTCATGTGCCGAGAAGCTCCACTATCCATTATCCAACGTGAGACGGATCTCGGAAGCTCCTGCACATATCACAATTATTTAGTGAGATTTTGAAGCAACCCAAGCCTCTTTCGACTCAGGTAGTTTGACATTGATGCGTGTGGTTTTGGTGTACAAAGGTGGAAAATTTTTGTCGTTCGTTTTTAAACTTTCTTCAGAACCAATCTCAACCTCTTTGTATAAAAAGAAATTATTTGTAGGTGTTTGACCAGATGATTGGTCTTTCTTTACGACATACTTCTTTTCAGAAGCATCAGACTTTTGTTTCTCAAGTTTCTTAAAATAATCCAAAGGTACATATGTCTTAGCCAATATGGTTGAAGATGATGAATTTTTAGAATCAGACACCTTTGGTTTTGGAGAGCTTGCTTTCTTTTCAATAGATTTTGGCTTCCAAGTTTGTTGAGACGAAGCGACCCGTTTGTAAAATTTATCAATTTTAGTTACCGACTTCTTTATGGATTCTGTTTTGATTTTGGTGTTTTAATTTTTCAAAACTTTCTTCTCAACAACCATTGGAGCTTTGCCTTTTATGTCGCCTTTCTTTTTCGGACTCTCAACGACCACAGACTTAGGCTTCGAGTTGGTGCACTTTCGTGCAATGTGTCCAACTTGATTGCATTTGAAGCATGTTCGGGTGTCAACTACCCAACTTGTGCCTTTGGTCTGAGGCTGTGAGGCCTTCTTCTCAAAGAATTCTTCATTTGTTTTTGAAAAAATCTTAGATTCTTGCTCGGAGTGTGAACTCAAGCTTTTCACAAACACCTTTTTCTCAACAAACTTCTTGTTTTGAAAGTTCCTTCTTTGATTTTTCTTACCACCCTGATAACCACCCGACCATTTATTTTGGTTGTTGTTAGAAAAACGTGGCGGTACAACAGGTTTTTTGTAGTAAGATTTATCTTTTTCAAAGTTCACTTGCCTTTCGGAACGTTTCAATCCTTCGATTTCAGAAACGTCAATTTCAACCAGTTTAAACACATTTTTCAATTTGTCGACATTCACATTCTCTAATGGAAACTCAAGATCCGAATACAACTTATCTGAACCCGACATCTTGTACATCACAAGAGTAGATTTTTCACTTAAGTTGTTTTTGGATTTTGATTTCGGAATGTAATTATTCAAAAAGCATTCTTCGTCCTCGGTTGAATCACTGTCAGATTTTAAAACGTTTTCAACCACATTTTTAACAACTTCGGACTGAACACTGTCTTCATCAGATGATGAAGTGAATGTGATATCGATTGTTTCTGGAAGTTTAATCTCATTTGTATCATCATCATTAACCAACCCAGACTTTTTCTTTGAAAAATTATTCAACACTGGCGGTGGAACTTGATAATACCCAACCCCAGTTCCATCTGAGTATACATCTTTGCCGGATTTGTTCTTCCCAATGGGTTTGGGAACTATGTGTTGAAGAACAAAACTCGCGGAGTTGTAACTGTTGAGTTTCAGATTGATGCGTTCATTTTCAATCTTAGCTTCCTGAAACTGAAGCTTCAGATTAGCAATCTCATCCAATTGTTGGTTGATTTGCTTTTCTTTCGACTGAAGTACTCCTGACAGTTGAATGTTTTCTTTGGTTGTTGTCACACCCCGACCACGTATAACATACAAGACGTGGCGGAAACATCGGGGAGTGTTGTAACAGAATTAATGTTTCATAACCATGGATACCAAAAAGTGTTTTGTTTTATTAAACATTGAATAATTACATCGTCTGGAAATCTAAATACACAATTTAAACATTGTCTATCATTGTTATTGAGTCACTAAGGCCTTGTCCAGTCCTATGTGAGCATGCATCCTATCAATCGATATCTTTCAATACCTGAAACATATGTGAAAACGAGGTCAGCAAAGAAATGCTGGCGAGATACATAGGTTTTGTGAAAATAAGATTCATGACTTCTGTTTTAAGAAAATGTTTAGTCATGAACCTTGTAATTTGCTTTGTCTTTGTAAATCATTTGAAAAATAATAAGTTCAGATGATATGTACAAATAAAAGAATAATGCATGATTAAATGAATAACCATGTAAAATGAGTTTGTATAAGTTAAGTTGTTTGTAAATCAATGTCTTGTGAAAAGTATGTTATTTGTATAAAATGTTCCATGTATCAAACTGAAATGATTCAAATAACGCTACGACATGCAATACCATACAAACACTTATATATAGGAAGTACCAGCGGCGTATCCACCATGCTTGTATCATATTACACACGCCTCGTTACTTAATCACTTACTCAAACCAAACCACCAAGATGTAATGTTTAAACCAATTGTCAAATGTATTGAATAATATGTCAAAATGTTCATGTCAAGATGTAAATCATGTTATGTATAACCAAAATGATATGTATGGCTAGTGAAATGCATCAACTAAACCATAGGTGAAACGCACAAAACAAAGTATTGAAGTAAAACTTGGTTTAAATCAATACTATGTTTTGTGGAAATGCATGATCAAATGTAAATCATGTCCAAATGTTTACCCAATCGTTAATCGTTCTTGTTTTAATTGTTCAAATCGTTCTTGTTGTTTTAATCGTTCAAATCGTTCTTGTTTTAATTGTGAAACTACTTTATGGTCGATTCTCTAATAACATTCAAACCTTCTTGACTCGTTCCTCGTTCCAACTCGCTCTCGTTCTCGTTCTTAACAAACCCTTACCAAAGGGTAAGTTAATAATTACAGATTCAGTCGTTACCCAAAATACCCACACATAACCATGGGTATAGAAAATAACGGGATTTGTCAGATCCTATGGTACCATAACCTAATACTGGTCGGCTTGATCATTGCTAATGAATGTCATTGGTTATGTAACTACAACCAACAAGTTTGTTCACTTTATTGAAATCGTTCTTGAAACTATTGTAATTGTTTTTGAAACCATTATAATCGTTCTTGAAACCACATTTGTAATTGTTTTTGAAATCATTGTAATCGTTCTTGAAACCACATTGTAATTGTCATTGTAATCGTTCTTGAAACCACATTGTAATTATTATTGTAGTCGTTCTTGAAACCACATTGTAATTGTTATTGTAATCGTTCTTGAAACCACATTGTAATTGTTAAAATATTTAGCACATATGAGTCACCCCAAAACAGTTGAAAACAGTAAAAGAGGGGAATAATGTACTCGCCTGAGAGTGCTTAGGAGTCTTGAACAACTACCAAGTAAGCTAGAGGAGTCCCGGAAATCAAACGGTACCTAATATAGGTAACTACATAAATAACCCGGACCTAAATCGGAAGACTAGGTAGCAGGAGGGTTTGTAAACCAAATGAGTGTAGGAACTCATTTGATATGGTTTAACAAAGCCTACATACTAAATGAAACTTAACCTAAGTATTATCGACCCATCGCGACCCATTAAGGTAGCTTATGCTACTTTAACGCGTCGTTTGCGTGAAACGCGTTCGGACCGCCTAACTAGTCCTATGACAAGTATTATATGCCTAAACATGTTACATAATCAGTTATGTGACAAAAGTTTAGATTACATATGCTAAATTACCAATTATACATGAAAAGGGTATTCTGGTAATTTACCTAAGGCATATAAACTACCTATCATACAACTAATTTAAACGATGTGACCATAAGGTATAACCTCGGAAGGTTATTCCCTATATACTATGGTCACCTAATGTGTTTGGTCGGATCCTAATGATCGACCAAATGGGTCGGGTTCGAAGGTATAAGCGATTTATCAGATCGCTTACCCTACGACCCTAGACAACGTGGTAATCAGTAGGCATAGTCCCAAGGGACTATAACCAACGTGATTACACTCATGTTGTGAAGTTCAAACGAACTTCGCATTGACCATAAACTGGTCAACGCAGAAAGTCAAACAAAGTTTGACTTTCAGACTCGAAAGACTCGAAAAGCAATAAAAGAACGAAAGAATACTTACGAAGGGTCCCCGAATGCTAATCTAGATCACAATAACTCAGGTATGAAACAATGGTTCCAACTTAGAGTCACTTAGATCAGATTCTAGTGGTTTTGGAGTAATGGGGGGTGGGGTATTTATAGTTTTCGGGTAACCGTTAAGATCGTTTGTCGAATATCGTGCCTTAATCGTATCCGTACAAGTGTCGGAAAGTTATGGTGCCTAAAAACAACCCTTATCAGCAGAATATGCAAGTGGTGAGTGTGTGGTGGTGGTTAAAACAGCTGGAATACGCTGACTGTTCGATCTTATTTGATCAGAGAGGCTGACGCGGGCCGCCTAAGATTTAAGCTTGGCTCACGCGGGCCGCCTAGCTCTTCAGATCAGAAAACAAGTTTCAGAAAATACAGTTTTGGTCCCTGCACATGTTTAAGCCCATTTCCGGCACTTCTAAGGCCCGTAAAGCCAACTTTAAGGCCCTAAAATGTTGCCAAAACATTGTGGACATGAAACATGCTCAAAAATATGCCGGGTGTTGGTTCGTTTGGTCGTACGAACGCGATGTTCGCTTAATTACGACGGAATGCGCATAAGCGCGAAAAACGATCCAAATGATGCAACGAATGGATTTTTGGCAAGCCAAACACTAAAGCATAATATAGTCATGCTTACATAAATTTTTGGATGTCCGGATGTATTCAGAACGTAAGTTATGCGCGAAAATGCAAACTTGTGCACTTTTTGACACTTTTAGTCCCTGAATGAGCCAAAAGTTTATTTTAGCACACCGAACACCTCAAAGCCTATTTCTAAGCTATGTAAAGGATATTTATGGTATGTTTAACTTATGGACATGTTCCGGAATGTCTGTTACAGTTCAAATTGGCATACTTTCGCAGTTTGTCAAGTTTAGTCCCTGTAAGCGAATTAGCTTGTTTTTGCCATACCAAAGCCTTCAAAACTTATTTCTAAGTTATGTAAAGGTTATTTAAGGTATGTTAAGCCTATGTCACTATTCCGGAGTGTTTGTTGCATTAAACTGGTTATATTTACGCATCGGTGCGCGTATAACCTTCCAGAAAGCGATTTAGAGTTTGGATTTGAACAAAAATTGATATGTGTTAATGATACACATATTTTTACAAATCCCAAGTATGAAATACAATATTTCATTGGTTCGGTATTTGTTTGATGGCCGTGGAGGCACAGGTGTTACAGTCTCCCCTACTTTAGGAAATTTCGTCCCGAAATTTATTTAGAGGAAACTTGTGAGAGCTTGAAAACATGAAGTTGAAAAGATCGAACAACATTGGTTAGGGTTCTGAACTTCTAGTAATCTTTAATAACATCATGATTGCAATGTAAGAGGGATACTTATATACAAGTATATGAAGCGTCATTGGTGCGTCCACCGTACCTCCATTACATCGTTCGCATTTTGTTATTGTTGTCACTATCGGTTCTTACACATAATAAATCTTACTGTGGTTACCGTGCACTAAATTTCATAATTATGTACGCGTCCATAATTAGACAATTCCTTGCATAGTTCACACAGTCTATTTTATAATGTGTAGAGGAAAACCAAATGAACAATCCTGTGATGAGTGTGACTAGACCGCCATAGAGTCCTTTTAATTAAATCAATAAATGATCTAAATAGACTATCCAGGAGTCTGTCCAGCTACATCACTAGATGTCGTTCTTTAACCAAATTGTGAATCAATCTTTTTGAATAGACCACTTATGGGTCTCTTATGAATCATGGAATGGTACTATAACCCAAGGGTCTTAACTACCACGTAGAAGCCCATAAGGATTAAGGTAGTACCTTTTAAATATCCTACTATGAATCCCTCATATGAAGATACGAAAGATTCTATGAGGATTTGAAAATCGGATCACACAAAAACATAGAGAAGAACACATAAACACATATCACATAATCGCATAATCGCACACTCGCATTATTGTTTAAATTGACCTTTAAATTTGTTATCTTTGGACACGGGTATTTAAAGCATTCAAGGAATCAAATCCTTAATTGCAGCAATTTGGATGGATCCATATGAATACCCTGCTTGTTGACTACATAACCCAAAAAAAAAAACTGAACTTCTTTAAGCCAAAATTTCCTCTTGGAGGATTTAGCGAAAAGTTTGTTCCTTCTTTAAGGGTTCCAGTGTCAATGAAGGTGTTGATCATGATCGGCTCGGGACATGAATAGATCAAGATGTCATCATTAATAACAATGACGAACTGATCCAAATAAGACTTGCAGACTCTATTTATTAAGTCCATGTAGATGACTGGAGCATTTGTCAATCCAAAAGGCATGACTGTAAACTCGTAATGGTCATACTTCGTGCAGAAAGCCGTTTTGGGAATATCTTCTTCGAGAATACGAAGTTGATGATACCCAGAACGCGAATCGATCTTGGAAAAGTATGAAGTACCCCGCAGATGATTGGAGAGATCATTGATTTAAGGTAGGGAATATCGATTCTTGATGGTAAGCTCACCAGGCTTACGTTAATCGATATACATTCGAAAAGATCCATCTTTCTTTTCACAAAGAGGATAGGAGTTTCTCCAAGGTGAAAAGTTCGGACTGATGAATCCTTTATCAGACAACTCTTGAAGTTGTTTTGATAATTCTTGCATCTCGAACGATGCAAGACAATAAGATACTTTAGATTTAAAAGAAACAAGCGTTTGAGGTTCTTAGGGAGATTACAAGTGATCATAAAAATGACAGAACCACACGAGTAGTTTTGTCTTTGTGTTGACATCATAAGGTTGAATCAAACATTCACACAATTGCATTAGTTAAAAATAAAACCACAAATTTTATTTATATAACAACCGCATTGTCTTTAAATGTTACAAGATAACAACCAGAGGAAAAACAAACTGCTAATTGTTCACTCCTTCATCATTGAGTGCCTCATTGATGTTAAACACTCGACCGCGTGCTGGATTCACATTGACGTTGACGTTCGCGTTCGGGTTTGCGTTAGCATTTGCATTCACCAGTCTTGGGCAGTTGTGGCGGAAGTGACCAATATCTCCGCAGTTGAAACATGAACCCAGTGGAAATCTCGCAGCATTCCCTTGAACCGGAGCTTGAACCTGAGCAGCCTGATTTTGTCCCAAACGACAAACTTTGGCTAAATGCCTAAGTTTACCACACGTCGTGCATTGCCAGCAAACTTGTTGTACCGCGTGATGACCGTTGCAGCGTGCACAATAAGGTGCGGTACCGGCATATGCTTTCTTTGCAGGTGACTGAGCTGGTAGGTTCCGCGGGTTCTGAGCAGTCTGTGCTTTAACAGCAAAGTTCTGAGCACCCTTGCGCTTCCTTGATTTCTTCGACGTCTCACCTTCCTTACTCTTCTTGTTTTGACCTTTCTTGCTATCCTCCTTGTCAGCTGACTGTTTCTTGCCCTTGTCACCCTTCCTGTGTAACTTGTTCTTTCGAATCTGTGACTCGGTCAATGTCGCTGATAACTCGATCGCCTGACGGAGTGTGGCAGGGTTACTACCAGTAAGGATGTCTTGTACCGAGTCAGGTAGGCCGTCGATGTACCTTTCGATAGCCTTGTCGAGTGGGGTAACCATAGTTGGGCAAAGCAGACTCAACTCTTCAAACCGATCAGTATAAGCCCTGTGCTCACCACTATCTTGCTTCAATTCATCAAATTCCTTCTCCAAAGCTCGCTGCTCATGACGAGGACAGAATTCCCTCATCATCAGGGCCCTAAGTTCAGCCCATGTCTGTGCCAGAGCAACTTCTGCACCACGATCCCTCATAACCCCGTTCCACCATGTGAGAGCCCTCTTCTGAAACACACTCGAAGAAAACTCGACCTTGCGATTGTCAGGACACTGCACGTGGCGGAAAGTATTCTCAATGCTCTCGAACCATTGAAGAAGCCCAGTCGCTCCTTCAGAACCACTAAACTTGAGTGGTTTAGCCTGGTTAAAATCCTTGTATTTGCATGGAACATGATTGTTGTTGTTGGCTTGGTTCCATTGAGCAAAGAGGATTGGGAATTGAGCAGCCATTTGCTGTGCAATGATTTCTGCCAGTTCGGCAGTCGCTATCTGGTTTTCGCGTCGAGGAGGCATTCTAAAAGAGGAAACATGAAAGGAAACGAGTGAGAGAATTAGACGAAAAGAATGAGATGAAACAAATCTGATGAAAGCAAGGGTAGTGGTCATTTGTTTGTTACCACAAGGTAAACAAACGACACACAGTGACTAATCAAAGTAAATGGGTCAAAAATAATGTATCGCGAAGACGTGCTCGCCTATAAGTGAACACTCATCCCAAGAATTCCCAGGTAAGCACAACTGGTCTCGCGTCTGATGAGATGTATACGAAGTGCTTGCCTAGACAGAAAACCCAGAATACAGGCATTCACCCTTCCAGTTTGCACGTGTTCACATTATTTAAAACCCAAAACCTTGACGAAATTTGAAAATTCAAAGGGGTTCAAAACCATATAACAGAGGGTTCAAAACCTTACAATAGAGGGTTCAAAACCTAGAAATCAATCATCCTAGAACAGATGATTAGTTTCCAAAGCGGTTTTGAAATTTATGTTCTTGTTGTGGTCGTCGCCTAAGGATAGGTGACGGTATTGTTTTATGACTAAACGCAAGTAAACTCGCGTTAGGGTCCTAGAAAGGTTATAGACTAGGTCAAAGCATTACTAATAACCTAATTCCCTATAACCATTGGCTCTGATACCATCTTTTCTGTCACACCCCGACCACGTATAACATACAAGACGTGGCGGAAACATCGGGGAGTGTTGTAACAGAATTAATGTTTCATAACCATGGATACCAAAAAGTGTTTTGTTTTATTCAACATTGAATAATTACATCGTCTGGAAATCTAAATACACAATTTAAACATTGTCTATCATTGTTATTGAGTCACTAAGGCCTTGTCCAGTCCTATGTGAGCATGCATCCTATCAATCGATATCTTTCAATACCTGAAACATATGTGAAAACGAGGTCAACAAAGAAATGCTGGCGAGATACATAGGTTTTGTGAAAATAAGATTCATGACTTCTGTTTTAAGAAAATGTTTAGTCATGAACCTTGTAATTTGCTTTGTCTTTGTAAATCATTTGAAAAATAATAAGTTCAGATGATATGTACAAATAAAAGAATAATGCATGATTAAATGAATAACCATGTAAAATGAGTTTGTATAAGTTAAGTTGTTTGTAAATCAATGTCTTGTGAAAAGTATGTTATTTGTATAAAATGTTCCATGTATCAAACTGAAATGATTCAAATAACGCTACGACATGCAATACCATACAAACACTTATATATAGGAAGTACCAGCGGCGTATCCACCATGCTTGTATCATATTACACACGCCTCGTTACTTAATCACTTACTCAAACCAAACCACCAAGATGTAATGTTTAAACCAATTGTCAAATGTATTGAATAATATGTCAAAATGTTCATGTCAAGATGTAAATCATGTTATGTATAACCAAAATGATATGTATGGCTAGTGAAATGCATCAACTAAACCATAGGTGAAACGCACAAAACAAAGTATTGAAGTAAAACTTGGTTTAAATCAATACTATGTTTCGTGGAAATGCATGATCAAATGTAAATCATGTCCAAATGTTTACCCAACCGTTAATCGTTCTTGTTTTAATTGTTCAAATCGTTCTTGTTGTTTTAATCGTTCAAATCGTTCTTGTTTTAATTGTGAAACTACTTTATGGTCGATTCTCTAATAACATTCAAACCTTCTTGACTCGTTCCTCGTTCCAACTCGCTCTCGTTCTCGTTCTTAACAAACCCTTACCAAAGGGTAAGTTAATAATTACAGATTCAGTCGTTACCCAAAATACCCACACATAACCATGGGTATAGAAAATAACGGGATTTGTCAGATCCTATGGTACCATAACCTAATACTGGTCGGCTTGATCATTGCTAATGAATGTCATTGGTTATGTAACTACAACCAACAAGTTTGTTCACTTTATTGAAATCGTTCTTGAAACTATTGTAATTGTTTTTGAAACCATTATAATCGTTCTTGAAACCACATTTGTAATTGTTTTTGAAATCATTGTAATCGTTCTTGAAACCACATTGTAATTGTCATTGTAATCGTTCTTGAAACCACATTGTAATTGTTATTGTAGTCGTTCTTGAAACCACATTGTAATTGTTATTGTAATCGTTCTTGAAACCACATTGTAATTGTTAAAATATTTAGCACATATGAATCACCCCAAAACAGTTGAAAACAGTAAAAGAGGGGTATAATGTACTCGCCTGAGAGTGCTTAGGAGTCTTGAACAACTACCAAGTAAGCTAGAGGAGTCCCGGAAATCAAACGGTACCTAATATAGGTAACTACATAAATAACCCGGACCTAAATCGGAAGACTGGGTAGCAGGAGGGTTTGTAAACCAAATGAGTGTAGGAACTCATATGATATGGTTTAACAAAGCCTACATACTAAATGAAACTTAACCTAAGTATTATCGACCCATCGCGACCCATTAAGGTAGCTTATGCTACTTTAACGCGTCGTTTGCGTGAAACGCGTTCGGACCGCCTAACTAGTCCTATGACAAGTATTATATGCCTAAACATGTTACATAATCAGTTATGTGACAAAAGTTTAGATTACATATGCTAAATTACCAATTATACATGAAAAGGGTATTCTGGTAATTTACCTAAGGCATATAAACTACCTATCATACAACTAATTTAAACGATGTGACCATAAGGTATAACCTCGGAAGGTTATTCCCTATATACTATGGTCACCTAATGTGTTTGGTCGGATCCTAATGATCGACCAAATGGGTCGGGTTCGAAGGTATAAGCGATTTATCAGATCGCTTACCCTACGACCCTAGACAACGTGGTAATCAGTAGGCATAGTCCCAAGGGACTATAACCAACGTGATTACACTCACGTTGTGAAGTTCAAACGAACTTCGCATTGACCATAAACTGGTCAACGCAGAAAGTCAAACAAAGTTTGACTTTTAGACTCGAAAGACTCGAAAAGCAATAAAAGAACGAAAGAATACTTACGAAGGGTCCCCGAATGCTAATCTAGATCACAATAACTCAGGTATGAAACAATGGTTCCAACTTAGAGTCACTTAGATCAGATTCTAGTGGTTTTGGAGTAATGGGGGGTGGGGTATTTATAGTTTTCGGGTAACCGTTAAGATCGTTTGTCGAATATCGTGCCTTAATCGTATCCGTACAAGTGTCGGAAAGTTATGGTGCCTAAAAACAACCCTTATCAGCTGAATATGCAAGTGGTGAGTGTGTGGTGGTGGTTAAAACAGCTGGAATACGCTGACTGTTCAATCTTATCTGATCAGAGAGGCTGACGCGGGCCGCCTAAGATTTAAGCTTGGCTCACGCGGGCCGCCTAGCTCTTCAGATCAGAAAACAAGTTTCAGAATCTACAGTTTTGGTCCCTGCACGTGTTTAAGCCCATTTCCGGCACTTCTAAGGCCCGTAAAGCCAACTTTAAGGCCCTAAAATGTTTCCTAAACATTGTGGACATGAAACATGCTCAAAAATATGCCGGGTGTTGGTTCGTTTGGTCGTACGAACGCGATGTTCGCTTAATTACGACGGAATGCGCATAAGCGCGAAAAACGATCCAAATGATGCAACGAATGGATTTTTGGCAAGCCAAACACTAAAGCATAATATAGCCATGCTTACATAAATTTTTGGATGTCCGGATGTATTCAGAACGTAAGTTATGCGCGAAAATGCAAACTTGTGCACTTTTTGACACTTTTAGTCCCTGAATGAGCCAAAAGTTTATTTTAGCACACCGAACACCTCAAAGCCTATTTCTAAGCTATGTAAAGGATATTTATGGTATGTTTAACTTATGGTCATGTTCCGGAATGTCTGTTACAGTTCAAATTGGCATACTTTCGCAGTTTGTCAAGTTTAGTCCCTGTAAGCGAATTAGCTTGTTTTTGCCATACCAAAGCCTTCAAAACTTATTTCTAAGTTATGTAAAGGTTATTTAAGGTATGTTAAGCCTATGTCACTATTCCGGAGTGTTTGTTGCATTAAACTGGTTATATTTACGCATCGGTGCGCGTATAACCTTCCAGAAAGCGATTTAGAGTTTGGATTTGAACAAAAATTGATATGTGTTAATGATACACATATTTTTACAAATCCCAAGTATGAAATACAATATTTCATTGGTTCGGTATTTGTTTGATGGCCGTGGAGGCACAGGTGTTACAGTTGTTTTACTGTTTCTCTCATCAGAATCTTTTATCGTTCTTTTTAGCTTCTCATGATTTTCAGAAAGTTGTCGGTTTTCATGAATTAACTTTTCATTATCTTTCCTAACTCTTTCTACATCAATTTTATCCTTTTCAATTTTCTCAGTTAATTCTTTTATTCGATCATTTGAAGCTTTCACCAATTTGTCATGACTTAAGATTTGATTTTCAACTTCTCTGACTCTTTCAGTCAGTTCTTCAGTCTTTTTAGTACTGAGATATGCATGTGTAATACAAACCTTGCAGTCTTTCATGCAATTTTTGCAGTCACTTTCAATTTTGGCCTTATTAGTCTTACCTGACCCATTTGTTGAATCATTAGAACTGACCTTGCTCTTTGACTCAGATCCAGACTTAGAATCTACCTCTAATTCCTTTGCTGCGAGTACTTTATCTGCCATTTTCTTTAGATTCTCTGCAGTTATCTCTTTCGTCGTGTCGATTATCCCATCATCGACCTTATTCGATTTTGATTCCTTCTCTTCAGCTTCTCTTGCCCACATTCTCTGTCTCTCTTCTTCCTGTTCTGCTATTTGTTCGATAAGAGTTTCAACAAGAAGTGTTGATGGTTCAACAAGTATATTTCCTTTAGGATCCAGATAGCACTCTCTGTCAGCATCCCATCTGTTTGCACTTTTTGCCTCTTTCCAGGCACGATAATGTCTATCTTTCATTTTTTGTGTTAACACCTTTCTGTTGACATATTTTTGTTCTTCAGTTTGGGTGTCTTTGAATGGCACAATCTTTGCCATGAAGGCATATCCCACAGCATCTCCTTCCGGTAACAAATCACTCCAGTCAAAGCCCTCATCATCATGGATAACTGCTAAGGCTCTTGACTTTTCTTTAGGAGCTTCTTCTAACTGCTTCATTCTCAGAGGTTCTGCTTTGTTTTGATGATAAATGGCCTTTTTATAATAATCATCACGGAATGGATTGGCCGTTTCAACAGAAGCTGCATTTCGGCATTCTCGTTTAAAGTGCCCCTTTTGCTTGCACTTAAAACATGTTACCTTCGATTTATCAAAACCCAATTTCGTTGAAGGTCCACCAATGGAGTGTCTACCGGTTATCTCCATGAACCTCTGAGCCCTTCGAACAACACTCGCCATACACCATCTAATGTCAATCAACTCCATTTCTTCGGGGTCAATTTGATCATAGTCTTCTTTGGTAAGGTTAGTGTTCCCGATATTTCCTGCTACTAAACTTTCATAGGATTCCAATATTGAGGCCAGAAACACCATATGCTGCTTGGCTGCTTCTTCGCTGAAGTTTTGTGCATTGTTAAGATTTACAGCAATGTTGCACTGGAAGATGTTTTTCGGAACAGATTGTTGCTGTTGGCTTGGAGCAGATGAAGGCGATCCTCCATGATATCCACTGCTTGGAGCAGAACTGCTGTTTTGATTCTCTTGATTCTGCATGCTAGAGTTTTCAGCTGAGAACGTAGTCTTTGGTGACACAGTTTTTGGAATCATGCTTCCCCGATAGTACAGATTAAAGTTTTGTTGATACGGGGTGCTGTTGACTTTGTTTATCTTTCTGATCTCAAGCTCGTGGCTTTCAAACCTCTCAATCAGCAAATCACCTGTCAGATCCTCCTTCTTCACTTTGTTCCTCAACAGCAGGGCAAAATACATCCAATCCTTTTCATCGGGCAGTGAATCCAACAACTTATCAACCAATTCTTCCTCGGTAAACTTAATCCCATGTCTAGAAAGCTCGATCTTTAAGTGATAAAACCGTTCTATCATCTTTGAAACCGATTCATTCTTCATACAACCGAACAGATCAAATTCTTTCTTCAATAATTTTTTCTTGTTCTTAACAATTTCTTCTCCTCCCACACGCTTCTTTTCTAATTTTCCCCATAAATCTCTGGAATCTTTGTAATCGATTAAAGATATGATATCATCCCTCACTGATTGATGTAGCAATGCGATACATTTCTTTTCAGCAATAAAAGTTTCTTGTTCAGTATCGGTTAAATTTTCGTAGTCACTTCTTCCAATGTCAAAACCATTCTTCAAACACTTCCATCTTTGGTAGGCGAATGCCTTCAACCAGTCCTCGAACCTGCTAGCCCATCTACTATAATCTTCTATGGCCATGAGCATGGGTGGTTTGTTGTAGGTGCCATAAGCGTTATCCATGCTTAGTGAGTCAGCAATGGCTTTCTTAGGATTCGGGTTTGGAGCAGTGTTGTTTGTGTTGCTTGACGTGGCGTCTCCCATGTTGCTGGTGTAAGCAAATATGTCGCTGAATGGGTTTAGAAAATCGTCCCCCATTTTAGAGTACATGAAACAGTTTACAAACACTTAGACAAATTTTTGTGATTTTCAAAAGTTTCACACTGGTGGACTTGAATCGGATGGTGATCCGATCGAGTGGCATAGTAATATAAAAGAGAAGTACACGAATCGGATTGCAACTCGATCGGGTGGTTGTCCGATCGAGTGGTTGTCCGAACGAGTAGCACAGAGACTTTCGAAAACTTTGACTTTTCAACCTTTCACCGATCGGGTAGTCGTCCGATCGGGTGACAGGATGACGTAAGCAGATGAAAAATAGAATAACAATGTTGTTCGATCGGGTAGTGATCCAATCGGGTAACACTGATGACGTCAGCAACAAGTATCCAAGAACAATCTAAGCCAAATCGTCCGAGCAGCTGTTCGAACGAGTGGATGACGTCAACAAACATGAACAGTTCAACATGGTTTTTGATGATTTTGATCTTGTTTTTGATTGGATTTTCTTATGAAATTTTGAAGGATTGTACTATGATTGATTGCGAATCGATTGATATCAGTTTTATCCAATTTTAACCGTAGATTCACGTTCAATTTTATGTTTTTCTGGTTTTTAAGGTGACAAAGTGAAAAACACTGTAAGAAATGAGTAGAAAGTGAGAGAATTCGTCAAATTTCCGGTGAAATTTGACTCTAATCAGCAAGAAAAGCTAGAATTCCGGTGAATTCGCTGTCGTAGATCTCAATTCAGCCTCCTTGATGCTCTGATACCACTTGTTAGGTCCTTTTATACAGGACCTGATTGTCACAAACGTGGATGAATCGACCTCGATCAATGTGCGGAATCCATTGGATCAAGTCACAGAAATACAACAAAGTATTCAATGTTTAACACCGTCTGATCTTTCTATTCAGATGATATGAAAGTACACAAGTGCCAGAAGATAGTCAGACTAGACAGAGACTTCTAAAGTTCCAAAAAGTTTTAAATGACATACCCTGGTCAGGTATTTATAGGCAACTCAGGAAGCTAGTAAGTGCTGTCCGATCGGATGACAGTGCTGTCTGATCGGATGTCGGGTGACACAAGTCAACCTTTGGTCAACACTTTTACATACAAGTGCCATTCCCTGAGCTGTCTTTCTACGTACATACATACATAAACATAATAGCTCACAAAGGACATAAACAGACAAAATATGACTAAATGCTGACGGAAGCTACAAACGCATGAACTAACATAAACGTACATAAATAAGTTGTAAAGAATGATTTGACATTATGAATGGTGAATTGTGTGTGCACCAATATACTATGTGTATTGTCATTATATTGTTCAATTTAAGGCACATACACACTTTAAGAGAAGAAAGAAAGAAGGACAAGAGACTTTAACAAAATTTGTCCCCCTCATTGAAAGCATTATAACAAAAACTAAAGAGTAATGGTATTTGGGCATCCTCTAAAATTAGTTGACACCCTCTATACGATGCATATAAAACTATACGCTTCGTGTAGGGTTTCAATGCATGAGAAAGAGTAAACATATACGACGTGTATAGCATTATACGCGTCGTACAGGTAAAATGTACGAGATTTTTAAGGTATATTACAGACTTTGCAGGCAGTTCAGACTGATAAGGCCTAAAAAGAGTCTCCTATATGACGCGTATAGAGTTATACTCGTTGTATAGGATTCCGGTTGTTGAAACATTAAACCCTATACGGCGCGTATGACCCTATACGCGTCATATAGGTCTAGAAAATTGTCATAAAGCCAAGTATACGGGGACCATTTTATTCAAATGAAAAGTCACAAACAAAAACACTGATCAAACTATTTATATCCCGATGTCGTTTTGGGACATTAGTTATGTTTTTGGTGAAGATTCAAACACGTTATATGTCTCCAAAAGCATTTTCAGACCTGACATTGAACGAGGTGAGGAGGAGGTTTGTCCGTGCTTCGTTATAGTGACGGGAGAGTTCTACATGTGCTGCATGATTTGAACCAGGTAAAATCAACATAAGATGTGATGTCGTTTTGGTTACCAAAGTCTCACAATTAAGTTGTTTCAAGAGTTGGTAGATGAAGCTGAACCATCTTATGTGGCACAAAGTTATCCATAGTACGAAAACCGTACTTACAATTCGCATGTGGAAGAACATCACAAGAGCGAGTACAAGGAATGTGCTAAGGACATCGAGGAAGGTGATAACGGCGAGGTGATAACTTTCAATACATTTTGTGTGGCTTAAGATTGTGTAGTTTATTGTCTAGGTGCATGCATTAGGGTTTAATGATCACATTTTCGAGAGAGGAAACGAGGCTATTGAAAGTTTCGGGGGGTTTAGATAGAAGTTTGGATAAGATACAGCTAGTTCGGTAGAAATTTCGTAAGAATAGTCAAAAGTAGAAGGATTTCATTCATACCGAAATAGTATACATTGTTGACAGGCTGGATAGAGCATATGGAAATCTCTCCAGCCAAAAGTCCAAAACTTAACAACTATGAACACATGACACCTATTTATAGGCATGGGCTTTGGAAAGGATGACTCATTTGTGAGGACGAGTCATTCGTGAGGATGAGTATACTCGTCCTCTCGAAATGTTTCGTCCTCACGAAAGGTGTCGTCCTCTCGAAAGATGTCGTCCTCTAAAGGTCTCATCCACACAGAATATGCCTAACAACTATAAATACATTATAGAGAGAGAAAGTTGATTTTGTATAATTGTATTTGGGGCTATAAATAGATTTTAGTAACGTGTATTAGGTGACTTTATCTAGGGTTAGGGTTTAATTATTAGATTTTAGAGATATAGAAAATAGGGTTATAAATAGATTTTAGAGAGGGAAAGTTGATTTTATATAAGGGTATCATTGTATAATTGTATTAGGGGCTATAAATAGATTTTAGTAGAATTTATTATGGGTCTTTATATAAGGTTACTGTGACATCTGTGTCTCTATGACCATCAGACAAATACCAAATCAATGAAATGTTGTGTTCCATACTTGGGATTTGTATAAATATGTGTATCATTTGCACATATCAATTCTTGTTTGATTTCGAGCTCTAAATCGCTTTCTAGAAAGTTATACGCGAACTGATACATAAACGTAATCAGTTTAATGCGAAAAATACTACGAAACAGTGACATGGGCTTAACATACCTTAAATAACCTTTACATAACTTTGAAATATGTTTTGGAGGGTTTGGTGTGTCGAAATCAAGTTTATTTGATCGTAGGGACTATTTGCGTCAAACTTCAAAAGTCTGCTGATTCGTATGGTATCGAACATTCCGGAACTTGACCGTAAGTTAAACATACCATAAATATCCTTTACATAGCTGAGAAATAGGCTTTGAGGGGTTCGGTGTGCAAAAATAAACTTTTTGGTCAAACAATGACTAAAAGCGTCAAAAAGTGCACAAGTTTGCATTTACGCGCATATCTTACGTTCTGAATATATCAGGACATCCAAAAATTTATGTAATCATTAAAATATTTTATTTTAGTGATTGGCATGTTAAAATTTCCATTCTTTGCGCAATTTGGATCGTTTTTTGCGTCCGTTCGTGTTTCGTCATAATTAACCGAACAACTCAATCGTACGACCAAACGAACCAACATCCGAGATGTTTTCGAGCATATTTCATGTCTCCTACACTGTGGCATCGTTGTAGAGCCTTGAAAATGGCTTAACGGGCCTTAAACGTGT
Organism: Helianthus tuberosus; assembly: GCA_030545235.1. Lineage (NCBI taxonomy): Eukaryota > Viridiplantae > Streptophyta > Magnoliopsida > Asterales > Asteraceae > Helianthus > Helianthus tuberosus. The sequence continues at coordinate 105,060,170 of CM060355.1, forward strand.
CAAAAATGGCATTAAACATGTGCAGGGACTGTTTCTGTAATTTATCAAACTTCAGCTGATATGGGACTAGGTGGTGGGCCGCGTAAGATGGGGACTCAGCCTACGCAGGGCGCGAGAGCTCTCCAGACCTGCAAAACTCAGTTTTGCAATCAGCAGTTGGTTTTTGGGTTATTGTACATGGTTTTCTCATACATGGAGCTGGTTTTGGGCACCCCTAGCTTTGTAAAATCAGTGGGCACACATGGAGGGTCAAGATTGAAGCTCAAAGTTCGAGAAACGATCTTAACGGCTCTTGAATTCCTTTAAATACCCACCTTGATTTATTTGGTTCTTCATATTTGTTCTCATTCTGCTCTAAGTTGAAGCTCTCAAGCTTCATACCTGAGCAATTTGAGTTCAAATCTTCAAGCTTGGACCTTTTGTTATGCGTTTTTAAGCATGAAAGTCAAACAGTGTTTGACTTTCTGCTTTGACCAGTCAATGGTCAACACGAAGTTCGTTTGAACTTCGCAACGTGAGCGTAATCACAATGGTCATAGTCCTTTGTGACTATACCTACTGATTACCACGTTATTTAGGCATAGTGACGAGTCATAGTTTCGGTCAAAATACGCGTTTATGCGTATTTTGCAACCAAACTATTCTTGGGTATCAAAAGCCTTTTGTTTTGATATCAAACTTGTTTTTAAACTTAGTTAAACATGTTTTAACATGTTTAACTCGTCACTTTTAGTTTAGCGCTTATATAGGGTCGTAAAGATAAGCGATCTAAACAACCGCTTAGACTTTCAAACCCGAACCGTTTGGTCGATCATTAGGATCCAACCAAACATATTTTGTAACCATAGTTGTATAGGGAATAACCTTCCTAGGTTATACCTTATGGTCACTTCGTTTAGTTTGTTGTATGATATGTAGTTTATATGCCTTAGGAAAATGACCAAAATGTCCTTTTTGGGCATAAATTCATTTTAAGCATATGTAACTTAAATTTTTACATCTAAACTGATTAGGTAACATTATTAGACATGTAAAGGCAGATAATACTTGTCATAGGACTAGTTAGGCGGTCCGAACGTGTTTTACGTGAACGACGCGTTAAAGTAGCGTAAGCTACCTAAACGGGTCGTAATGGGTCGTAAGCACTTAGGATAGGTTTCGATTTAGTATGTACGCTTTGTTAAACCATATCATATGAGTTCCAATACTCATTTGGTTTACGAAACCTCATTCTATCCGATCTTCCGATTTAGGTCCGGTTTATTAACATAGTTACCTATATTAGGTGCCGTTTGATTTCCCCGACCCCTATAGCATTGCTTGGTTATTATTTAAGACTTCTAAGCATTCTCAAGTGAGTACATAGTTCCCCTCTTTTACCGTTTTTAACTATTTTGGGGTGATACACATGTGCCTACTTGTTACTTTCATGTTTTTTCAGGCTTTTATAACATATACTTGCTCTGTTCATTAGTACACATACAGTACATGATTTCCATTATGTTTTGCTATGTATGTTCACTTAGCATGCTAGCACATTGATTTTAATATATTACATTTTGTTGCATATGTTCACTCAGAATATGGACACATTGAGTTACATTGCATTTTTGTTGCATATGTTCACTCAGCATATGGACACATTGTTTTACATTTCTACTTTGTATGTTCATTTAGCATATTTAGTGCATTATTTTCATATAACATGCTTACATTTGGTATAACATTTGGTTTGTTTAATGAAACTAATACATTCATTAACACCGATCATGCCGCTCGATAGTAGGTAGTGGTACCATAGGACTTGACAACTCCCATTTCTGAAATCCTAGGTTTGTTTGGACGTAAGGAATGACCGAATCCAAATTCATTTTTGGTAGACCTTTGACTTGTTCTAGGGTTTATCCTTCAGTCGCAAGGCTTGAATGTAGGCGTTTAACATTACCGCATAGATGTTTGTATCAGTAAAGCATGCAATTTTACAAAACATAACTTTTGATTTAAATTATGATTTATCAAATACATTGTTTTGTACATTTCATTCTTATAGGGTTGAGTAAATTCTTTTATTCACTATACATTACATTTGGTTATACATGAACATTTTTACATTGGTGGTTTGTTTGGGTAAGTGATTTAAATAACGAGGCGTGTGTAATATGATAAAAGCATGGTGGATACGCCGCTGGTACTTCCTATATATAAGTGCATTTATGATATTACATATCGTAGCATTATTTAAACCATTTCAAGTTAGACATATTACATTTTACACAAATATCATATCTTCATGGAACATTGTTTTACAAATAACATATTTTATACAAACTCATTTTTACTTGGTTATTTAGTTATCTATGCATTATTCTTTTATATTATCTGATATCTTATAAATTTTTGCATGATTTATAAAAGAAAACATTTTCAAGGTTCATGACTAACTTTGGTTAAACATTTTCTTTAAACTTACAAGTCATGAATCTTATTTTAATAAAACCTATGTAACTCACATGCATTTTTATGCTGACGTACCTATTTTCACATGTGTTTCAGGTGCTGTTGTTTGATGATTATGATGCAAACATACGATTGGACGAGGGCCTTAGTGACAATAAAATATACAAGACTAGTTAAATATGCTATGTCTCTTTGTTTTTAAGACATTGTAACCTCTTGTAATTCAATAAAACAAAACTTCAATTTCCATGCGTTATGAAACAATGATTCTGTGTCTCTCTGACCATCAGACAAATACCAAATCAATGAAATGTTGTGTTCCATACTTGGGATTTGTATAAATATGTGTATCATTTGCACATATCAATTCTTGTTCGATTTCGAGCTCTAAATCGCTTTCTGGAAAGTTATACGCGAACTGATACATAAACATAATCAATTTAATACGAAAAACACTCTGGAACAGTGACATGGGCTTAACATACCTTAAATAACCTTTACATAACTTTGAAATAAGTTTGGAGGGTTTGGTGTGTCGAAATCAAGTTTATTTGATCGAAGGGACTATTTACGTCAAACTGCAAAAGTCTGCTGATTCGTATGGTATCGAACATTCCGGAACTTGACCATAAGTTAAACATACCATAAATATCCTTTACATAGCTTAGAAATAGGCTTTGATGGGTTCGGTGTGCAAAAATAAACTTTTTGGTCAAACTGGGACTAAAAGCGTCAAAAAGTGCACAAGTTTGCATTTACGCGCGTATCTTACGTTCTGAATATATCCGGACATCCAAAAATTTATGTAATCATTAAAATATTTTATTTTAGTGATTGGCATGTTAAAATTTCCATTCGTCGCGTAATTTGGATCGTTTTTCACGTCCGTTCGTGTTTCGTCGTAATTAACCGAACAACGCAATGTACGACCAAACGAACCGACATCCGAGATGTTTTTGAGCATATTTCATGTCCCCTACACTATGGCATCATTGTAGAGCCTTGAAAATGGCTTAACGGTTCTTAAACGTGTCAAAAATGGTATTAAACATGTGCAGGGATTGTTTCTATAATTTATCAAACTTCAGCTGATATGGGACTAGGTGGCGGGCCGCGTAAGATGGGGACTCAGCCTACGCGGGGCGCGAGAGCTCCCCAGATCTGCAAAACTTAGTTTTGCAATCAGCAGCTGGTTTTTGGGTTATTGTACATGGTTTTCTCATACATGGAGCTGGTTTTGGGCACCTATAGATTTGTAAAATCAGTGGGCACACATGGAGGGTCAAAATTGAAGCTCAAAGTTCGAGAAACGATCTTAACAGCTGTTGAATTCCTATAAATACCCACCTTGATTCATTTGGTTCTTCACATTTGTTCTCATTCTTCTCTAAGTTGAAGCTCTCAAGCTTCATACCTGAGCAATTTGAGTTCAAATCTTCAAGCTTGGACCTTTTGCGTTTTTAAGCACGAAAGTCAAATAGTGTTTGACTATCTGCTTCAACCAGTCAATGGTTAACACGAAGTTCGTTTGAACTTCACAACGTGATCGTAATCACGATGGTCATAGTCCTTTGTGACTATACATACTGATTACCACGTTATTTAGGCATAGTGACGAGTCATAGTTTCGGTCAAAATACACGTTTATGCGTATTTTGTAACCAAACTATTCTTGGGTATCAAAACCCTTTTGTTTGATATCAAACTTGTTTTTAAACTTAGTTAAACATGTTTTAACATGTTTAACTCATCACTTTTAGTTTAGTGCTTATATAGGGTCGTAAAGATAAGCGATCTAAACAACCGCTTAGACTTTCGAACCCGACCCGTTTGGTCGATCATTAGATCCGACCAAACATATTTTGTGACCATAGTTGTATAGGGAATAACCTTCCAAGGTTATACCTTATGGTCACTTCGTTTAGTTAGTTGTCTGATAGGTAGTTTATATGCCTTAGGAAAATGACCAAAATGCCCTTTTTTGCGTATAAATTCATTTTAAGCATATGTAACTTAAATTTTTTCATCTAAACTGATTAGGTAACATTATTGGACATGTAAAGGCATATAATACTTGTCATAGGACTAGTTAGGCGGTCCGAACGCGTTTTACGCGAACGAGGCGTTAAAGTTGCGTAAGCTACCTAAACGGGTCGTAATGGGTCGTAAGCACTTAGGATAGGTTTCGATTTAGTATGTAGGCTTTGTTAAACCATATCATATGAGTTCCAATACTCATTTGGTTTACGAAACCTCATCCTCTCTGATCTTCTGATTTAGGTCCGGTTTATTAACATAGTTACCTATATTAGGTGTCGTTTGATTTCCGTGATCCCTCTAGCATTGCTTGGTTGTTATTCAAGACTTCTAAGTATTCTCAAGTGAGTACATAGTTCCCCTCTTTTACCGTTTTCAACTGTTTTGGGGTGATACACATGTGCCTACTTGTTACTTTCATGTTTTTCATGCTTTTATAACATATACTTGCTATGTTCATTAGTACACATACAGTACATGATTTCCATTATGTTTTGCTATGTATGTTCACTTAGCATGCTAGCACATTGATTTTCATATATTACATTTTGTTTCATATGTTCACTCAGCATACGGACACATTGATTTACATTGCATTTTTGTTGCATATGTTCACTCAGCATATGGACACATTGTTTTACATTTCTACTTTGTGTGTTCATTTAGCATATTTAGTACATTATTTTCATATAACATGCTTACATTTGGTATAACATTTGGTTTGTTTAACGAAACTAATACATTCATTAACACCGATCATGCTGCTCGGTAGTAGGTAGTTGTACCATCGGACTTGACAACTCCCATTTCTGAAATCCTAGGTTTGTTTGGACGTAATGAATGACCGAATCTGAATTCATTTTTGGTAGACCTTTGACTTGTTCTAGGGTTTATCCTTCAGTCGCAAGGCTTGAATGTAGGCGTTTAACATTACCGCATAAATGTTTGTATCAGTAAAGCTTGCAATTTTACAAAACATAACTTTTGATTTAAATTATGATTTATCAAATACATTGTTTTGTACATTTCTTTCTTATAGGGTTGAGTAAATGCTTTTATTCACTATACATTACATTTGGTTATACATGAACATTTTTACATTGGTGGTTTGTTTGGGTAAGTGATTTAAATAACGAGGCGTGTGTAATATGATAAAAGCATGGTGGATATGCCGCTGGTACTTCCTATATATAAGTGCTTTTATTAGATTACATATCGTAGCGTTATTTAAACCATTTCAAGTTAGACATATTACATTTTACACAAATATCATATCTTAATGAAACATTGTTTTACAAACAACATATTTTATACCAACTCATTTTTACTTGGTTATTTATTTATCTATGCATTATTCTTTTATATCATCTGATTTCTTATAATTTTTTGCATGATTTATAAAAGAAAACATTTTCAAGGTTCATGACTAACTTTTGTTAACATTTTCTTTAAACTTACAAGTCATGAATCCTATTTTAATAAAACCTATGTAACTCACAGGCATTTTTATGCTGACGTATCTATTTTCACATGTGTTTCAGGTGCCGTTGTTTGATGATTATGATGCAAACATAGGATTGGACGAGGGCCTTAGTGACAATAATAGATACAAGACTAGTTAAATATGTTATGTCTCTTTGTTTTTAAGACATTGTAACCTCTTGTAATTCAATAAAACAAAACTTCAATTTCCATGTGTTATGAAACAATGATTCTGTTAGGACACTCCCCGACGATTCTGCCGCGGTTTGGTTTTTTACGCGGTCGGGATGTGACAGTTAAGGTTTCATTGTCACATTTTATGGAGAGAAACTAGGCTATAAATATATATTTTAGAGAGAGAATGTTTGTTTGTCATGTAATATTTTATTCAGTCAATACATATAATTCTAACGCACCATTGTTTTAGGAATTCGGGTCTCTTGAAGAGTCTTGGTTTGGGTTTGCAAAAGAGGACTTGCGAGTGGTTACGTCATTGTGACCCGACGAACGTAATGGATATTGACGTGTGTCGGTGTCAGTATATTTTTAGTTATATTTTTAGCTCTTTTTAACTCGCCGATTTTCAAGTTTTAAATTTATAAAACAGGATATTTGATTATCACTCTACACACGTTAGGGCAAGTGCACCCATCGCGGACGTAGTATAGTGATGGCAATATATCGAGGTCGTCCAAGGACCCAAGAGCTTTTAGTAACGACTTATCGTCAAAGTCTAATCGAACCAAATTTTTAGAAAGGATTTTTAAACTAATAAAAAGATAAAAACAGAAAATAAAAATGATAGACAAGAAAGAATCACTTGGATCCGACTTATCTTTTATGTACCCTTTTGATGGTTTTCGCACTTTGGGCATTTTAAGACATTATCTTAGTTATAGTAGTAGGCCCCTCTTTTGGAGGCGACGTTACCCTCAACCTAGTGGTTTGAGTCAATAAGGACACAATCCCACGAGGTCAGAATATTGAAAGATAATTAAGTAAGTTATTAATGCAAAATGTGGTGGACCCCTCTTACAAGGCGGCGATCACCCTCAACCCGTTGGTCTGAGTCAGTAGGGATACAGTCCTCGTGGGGTTGGTTAAAAGTTTTAATAGTAGTTTATGAATAAGGGGTGCAAGTGTTTTCTTACTCTCAGTCGGGCCAATCATTTCCGGCCAATCCATGGAGTAGTACAAAACTTGCCCCAGGTTCTCGCAGGATCTATACACTGAACGAGACATAGAATTACACCATCCACCCTTCTAAACCCCTTACAGGCAATTAACATGTTTTATATAGACCGTTAAGACATGAATATGTTGAGTAAACGACATATGAAGAATGGGTGAATAAATTCGCCTTCAATATAAAAAACTAATTATTAAAATCATTATACATACTCAATTAAAATGTAGCCAAAGATTGGAAATCATAAAAGAAATACATAAAAGATATGTCTTCACCAAGTGATGTAAGAATTTAGCCAAACATGGCCTTTGTTTGACAAAGATTCTTACAATCAATCTTGGATCCCGAGACTACACACACACTCTAAAGATGGAAAAATGGATGATGGTGGTGGATGATGGTGTTGTAGTGGTGTTGGAGTGGTGGCAAGTGAGAGAGAAGTGGTTTGCCAAGGGATGAGTTGAAGTGGAACTAAGCACTTCTATTTATAGTTGTCTTCAGAAGCTTCAGCATGGCCCGTGCCCGGCTGGTACGGCCCCGTGCCTATCTCTCTCTTTCTTCCTCATTAACTGCTTGTCAGATGTGGTACTAACACGGCCCCGTGTGTCAACGGCACGACTCGTGGCCAAAGTACTTGCTGTACTATCGCAGATTCTGAAAATCTTTGAGTTGACCACGCCCCGTGTTGGCTTAGCACAGCCCCGTGTTGGCTGCCATTTTTGTAATTTGCAGTTGTCTTTTTTCCTGCCCAGCATCCATATTTGGACACGGCCCGTGTCTGGTGGACACGGCCCCATGTCTGTGACAACTGGCACAAAACCGGTAATTTCCGTACAGTTTAATTATTATTTAATATCTGCAATTATGTGCTTAAATGTCAACATTGTCTGATTACATGCTATACATATGAATTCATGCATGTTTTATACTTCAAGTATTGCTTTATGCATTTCTTTAAGCATTGCGTCAGAAAGACTAGTAAGCTCACCGGTAAGACACATTGTGTCAGCAGTTTTGCATAAAACAATCAGGCAATAGAATTAAGGCCTAGGAGTAGGTCCAACATCTAAAATACATTAAAACCCAAGTGTCGATACAAGGGTTAACATATAAACTTTCCGGAACCTAAACTATGCACTAAAAATCACCCGAAACTTATCTAAAATGCTGAAATCAACATAATTCAGCAACAATTCAGCTATAATCAGCTTTTAAGCACATTAATATCATGTAGAATTTATGTTTTATTGTCCAAAATAACTTACAAAGTGTCGGGAATTAAAACTGCCACAAAAATTGCTTTATACCTAGTGAAACTGCGCAATTCAGCACTTTAACGAACCGTAACAAACCGAACAACCGGACAATAACTGGGACATCAAAATTTGACTAGAAGTAATGTTTTTATGATATTAAACTAGTATTGATGCTAGAACACCTTAAAAATCATAAAAACCCCTAAACACACTTAAACATACTTAAACCTTACCGTTTGCACTTTAAACCCTCCACTTCCCAAAATTTACACTTTACCCCCCTCGCCATAACCGGCCCTATGGGCCCCACTTGACTATATTTACTCTTCCTAACCATGTCCCCTAACTATTAGACATAAAATCTCTTTAAAAGATCATGTGTTGGAATATTCTCTTTATAAGACCTTAAGGTTACACCATTATCCTACATCACAAAATTTCATCTTCTTCACCCCTTGGTGCTCTCTAACTCAAGGCTCAGCACACACATACATGCACATCCATTTTCAAGCCTCAACCATTCAATCCAAGGTGATCTAGAGGTGTATGGAGGCCATTCAGGAAGGTGTATGGTGCTAGAACTTGAAGGACCACCTTGTGGAGCTTTTAACCTCTTGATTTCTTCCTTGTGCATCACCTTCATTTTTGTGCCACTTCCCTAGCCATTAGAGCTAGTAGTAAGCTTCTTGATCACTAATTTAAGTCATATTTATGTTATGTACAAGTTTCACCATCTAAACAACTTAACTTCTAATGATAAAAATGAAAAGATCTAACATATTCATGAAGAAAATAAGTGATTACATGGAATTTTAGTGTATGTATTGATGTTGTTGATGTTATATCTTGTGGTTATGGATTAGATCGAGTATGTTAAAGCTTGGATCTACCAAGTTTAAGCATGGATCTTGAAGGATCCATGGTTAAACTTGAAGATGAACATATGAAGCATGATGTGAACTTGAAATAAGAAATTATATGTATAATCTTGTAACTTTGAAGTAATAAAGTATGTGTAGAACTAATTTTTGAATCTAAAACTCATGAAAAGTTGTTAAAAATATAATATAAAGCTTATTTTTGAAAGATTTAAAGCTATTAAGCATTGATCTTGAAAGATCCATGGTTAAACATGATGTTAAAAATTATGATCTTTCTAATAAACATAAAAGTGGTTTTAGAAACATGATTTACAAACTTTGAAACCATTAAACTCATGGATGAGTTGGTTAGTAAAATGAATTTTCATAAAAGTTTGTTTAAAATACTCAAGAACACTTATTTTGGAAAGATCACCTTATGTAAAGTGTAGATCTAAAAGACTACACATTTTTAACAAGAACCAAGTTCACCATGATGTTTCATATGAAGAAGTTAGTGTTTATTGTTGATGATTATTGTTGGAAAATTTTTTGATGATTGAAAATAAAATAAACACATGTTTTGAAAACATGGGAAACCTCCATTTTTAGGGAAAACTATGTCAAAATTCTTATAAAATTTTGACACTTAGAAAATATAAGTATTGGTGAAACTTATTCCCTAAAAATTCACCTAAAAATATTTACCAAGATTTCCCTAATTTTTGTGTAAAGTTACAAGTTAAGAAATGATGATTTCTTCAAGTTAAAATGGATATTAAGTATGTATATTTTTAGGGAAAAATATATATATTTAGTGATCACCAAATTTTGTGCTAAGTGTATATTATGTGTATTATATGTAGTAGTGTATTAGGAACTTGAAAATACACTAAATACTCCCAAGGAGTATGAGTACAAAATACACATACAAATACATGAGAATACATAAGTATACAAGTGTACAAAAATTCCTCACAAAGAAGCACATGGGCAAATACAAGAAAATATATTTATGAAAATATATTTCTTAATATATTATTTAACTTGGACAAGTTATGAACTTAAAAATATATTTTTGGACAAACATATATAACCAATACCAAGTATTGGAAATTATACAAAATCGGGTGAATATCAAGAATAACCATATACATTTTATAGCATGACCAAAATATATATGTTTCATATAAGTCTTAAAAATATATTATTTTCAAGAAATATAATTCCGGAAAGTAATAAAATCAAAGTATTGATTTTTGGTGAAAAATACAAAATACACAAGTATTTACATAAAATACAAAGTATACTTGTATAAAAATAATATTGAAAATATTATTTCACAAAATACTTATATTTATTTTCAGGAAAATAATATAAGTAATATACGTAGTTAAAAATATAAACTATTTTTAACAACAAAGAACATATACATAAACAAATGATGGTGACTTGTACTTGTGTAATACAAGTCTAGTGGCTAACATTAATAGAACACGTATAGGTCACGACGCCACCGGTGAAGTTTACGACGCAGGAAACGCAAAGTTGTGAGTTCATGTCCCCACTTTTAAACTTTTACTTGTTTTCTAAACTTGGGGAAAATACATGTGTTATGGTATGTTGATTTCAAAAACTATGGAATGACACATAGATCACGTGACGAATAGGGTACCATAAGCAACATTAGTCAACGTATACATTTAGACCGCGGAACAGAAGGGTTAGATCTAATGGGTTTCAGGTAACCCCACTCTTGGCCTACTTCTACCAATGAGTGCTTTTGTGTCTCAGTCGATCTCGACAAAAATGCCTAGGTTTGGTGGCTTCCTATGTCATGACATATGTTAATGGCATAGCTAACCATTAGCGATCTCGTATTCCTTATATTTGCAGAAATACTTATTTCATACAAATTTCATACCATGTTTTCATTCAAGTATATAAACATTCAATACAAAAACTGCATGAATTCACACCAACATTATGTTGACGATTTTTCCAAAACTCACATGTATTTCAGGTAACTAAAGTGGATGTGCGCGCGGTTTTACTCTTGCTCCAAGATGTCGCTTTTGTTTTAGTCATGTCATGTCAAGACTCCGATACCTGTTTTTTGGGATTTAGTTACTATATTCCATCTTGCGTGGGATATAAGAATCAAAACCTTTATGTTCGTCTTTAAATAAAGTTGTAAACTTTTCAGACAATATGCTGTCTTGTGATGTAAACACTTATCCCACGTTATGTTTTTAGTTATGTAATGTTAATGGCATTTGGAGTTATTTTACGGGCATGTAGTATGTTTACCATTCGTATGCAATGAGAACCTTTCAGGATCACACCTCGTGCTTCCGCCTTAGAAAGGGGTGTGACATATTAGTATCAGAGCTGCGATTGTAGTGAACCCGGATCCCTTCTCGAGTCTAGACTACAATCTTTAGGATCCTCTCACGAAAACAATTTTTCAAAAGTTTTCATTGCATAAAACTTTCCGCGACATCCACTACCTGAAACTGTTTTCAAAAGACACTACGAGACTTAGGGTGCACTAGAGTAGCACTTGTCTTTGACTGAGAAATACTTGCAACAATGTGTATAATTATTTGTATATTAATTAACTAATAATTAATATATATATATATATATATATATATATATATATTTATATATGTGTACCATGAATAGAATATCACAGGTACACGTGTCTTCGTCTAAGAGCAGCAGCCTACCTGAAGGAAGTGCCCCGATGATGATGGCCCCTGACGATGAGATTCCTTCAGCCAGAAGAAGGTCAGATGTGAACACCACTACCCCTCCATCCCTGACTTCGAGGCCGACCCTGAGATGATAACCGATGATGATGATCCCGACGATGTCTTAGCCTTACCTTTACCTCTTCTTGGCCAGCAGATCGTAGGACATCCAGATGGTGGACATCTCGTTGAACCTGTTCCCATCCATGCTGTTCCTTTTGCTGCCATCCCTCTTGAGGACTGGTCAATCGTAGATAACCTAGAGTATGGTGTAGCCTCTCCTGTTATGCTCGTTACAGATATCCCTTCCGATTCTGACCTCGAGTCTGATGCCGATTCCTCCGATTCAGTGATATCTTCGGCCCTTTTTACTGCTGGACTGAGAGTTTACCCGACTGGTGATGATGATGACGATATGCCTGTTGTGCCATCCACTCCTACCCATGTCTCTACACCTCCCCACACTCCTACTCAGATCAGCTCCCTCATCCGTCGAATTCGTGAGCTTGAGGATGAAGTGACTCATCTTCATAGTTTGATCTTCCCTACACCCCCACCCTCTCCCCCAGCCTATTAAATACTCTATTGGAGTAATGTTTTTGGGTATGAAGACAAGAACCGCCGATGTGAAGAAAGATATTTGTCTTTTATATATATTAAACTTGTACTATGGGGTGATGTAACCCGTATGCATTTTGTTTTCTTCGCAAACAATGATGTAACAAGTTGTCCTGATATGTATAAAGACTCGGTGAAATATCTTGTGACACATCAATACTTATCTGTTTATGCATGCTTGTTGCTGTATGAATTGATTTATATGTTGGCGGATTGTTTAATATTGCTTATGTGTACATGTTTATACAAATATGTACTACTATCCTGTATGATGATATCAAACAAATGTCTAACCCTGTTGTATTGTGTCCTGACAGAACATGGCACCCAGGAAGAATGTGAACAATCGGGATTCTGATCAACCTCCTCCTCCTCTACTGCCGAGGACTGCTGAAGAACTGAACTTCCTGTTGGAAGAAAGGATCTCCGAAGCTATCGCCCAGTATGAGGCGAACCGTACTGAACACAGTGGAGGACCAAGCGGTACTAGACGTAATGGACATGGAGATTCATCTGGAGGAAACACAGCTCAAGGTAACCTTAAAATGATTTGCTAACCATGATGAAATTTATGAACGGTCTTGTTTCATTAATTGCTCACATGTGAATTGGTTGGATCAATTCCAGGCTGCACCTTCAAGTAGTTTCTTGACTGCAAGCCGCTGAATTACGACGGCACTGGAGGTGCAGTGGCTTTTGTGCGCTGGACGGAGAAGACTGATTCCACTATCCGCATGAGCAAGTGTACCGCGGACCAGCAAGTCACTTTTTTTACTAGGTTGTTCGTTGATGAGGCTTTGACTTGGTGGAATTTGCAAGTCCAAACCCTAGGAGATGATGCAGCGTATGGTATGACTTGGGATGAGTTGAAGGAAAAAATGAGAGAGAAGTATTGCTCTCGTGCTGAACTCCAAAGGTTGGAGACTGAGTTTTGGGACCTGTCCATGGAAGGTGCGGACATTGTTGGTTATACTCGAAGGTTCCATGATCTGTCAAGAGTAATCCCTTATATGGTGACTCCCGAATTTAAGCGCATTGAGCGCTACATATGGGGATTGGCTCCAGAGTTTCGCAGCATGGTAACTTTGGCTAAACCCACAATGATCACTCAGGCTATAACTTTGGTTGTCAGCCTTACTGAAGATGCTGTCCGTATGAAGAAGTTATCGCTGAACCCTACTGAGAAAACCGAGACGCATGCTGAGTCGTCTGGTGACAAGAAGAGGAAACATTCAAGTCTGAATCAAGCAACCCGCAGCAATAACAAGGGTTCGAACAACAAGAAGCGTGATTCTAACCCGCCTAAGGAGGCGAAAACCTTCGCAGCTGCAAAGATACAGGAGCTAAGAAGTATCAGGGCACTCTGCCCAAATGTAACTGTTGTAACTTTCACCACGTGGGAAACTGTCGCATTGGGAGATGCGAGAACTGCGGGAAGTCTGGTCACCGTACCGAGGATTGTTGGGGAAAAGGTATTGGAGGCCGCAATGGGAATGGTAACAGAAATGGGAATGGAAACCGAAACGGTGCTGGTAATGGATATGGAAATGGAAATGGTGCTGGTAACAGGAATGGTAACGGGAATGGGCAGAACCAGGGATGTTTTGGTTGTGGTAGCAAGGAGCATTTCAAGAAAGATTGCCCAAAGGAGAACAACGCTCAGGCCCGAGCATTCATGATTGGAGCAAGGAACGCACGCAAGGACCCTAACGTGGTCACCAGTACGTTTCTTGTTAACAATCACTTTGCATCCATACTATTTGAGTGTATCGATTATAGAGAACAGAATAAGCTCACTGTCAAGAATCGTTACCCACTACCAAGGATTGGTGACTTATTCGATTAGTTGCAAGGATCGAGTTACTACTCCAAGATCGACCGTCGATCTGGATATCATCAGTTAAGGATCCAAGAAGAGAGCATACCGAAGACTGCATTCAGGACGCGTTATGGGCATTACGAGTTCCTTGTGATGCCATTTGGATTGACGAACGCGCCAGCAGTATTTATGGATCTGATGAACCGTGTTTGCAAACCATATCTCGATAAATTCGTGATTGTATTTATCGATGATATTCTGATTTATTCCTGAACGAGAGAAGAGCACGAGAAACGCCTCAGGACCATTTTGGAACTACTGAAGAAAGAGAAACTTTATGCAAAGTTCTCAAAGTGCGAATTCTGGATTCGCAAAGTACAGTTCCTTGGTCATGTTGTGAACGAGAAGGGTATTCATGTAGACCCAGCCAAGACGCCGACTGAAGTTCGACCATTTTTGGGATTAGCGGGCTACTACCGCAGATTCATCGAGAACTTCTCCAAGATGGCCCAACCGCTAACTTCCCTCACGCAGAAGGACAAGAAGTACGACTGGGGTGACAAGCAGGAAGAAGCCTTCCAACTTCTCAAAAACAAGCTATGCGATGCACCGATACTATCCTTACCTGAAGGCACTGAAGACTTCGTGGTATACTGTGACGCTTCGCGTCAAGGATTGGGTTGCATGCTCATGCAGCGCCAAAAGGTCATCGCTTACGCTTCAAGACAGTTGAAGGTGCATGAAAGGAACTTTACCACTCACGACCTAGAGTTAGGCGTAGTGGTATTCGCCTTGAAGATCTGGCGACATTATTTATATGGTACTCGATGTACAATCTTCACAGATCATAAAAGTCTACATCACATATTTGATTAGAAAGAATTAAATATGCATCAGCGACGGTGGGTTGAGTTCCTAAATGATTATGATTGTGAGATTAAGTACCATCCTGGAAAGGCGAACGTAGTAGCAGACGCGTTAAGTCGAAAAGAAAGGGTTAAGACCCAAAGCGTTCAAGCATTGGAAATTGTGACACCTGGGTCACTGCGACCATCAAACAAATACCAAGCCAATGAAATATTGTATTTCATACTTGGGATCTGTATAAATATGTGTATCTTTTGCACATATCAATTCTTGTTCGATTTCAAGCTCTAAATCGCTTTCTGGAAGGTTATACGCGCACTGATGCGTAAATATAACCAGTTTAATGCAACAAACATTCCGGAATAGTGAAATATACTTAACATACCTTAAACAACCTTTATATAACTTAGAAATAAGTTTTGAAGGCTTTGGTATGGCAAAAATCGAGTTAAATCGCTTACAGGGACTAAATTAGACATACTGCGAAAGTATGCCAATTTGAACTGTAACAGACATTCCGGAACATGACCATAAGTTAAACATACCATAAATATCCTTTACATAGCTTAGAAATAGGCTTTAAGGGGTTCGGTGTGCTAAAATAAACTTTTGGGTCATTCAGGGACTAAAAGCGTCAAAAAGTGCATAAGTTTGCATTTTCGCGCATAACTTACGTTCTGAATACCTCCGGACATCCAAAAATTTATGTAAACACTAAAATATTTTATTTTAGTGTTTGGCATAAGAAAAATCCATTCGTCACGCAATTTGGATCGTTTTTCGCGCTTATGCGCATGTCGTCGTAATTAAGCGAACATCGCGTTCGTACGACCAAACGAACCAACATCCGGCATATTTTTGAGCATGTTTCATGTCCACAATGTTTAGGCATCCTTGTGGAGCCTTGAAAATGATTTAACGAGCCTTAAACATGTCGGAAATGGCCTTAATACACAACGGGGACTGAAATGGGAACATTGGAAAGTGTTTGCTGATCAGGGGGACCTTAGCGTGACACCTAGCCCCCTTGGCGTCACGCGAGGCCCCTTCTGATCAGCAAAAGTCATTTTTCAGCTGTTAACAGCCCTTAGACACCCCCAAAGGCCAATGCCACATGTCAAACTCTTGTGGTGGGGGCAAAATGAGCTACCACAACATTCCAACAAGTGTAGGGATGTGATCATTCCCTCTTCTCGAAGAAACGATCCTAACGGTGAATCGAAATCTATAAATACCCACCTCAACTTCACTCATTCCTCACAAGAATCTGATTTGAGAAGCTCTAAGTTGAAACCTTTGTTTCATACCTGAGCTACTTGAATCAAGATTAGCATTCGGGGACCCTTTGTAAGTGTTCCTTCGTTCTTTTATTGCTTTTCGAGTCCGAAAGTCAAACTTTGTTTGACTTTCTGCATTGACCAGTTTATGGTCAATGCGAAGTTCGTTTGAACTTTGCAACGTGATTGTAATCACGATGGTTATAGTCCCTTGTGACTATGCCTACTGATTACCACGTTGTCTAGGGTCGTAAGGGTAAGCGATCTAATAAATCGCTTATACCTTCGAACCCGACCCATTAGGTCGATCATTAGGATCCGACCAAATACATTAGGTGACCATAGTAGGTAGGGAATAACCTTCCGAGGTTATACCTTATGGTCACGACGTTTAAGTAGTTGTATGATAGGTAGTTTATATGCCTTAGGTAAATTACCAAAATACCCCTTTGATGCCAAAATTCATTATAAACATATGTGACATAACTTTTGACATCTAAACTGATTTGGCGACAATATTAGGCATGTTAAGGCATATTCTACTTGTCATAGGACTAGTTAGGCGGTCCGAACGCGTTTCACGCGAACGACGCGTTAAAGTAGCATAAGCTACCTAAACGGGTCGTAATGGGTCGTAAGCACTTATGTTAGGTTTCATTTAGTATGTAGGCTTTGTTAAACCATATTACACGAGTCTCCATACTCGTTTGGTTTACGAACCCTCATTCTATCCGATCCTCCGATTTAGGTCCGGTTTATTAACATAGTTACCTATATTAGGTGCCGTTTGATTCCGAGATCTCTAGCATTGCTTGGTGGTTATCTTAGGACTTCTGAGCAATCTCAAGTGAGTACATAGACCCCTCTTTTACTGTTTTCCAAACTGTTTTGGGGTGAAACACATGTGCCTACTTGTTACTTTCATGCTTTCCTGTTTTCACATCATATACTTGCTATGTTTATTAGTACATCTATAGTACATGATTTCAATACATTTTATGCTATGTATGCCCATTGTGTGCATACTTAGTACATCACTTTACAATACAATTCATGCTATGTACGCCCATTGTGTGCATACTTAGTACATCACTTTACAATACATTTCATGCTATGTACGCCCATTGTGTGCATACTTAGTACATCACTTTACAATACATTTCATGCTATGTACGCCCATTGTGTGCATACTTAGTACATTGTTTTACATTACACTTATGCTATGTATGTCCATTACGTGCATACTTAGTACATTGTTTTACATTGCATTTCTGTTGCATATGCTCATCCAGCATATGAACACATTATACTACATTTTGAACCGTTGTAACCATTTGACTATGTGAACCGTCGTAACCCTTTGATTATATGAACCGTTTGTAACTATTGAACCGTGTGAACCATTTGCATCTATTGACATGATTTACATTTGACAATAGACATTTGACTATACATAAACATTTCTACAATTGTTAAACATTACATCTTGGTGGTTTGGTTTGAGTAAGTGATTTAAGTAACGAGGCGTGTGTAATATGATACAAGCATGGTGGATACGCCGCTGGTACTTCCTATATATAAGTGTTTGTATGGTATTACATATCATAGCGTTATTTGAACCATTTCAATTTGAGACATATAACATTTTATACAAATAACATACTTTTCACAAGACATTGTTTTACAAACAACTTATCTTATACAAACTCATTTTACATGGTTATTCATTTAACCATACATTATTCTCTTACTTATACATATCATCTGAATTTATTGTTTTTCAAACGATTTACAAGACAAATCAAATTACAAGGTTAATGACTAAACTTTATTAAACAACTCTTTCTAAACTTACAAGTCATGAATCCTATTTTCACAAAACCTATGTATCTCACAGGCATTTTTATGCTGACGTACCTATTTTCACATGTGTTTTCAGGAGATGATGCACATGACTTATTGAGATACACTTAGGCGGATTTGGGCCTTAGTGATAATAAAAGATGCAAGACTAGTTATTTATGTTATATTTCTTTGATTGTCAAGAAATTGTAACTCTTTTATTCAATAAAACAACATTTAAATTTCCATGTGTTATGAAACAATGATTCTGTTACAACACTCCCCGACGTTTCCGCCACGTTTTGTTGTTTTACGTGGTCGGGGTGTGACAGAAAAGTTGGTATCAGAGCCCATGGTTATAGGGAATTAGGTTATTAGTAATGCTTTGACCTAGTCTATAACCTTCCTAGGACCCTAACGCGAGTTTACTTGCGTTTAGTCATAAAACAATACCGTCATCTATCCTTTGGCGACGACCACAACAAGAACATAAATTTCAAAACCGCTTTGAAAACTAATCATCTGTTCTAGGATGATTGATTACTAGGTTTTGAACCCTCTGTTATAAGGTTTTGAACCCCTTTGAATTTTCAAAACTCTCGTCAAAGTTTTGGGTCCTAAATATTGTGAACACGTGCAAACTGGAAGAGTGAATGCTTGTACCCTGGGTTTTCTGTCTAAGGCTAGAGTGTTCATACAAATCCACATAATCGGACCAGTCACTCTTACCTGGGAACTCTTGGGGTGAGTGTCCACTTATAGGCGAGCATGTCTTCGCGATACACTATGAGGATCTATTTGCTTTGATTCAGCCTTTGTGTTGTTTGTTTGCTTCATGGTTCAAACAAATGACCATCAACCATGATTATGGTCGGTAATTGTAACATCCTATTCTTACCCAATGCCATTTCATTTGTTTTCTTTCTTGTTTCTCTTTTAGAATGCCTCCTCGACGCGAAAACCAGATAGCGACTGCTGAACTGGCAGAAATCATTGCGCAGCAAATGGCTGCTCAATTCCCAAACCTCTTTGCTCAATGGAACCAAGCCAACAACAACAACAATGGTCCATGCAATTTCAAGAGTTTTAACTCGGCTAAACCACTCAAGTTTAGTGGTTCTGAGGGAGCGACTGGGCTTCTTCAATGGTTCGAGAGCATTGAGAATACTTTCCGCCACGTGCAGTGTCCTGACAATCGCAAGGTCGAGTTTTCTTCCAGTGTGTTCCAGAAGAGGGCCCTTACGTGGTGGAACGGGGTTATGAGAGATCGTGGTGCAGAAGTTGCTCTAGCACAGACATGGGCTGAACTTAGGGCCCTTATGATGAGGGAATTCTGTCCTCGTCACGAGATCAGGGCCTTGGAAAGGGAATTTGACGATCTTACGCAAGATAGCGGTGAGCATCGAGCCTACACGGACCGTTATGAGGAGTTAAGTCTGTTATGCCCAAACATGGTCACGCCTTTGGATAAGGCAATCGAAAAGTACATTGATGGCCTCCCTGACTCAATACAAGACATTGTGACTGGTAGCAACCCTACTACAGTTAGACAGGCCATTGAGCTATCTGCAACCTTGACTGAATCAAAGATCAGGAAAGGTAAACTTTTCCGAAAAGGTGACAAGAAACCGGTCGAGGAATCGAACCCAATCGAGGAATCAAAGACCATGGATGAACAGACTGGATCCCCTAAGAAGTCAAAGAAGCGAAAGGCTTCTCAGAACTTCACAATGGTTACTCACAATGATCAAGCCGTCCCCAACCAACCAGCTCAACCCCCTGCTAGGAAGCCATACAATGGAACTGCACCCTTGTGCAACCAATGTAGTCTCCATCATCATGCCAATGTAAAGTGCTGCAAATGCCAAACTTGTGGACTTATAGGCCATACAACAAGAGTCTGCCCAGCTGCAGCTGCACCAAACCAAGCTGGCAACAATCCCGCTCAAGGTCGTTTTCTACCAGGTTCTTGTTTCAACTGTGGCGAGATGGGTCATTTCCGAAGAAATTGCCCAAAGCTTGCTAATGCAAATCCAGCACAGGGATGAGCATCTGACCGACAACATCGTTTAGAAATAATCACGTCTTATGTATTATTTTCTTTTGTTGTCATGGTCCATGAAACAGTTGTTATCATTGTTTATAAATAAATCTTTTATTTACATTGCAATGTATTTATGTGGTTGTATGTATAAACAACATATCCCTTACAATACCGACAATCAAGGAATCGTATTCCTTGAAAAGCAAACTACTCCCCAAAATTTTTCCATCTTATGATCTCTTGCGTTTCCACGAAATTCCTAAGTACCCATTTATTCTAAGGAAACGAAGTACAAGGCGCAAGTTACAACACGAGACGAATACACAAAGTACCACTATAAATCCTTAATAAGGGTACCTAAGGATATTTCCGTAAATCCTAAAATTGTTGTGTTCCTTAATTCGAGTATTACGTTTCCTTGAAAACAAAATCGAAATTTGGAGATCATCCTATCTTTTCAGATAGATCCCAGAGGACATTGAAGTCCAGCGACTGGTTTCCTGGTGTACCTTGAATATCCATATTCAATCACTAACAAGTTAATAACAAATTAATAACTGAGTTAAGCAACTATATGATTATGTGCTTATGTGTCCCCTTTTATGTTTTTGGTGTAATCCAAGTTTTTGTTATCTAAAATCCTTAATGGACTTCTACGTTGTAGTTAAGTCCCTTGGGTTATAAAGTACTACTCCATAATTAGACCCCTTGAGTGGTCTAGTTAAACAGATTGATCCAAAAATCTGGTTAGGAACATCATGTGATGATATAGCTGAAAGGACTCCTTGGTGGCCTAATTAAAAAGATCATTTGTCGATCTAATTAAAAGGACCCTATGGTAGTCTAGTCACCCTCATCACAGGTTTGATTTTCTTCCCCTAAACATTACAAGATAAACTGTGCGGACTGTGCAAGGAATTACGTAATTATGGATGCATACATAATTATGGAATTTAGTGCACAGAAACCACAGTGAGCTTTGTCATGTGCCTAGAAGTTAACTCTATTCATTTTCGTTTCTGAGGAAGCACCCGTTGAAAATGACTCCGTTTGTTCATTTTCGTTTCTGAAGATTGTCCGTTGAGGAAATGAATATCCGTTTGATTATCCTTTTCATTTCCATTTCTGATGAAGCACCCGTTGAAAATGACTCCGTCAGTTCATTTTCGTTTCTGAAGATTGTCCGTTGAGGAAATGAATATCCGTTTGATTATCATTTTCATTTCCATTTCTGATGAAGCACCCGTTGAAAATGACTCCGTCAGTTCATTTTTCGTTTCTGAAGATTGTCCGTTGAGGAAATGAATATCCGTTTGTTTCTCCTTTTCATTTCCATTTCTGATGAAGCACCCGTTGAAAATGACTCCGTAAGTTCATTTTTCGTTTCTGAAGATTGTCCGTTGAGGAAATGAATATCTGTTTGTTTCTCCTTTTCATTTCCATTTCTGATGAAGCACCCGTTGAAAATGACTCCGTAAGTTCATTTTACGTTTCTGAAGATTGTCCATTGAGGAAATGAATCCCCGTTTGTTTATTCCTTCATTTATGCTTCTGAAGAATACTTGTTGAGGAAAATGACTCCGTCTGTTCATTTTCGTTCTGAAGAATGTCCGTTAAGGAAATAACATTGCATATCTCTGGTGGTTATTTGACATAAAGTCACAGATAGACTCCTACGAATAAATTTCGGGACGAAATTTCCTAAAGTAGGGGAGACTGTGACACCTGGGTCACTGCGACCATCAAAAAAATACCAAGCCAATGAAATATTGTATTTCATACTTGGGATCTGTATAAATATGTGTATCTTTTGCACATATCAATTCTTGTTCGATTTCAAGCTCTAAATCGCTTTCTGGAAGGTTATACGCGCACTGATGCGTAAATATAACCAGTTTAATGCAACGAACATTCCGGAATAGTGAAATATACTTAACATACCTTAAACAACCTTTACATAACTTAGAAATAAGTTTTGAAGGCTTTGGTATGGCAAAAATCGAGTTAAATCGCTTACAGGGACTTAATTTGACAAACTGTGAAAGTATGCCAATTTGAACTGTAACAGACATTCTGGAACATGACCATAAGTTAAACATACCATAAATATCCTTTACATAGCTTAGAAATAGGCTTTAAGGGGTTCGGTGTGCTAAAATAAACTTTTGGGTCATTCAGGGACTAAAAGCGTCAAAAAGTGCATAAGTTTGCATTTTCGCGCATAACTTACGTTCTGAATACCTCCGGACATCCAAAAATTTATGTAAACACTAAAATATTTTATTTTAGTGTTTGGCATAAGAAAAATCCATTCGTCACTCAATTTGGATCGTTTTTCGCGCTTATGCGCATGTCGTCGTAATTAAGCGAACATCGCGTTCGTACGACCAAACGAACCAACATCCGGCATATTTTTGAGCATGTTTCATGTCCACAATGTTTAGGCATCCTTGTGGAGCCTTGAAAATGATTTAACGAGCCTTAAACATGTCGGAAATGGCCTTAATACACAACGGGGACTGAAATGGGAACATTGGAAAGTGTTTGCTGATCAGGGGGACCTTAGCGTGACACCTAGCTCCCTTGGCGTCACGCGAGGCCCCTTCTGATCAGTAAAAGTCATTTTCAGCTGTTAACAGCCCTTAGACACCCCCAAAGGCCAATGCCACATGTCAAACTCTTGTGGTGGGGGCAAAATGAGCTACCACAACATTCCAACAAGTGTAGGGATGTGATCATTCCCTCTTCTCGAAGAAACGATCCTAACGGTGAACCGAAATCTATAAATACCCACCTCAACTTCACTCATTCCTCACAAGAATCTGATTTGAGAAGCTCTAAGTTGAAACCTTTGTTTCATACCTGAGCTACTTGAATCAAGATTAGCATTCGGGGACCCTTTGTAAGTGTTCCTTCGTTCTTTTATTGCTTTTCGAGTCCGAAAGTCAAACTTTGTTTGACATTCTGCATTGACCAGTTTATGGTCAATGCGAAGTTCGTTTTAACTTCGCAACGTGATTGTAATCACGATGGTTATAGTCCCTTGTGACTATGCCTATTGATTACCACGTTGTCTAGGGTCGTAAGGGTAAGCGATCTAATAAATCGCTTATACCTTCGAACCCGACCCATTAGGTCGATCATTAGGATCCGACCAAATACATTAGGTGACCATAGTAGGTAGGGAATAACCTTCCGAGGTTATACCTTATGGTCACGACGTTTAAGTAGTTGTATGATAGGTAGTTTATATGTCTTAGGTAAATTATCAAAATACCCCTTTGATGCCAAAATTCATTATAAACATATGTGACATAACTTTTGACATCTAAACTGATTTGGCGACAATATTAGGCATGTTAAGGCATATTCTACTAGTCATAGGACTAGTTAGGCGGTCCGAACGCGTTTCACGCGAACGACGCATTAAAGTAGCATAAGCTACCTAAACGGGTCGTAATGGGTCGTAAGCACTTATGTTAGGTTTCATTTAGTATGTAGGCTTTGTTAAACCATATTACACGAGTCTCCATACTCGTTTGGTTTACGAACCCTCATTCTATCCGATCCTCCGATTTAGGTCCGGTTTATTAACATAGTTACCTATATTAGGTGCCGTTTGATTCCGAGATCTCTAGCATTGCTTGGTGGTTATCTTAGGACTTCTGAGCAATCTCAAGTGAGTACATAGACCCCTCTTTTACTATTTTCCAAACTGTTTTGGGGTGAAACACATGTGCCTACTTGTTACTTTCATGCTTTCCTGTTTTCACATCATATACTTGCTATGTTTATTAGTACATTTATAGTACATGATTTCAATACATTTTATGCTATGTATGCCCATTGTGTGCATACTTAGTACATCACTTTACAATACAATACAATTCATGCTATGTACGCCCATTGTGTGCATACTTAGTACATCACTTTACAATACATTTCATGCTATGTACGCCCATTGTGTGCATACTTAGTACATTGTTTTACATTACACTTATGCTATGTATGTCCATTACGTGCATACTTAGTACATTGTTTTACATTGCATTTCTGTTGCATATGCTCATCCAGCATATGAACACATTATACTACATTTTGAACCGTTGTAACCATTTGACTATGTGAACCGTCGTAACCCTTTGATTATATGAACCGTTTGTAGCTATTGAACCGTGTGAACCATTTGCATCTGTTGACATGATTTACATTTGACAATAGACATTTGACTATACATAAACATTTCTACAATTGTTAAACATTACATCTTGGTGGTTTGGTTTGAGTAAGTGATTTAAGTAACGAGGCGTGTGTAATATGATACAAGCATGGTGGATACGCCCCTGGTACTTCCTATATATAAGTGTTTGTATGGTATTACATATCATAGCGTTATTTGAACCATTTCAATTTGAGACATATAACATTTTATACAAATAACATACTTTTCACAAGACATTGTTTTACAAACAACTTATCTTATACAAACTCATTTTACATGGTTATTCATTTAACCATACATTATTCTCTTACTTATACATATCATCTGAACTTATTGTTTTTCAAACGATTTACAAGACAAATCAAATTACAAGGTTCATGACTAAACTTTATTAAACAACTCTTTCTAAACTTACAAGTCATGAATCCTATTTTCACAAAACCTATGTATCTCACAGGCATTTTTATGCTGACGTACCTATTTTCACATGTGTTTTCAGGAGATGATGCACAGGACTTATCGAGATACACTTAGGCGGATTTGGGCCTTAGTGACAATAAAAGATGCAAGACTAGTTATTTATGTTATATTTCTTTGATTGTCAAGACATTGTAACTCTTTTATTCAATAAAACAACATTTAAATTTCCATGTGTTATGAAACAATGATTCTGTTACAACACTCCCCGACGTTTCTGCCATGTTTTGTTGTTTTACGTGGTCGGGGTGTGACAGAAAAGACTATTCGGACGAACCCCACTGCACGCATTCATGACGCACAACAAGAAGCCCTTAAGAGGGAGAATCGTAGAGCCGAATATCTCCGAGGAATGGAGAAGAAGTTGGTGCCAAACGAAGAGGGAACCTTATACTTTATGGGGCGTATTTGGGTTCCGCTCTATGACGGTATTCGAGAAGTCATCTTTGATGAAGCTCACAAGTCGAGATACTCGATCCACCCAGGATCGGACAAGATGTATCAAGACTTGAAAGAATACTACTGGTGGCCAAGGCTTAAAAGCGATGTTGTTGTCTACGTTGGAAAGTGCCTAACCTGTGCTAAGGTTAAGGCCGAATATCAGAAACCTTCTGGTCTACTGCAGCAGCCCGAGATACCCATGTGGAAGTGGGAGCAAATAGGGTTATAAATAGATTTTAGAGAGGGAAAGTTGTATTAGGTGACTTTATCTAGGGTTAGGGTTTAATTATTAGATTTTAGAGAGGGAAAGTTCATTTTATATAAGGGTATCATTGTATAATTGTATTAGGGACTATAAATAGATTTTAGTAGAATTTATTATGGGTCTTTATATAAGGTTACTGTGACATCTGTGTCTCTACGACCATCAGACAAATACCAAATCAATGAAATGTTGTGTTCCATACTTGGGATTTGTATAAATATGTGTATCATTTGCACATATCAATTCTCGTTCGATTTCGAGCTCTAAATCGCTTTCTAGAAAGTTATACGCGAACTGATACATAAACGTAATCAATTTAATGCGACAAACACTCTAAAACAGTTACATGGGCTTAACATACCTTAAATAACCTTTACATAACTTTGAAATAAGTTTTGGAGGGTTTGGTGTGTCGAAATCAAGTTTATTTGATCGTAGGGACTATTTACGTCAAACTTCAAAAGTCTGCTGATTCGTATGGTATCGAACATTCCAAAAGTTGACCGTACGTTAAACATACCATAAATATCCTTTACATAGCTTAGAAATAGGCTTTGAGGGGTTCGGTGTGCAAAAAATCAACTTTTTGGTGAAACAGGGACTAAAAGCGTCAAAAAGTGCACAAGTTTGCATTTATGCGCATATCTTATGTAACACCCCAACCTGGATGGGCTGACGTGTCACAATAACAATATCATAAACAAAAGTCATAATTCCATTTATTTATTTAACAAGGATACAATCATACGACAATTTAACTTAAGGTTAATATACAAGTGGCGACATTCGACTTGATTAACTAACATCTTCAGATTTAATCCTAGGCTTTATTCTTCTCTCTTTTCCCCGCCCAAAGTAACCTGCTGACCTGTAAATACAAAATTTATACGGAATGAGCCAAATGCTCAGTACGGAATTATAGGCTCAAAGAACAAATAACGCTTTATATGCAATGTTATTCGGAGGAAACTCATTTCGAAACTGATACGATGCAAGAACAAAATTTCATAATTATATCTTACGGATGTACCCATGAGCAAACTGAAAACGTGACAATACACAGGTAGCTACTCCTGCATACTTATCACACGAGATGGCCAGTTGGCATACCTGTTATCCATCTCATTAACTTAAATTCTAGGATCGATCCATACGCCTCCTAGTAGCTTTGTACCACACTTGTACCTAGGGACGCCGTGAACTAATCTCTCCGTCACAGATGGAGCACATGCTGTTGATGCCGCAACAACATGCTCGTGGGACACTCCACGAGAAGCGATACTCAGGGTATCAGAGTACAAATGGTCTTATTCATATAACTTATAAAACTTATTTTCATAACAGAACGGAACATATATTGGAACATGCGATAATGAGTACAACTAACATAATACTATCGCACGACATGAAATCTTAAATCAAATGATTAGAATAGAATTCGAACGGACTGTCAAATGAATCGATAATCAAAGACGTGAAGAGTGTATGAATTTAATGGGTTTTATAACAATTTGAATATGAAGCAATAAGAAGTGGGGTAAGGATCCGTACCTTAACAATTCCAAAGTGAAGCTACCTTGTGCTAATATTTTAGATTTATACGGGCAGAGTTTAGACTACTGATTAGTCTTTTAACCTAATTTAAATAACATGCACACAACTAGGTTAGTAACTTAATACAGCCTTTACGATAACTCACGAGATCAAATTCTCACAATGAATGACAAAGTGCGATACTTCAACTCATCCATCGAATTAACGACGAACGACAAAGTACGATACTTAAACTCATCCATCGAATTAACAACGAACGACAAAGTACGATACTTAAACTCATCCATCGAATTAACGACGAACGACAAAGTACGATACTTAAACTCATTCATCGAATTAATGACGAACGACAAAGTATAACCCTAATGTGGGCAACACTTAAACATCCATTGGATATATTGATCGATCGGACAATGAATCGTATCAGCGATTGAGTTATTACCCTGTTCTGCAGCACCCCGCTATACTTAATTAGTGTTTCGTGTGTGTTTTGAGAGTAATTGGACGATATCTCAGCGCGTATTTGGAGTTTCTTCGTCGTTTTTGTGCCCAGAATCAAGTCCCACAGCCGACTATATATAGCTAAAAAATGTCCTCCCCCGCGTGTCGCGACAGGGACATATGTTCCTGTCGCGTGGCGCGACAGGTAACAAAGTAGAGTAGGGTAGGTGCGTGTCCCAGTAGGCTTACTGAGTTGGTTTCGTGTTCAATTTCATTTTACACGTTAAACTGTGTAGATAATACCGATTAGGGTTTACCCCCCCTGAGTTTTAGGGGCCCTGATTCTAATTCCAATTGTTCTAAAAATTTTAGGGCTTGTTCAGAATCACTTGGGTTTCTCAATTAGGGTTTCCTATTGGTCAATTTATAAATAATAATAATAGTTTTGGTTGATATACAGAAGGATGGATCATAAGATAAATGTTAGGTTATTATAAATTATTATTATTCTTTTTATTTCTAGAATAATGATTTTAAATTTATGGTCATTACAACTATTACCCCCTTAAAAGAAATTTCGTCATCGAAATTTTTCACTTAAGAATATAACATATACTAACCATAATTTCTTAAACACACATGTGAATTTTACGTGCATGACCATAATTGTCAATTACCTTACATATGTGCTCAAATGATCCTCCTATAACGCATTTTAATAAAATATCTTACCATACGAAAAGTCAATGGAGACTTATAGATACTAGAGTGACTATTGGTACTGATATCTCCTACAGACACCTGCTTAATTATAACTAAGATATATTCACATAAGGTAAAGCATAAATGACCACAAACAGAAACAATTGAACATAGATCAAAGAGCAAGGTTTACCGTGACCTTGATTAAAATTCTATTGCTAGAATAGATTAGGGTATAGAGAGCGAATTGATTCTTCAGATTCCCATGTTGCTTCGCGTTCAGAGTGATTTTTCCAAAGGATTTTAACAAACGGAATTACTTTCCTACGCATAACCCTTTCTTGTCGATCTAAGATGGCTTCTGGTTCCTCTTCGTAGGACAAATCTTCGTGAATTGTAAGTAACGGATAACTAATGACATGGAGTGGATGATAATTATATCCTCTTAACGAGGAGACATGAAAAACGTTATGAACGTGAGAGAGTTGAGGCGGTAAAGCCAGTCGATATGACACTTCTCCAATTCTTTCAAGGATTTCAAACGGGCCTATGAAACGGGGACTAAGCTTCCCTTTAATTCCAAATCTACGAATACCACGCCAAGGTGATACCTTTAAGAATACGTGGTCGCCAATTTTAAATTCGAGTGGTCGTCTATCTTGATCTGCATAGCTCTTTTGTCTGCTCTGAGCTTCTTTCAGTTTTTCTCTGGCCATAGTGACTTTTTCATTTGTAATCTGAACTAGTTCTGGCCCTTCAATAATCTTTTCTCCAACTTCATCCCAGCATATTGGTGCGCGACATTTCCGACCGTATAAAAGCTCAAAAGGTGCCATGCCAATACTTGCTTGCCAACTATTGTTGTAAGCGAACTCAACAAGACATAAATATTCATCCCAGTTTCCAGACCACTCAAGTGCACATGCTCGGAGCATGTCTTCCAAGATCTGAATCGTGCGTTCCGACTGCCCATCTGTTTGTGGATGGAAAGCCGTACTAAACTTCAGTCGTGTACCCCAAGCTGCCTGAAAACCTTTCCAAAATCGTGAGGTGAAACGTGGGTCTCTATCGGAAACAATGGAAGATGGTGTGCCATGTAGTCGAATAATTTCTTGAAGAAATATTTCGGATAACTTATTAACCGAAAATCCTTGCTGAATTGGTAGAAAATGTGCTGACTTTGACAATCTATCGACAACAATCCATACAACATCATTCTTCTTGAATGTCTTAGGCAAACCGGTAACAAAGTCCATTGTGATCTCATCCCATTTCCATATGGGAATATCTAATGGCTGCAATAGACCGCTTGCTCGTTTGTGTTCAATTTTCACTTGTTGGCAAGTGAGGCATTTACTTACGTATCGAGTAACGTCTTCCTTCATGCCATTCCACCAGAAGTTCTGTCTTAAATCTCTATACATCTTGGTAGATCCTGGGTGAATTGAAAATGGTGAGCTGTGAGCTTCGGCTAACAATGACTCACGAAGGGTGGAGTCATCGGGTACACAAAGTCTTTTGCCACACCAAATCACCCCATGATGGTCTAGGCTGCCATGGACGTGTCTGATTTCCAGAGTTTTGATTTCCTTGCACTTTACGGTCTTGATGCTGTGGCATAGTGGATGATTGGCCGATTGCCTGCTTAATTTGTCCTTCTCTGTTTCTCTTCTTACTATCCTCAGTTCGAGATAAAAATTCTTTTCTCTCGAACTCAAAAGTTTTGATTGCATCGGCAACTTCGGTGATATCCTTAAATTTCATGTACATGATCGACTTCCGAATTCGATCATTGACTGCCCACTTGCATTTCTCTGCCTGGGCTTCTGCTGATCCTGCAACATCTCCTACAATACTAGCCAACCTTGCAAATCTAGTAATGAACTCAGAGGCTGGTTCATCACTCCCCTGTCGAATCACTGCATACTCCCTAATATAAGCTTCTTTATCAGCGGTCGAAAAATACTTGTCGTAAAAGATGTTACGAAAGTCGACCCATGAAAGATTAGCGTCAAAATCATCCCCTCCTTTGACTTGCCTATATCCTTCCCACCAAGTTTGTGCGTCATCTTCAAGTTTGTAGGTAGCCAATCTAACTTTGTATTGCTCCGGGACTCCAAGAACTCCGAAGATCTTTTCAACATGAGCTATCCAGTTTCTGGCTTCGACTGGATTAGTAGCGTGACTAAAGGATTTCGGCTTTTGTTTTTGGAATTTACCGATCCATATGTCTATACTATAGGTAGTATGGTTCGTGGCATTCTCCCGAATTTCTCCACCAGAGATTGGATTCGTGTTATTACGTTCTGGATGACGAGTTTGTTGAATAACGGCCTCAGCTGTTTGAGCAACAAGGTTTGGAAGCAACCCGGCAAGAGCCTGGTTGATAGCATTAATTACATTTGGATCAACTGGAGTCTCATTCGAAGAAGTGTTGTTACGTACAGGGTTAGTACGAGTACTCCTACGTAGCGGACGACGAGGAGGCATCTATACGAATAGACATAGGAATTAAACCAAATAAGTGACCAAGTTGAATCCTATCATATATATCTACCCATTCCTCACAGGTTTTAATTACTATCTTCAAGTTTTCTACAGGAAAGAGCCTTTGCTCTGATACCATAGCTGTAACACCCCAACCTGGATGGGCTGACGTGTCACAATAACAGTATCATAAACAAAAGTCATAATTCCATTTATTTATTTAACAAGGATACAATCATACGACAATTTAACTTAAGGTTAATATACAAGTGGCGACATTCGACTTGATTAACTAACATCTTCAGATTTAATCCTAGGCTTTATTCTTCTCTCTTTTCCCCGCCCAAAGTAACCTGCTGACCTGTAAATACAAAATTTATACGGAATGAGCCAAATGCTCAGTACGGAATTATAGGCTCAAAGAACAAATAACGCTTTATATGCAATGTTATTCGGAGGAAACTCATTTCGAAACTGATACGATGCAAGAACAAAATTTCATAATTATATCTTACGGATGTACCCATGAGCAAACTGAAAACGTGACAATACACAGGTAGCTACTCCTGCATACTTATCACACGAGATGGCCAGTTGGCATACCTGTTATCCATCTCATTAACTTAAATTCTAGGATCGATCCATACGCCTCCTAGTAGCTTTGTACCACACTTGTACCTAGGGACGCCGTGAACTAATCTCTCCGTCACAGATGGAGCACATGCTGTTGATGCCGCAACAACATGCTCGTGGGACACTCCACGAGAAGCGATACTCAGGGTATCAGAGTACAAATGGTCTTATTCATATAACTTATAAAACTTATTTTCATAACAGAACGGAACATATATTGGAACATGCGATAATGAGTACAACTAACATAATACTATCGCACGACATGAAATCTTAAATCAAATGATTAGAATAGAATTCGAACGGACTGTCAAATGAATCGATAATCAAAGACGTGAAGAGTGTATGAATTTAATGGGTTTTATAACAATTTGAATATGAAGCAATAAGAAGTGGGGTAAGGATCCGTACCTTAACAATTCCAAAGTGAAGCTACCTTGTGCTAATATTTTAGATTTATACGGGCAGAGTTTAGACTACTGATTAGTCTTTTAACCTAATTTAAATAACATGCACACAACTAGGTTAGTAACTTAATACAGCCTTTACGATAACTCACGAGATCAAATTCTCACAATGAATGACAAAGTGCGAAACTTCAACTCATCCATCGAATTAACGACGAACGACAAAGTACGATACTTAAACTCATCCATCGAATTAACAACGAACGACAAAGTACGATACTTAAACTCATCCATCGAATTAACGACGAACGACAAAGTACGATACTTAAACTCATTCATCGAATTAATGACGAACGACAAAGTATAACCCTAATGTGGGCTGCACTTAAACATCCATTGGATATATTGATCGATCGGACCATGAATCGTATCAGCGATTGAGTTATTACCCTGTTCTGCAGCACCCCGCTATACTTAATTAGTGTTTCGTGTGTGTTTTGAGAGTAATTGGACGATATCTCAGCGCGTATTTGGAGTTTTTTCGTCGTTTTTGTGCCCAGAATCAAGTCCCACAGCCGACTATATATAGCTGAAAAATGTCCTCCCCCGCGTGTCGCGACAGGGACATATGTTCCTGTCGCGTGGCGCGACAGGTAACAAAGTAGAGTAGGGTAGGTGCGTGTCCCAGTAGGCTTGCTGAGTTGGTTTCGTGTTCAATTTCATTTTACACGTTAAACTGTGTAGATAATACCGATTAGGGTTTACCCCCCCTGAGTTTTAGGGGCCCTGATTCTAATTCCAATTGTTCTAAAAATTTTAGGGCTTGTTCAGAATCACTTGGGTTTGTCAATTAGGGTTTCCTATTGGTCAATTTATAAATAATAATAATAGTTTTGGTTGATATACAGAAGGATGGATCATAAGATAAATGTTAGGTTATTATAAATTATTATTATTCTTTTTATTTCTAGAATAATGATTTTAAATTTATGGTCATTACATCTTACGTTCTGAATATATCCGGAGATCCAAAAATTTATGTAATCATTAAAATATTTTATTTTAGTGATTGGCATGTTAAAATTTCCATTCATCGCGCAATTTGGATCGTTTTTCGTGTCCGTTCGTGTTTCGTCATAATTAACCGAATAACGCAATCGTACGACCAAACGAACCGACATCCGAGATGTTTTCGAGCATATTTCATGTCTCCTACACTATGGCATCATTGTAGAGCCTTTAAAATGGCTTAACGGGCCTTAAACGTGTCAAAAATGGCATTAAACAAGTGCAGGGACTGTTTCTGTATTTTATCAAACTTCAGCTGATATGGGACTAGGTGGTGGCCCGCGTAAGATGGGGACTCAGCCTACGCGGGGTGCGAGAGCTCCCCAGAACTGCAAAACTTAGTTTTGCAATCAGCAGCTGGTTTTTGGGTTATTGTACATGGTTTTCTCATACATGGAGCTGGTTTTGGGCACCCATAGCTTTGTAAAATCAGTGGGCACACATGGACGGTCAAGATTGAAGCTCAAAGTTCAAGAAACGATCTTAACGGCTCTCGAATTCCTTTAAATACCCACCTTGATTCATTTGGTTCTTCACATTTGTTCTCATTCTACTCTAAGTTGTAGCTCTCAAGCTTCATACCTGGGCAATTTGAGTTCAAATCTTCAAGCTTGGACCTTTTGTTATGCGTTTTTAAGCACGAAAGTCAAACAGTGTTTGACTTTCTGCTTTGACCAGTCAATGGTCAACATGAAGTTCATTTGAACTTCACAACGTGAGCGTAATCACAATGGTCATAGCCCTTTGTGACTATACCTACTGATTACCACGTTATTTAGGCATAGTGACGAGTCATAGTTTCGGTCAAAATACGCGTTTATGTGTATTTTGAAACCAAACTATTCTTGGGTATCAAAATCCTTTTGTTTTGATATCAAACTTGTTTTTAAACTTAGTTAAACATGTTTTACCATGTTTAACTCGTCACTTTTAGTTTAGCGCTTATATAGGGTCGTAAAGATAAGCGATCTAAACAACTGCTTAGACTTTCGAACCCGACCCGTTTGGTCGATCATTAGGATCCAACCAAACATATTTTGTGACCATAGTTGTATAGGGAATAACATTCCAAGGTTATACCTTATGGTCACTTCGTTTAGTTAGTTGTATGATAGGTAGTTTATATGCCTTAGGAAAATGACCAAAATGCCCTTTTTGCGCATAAATTCATTTTAAGCATATGTAACTTAAATTTTTACATCTAAACTGATTAGGTAACATTATTAGACATGTAAAGGCATATAATACTTGTCATAGGACTAGTTAGGCGTTCCGAACGCGTTTTATGCGAACGATGCGTTAAAGTAGCGTAAGCTACCTAAACGGGTCGTAATGGGTCGTAAGCACTTTGGATAGGTTTCGATTTAGTATGTAGGCTTTGTTAAACCATATCATATGAGTTCCAATACTCATTTGGTTTACAAAACCTCATCCTATCCGATCTTCCGATTTAGGTCCGGTTTATTAACATAGTTACCTATATTAGGTGCCGTTTGAATTCCGTGATCCCTATAGCATTGCTTGGTTGTTATTCAAGACTTCTAAGCATTCTCAAGTGAGTACATAGTTCCCATCTTTTACCGTTTTTAACTATTTTGGGGTGATACACATGTGCCTACTTGTCACTTTCATGTTTTTCATGCTTTTATAACATATACTTGCTATGTTCATTAGTACACATACAGTACATGATTTCCATTATGTTTTGCTATGTATTTTCACTTAGCATGCTAGCACATTGATTTTCATATATTACATTTTGTTGCATATGTT
This sequence comes from Helianthus tuberosus, assembly GCA_030545235.1. Taxonomy (NCBI): domain Eukaryota; kingdom Viridiplantae; phylum Streptophyta; class Magnoliopsida; order Asterales; family Asteraceae; genus Helianthus; species Helianthus tuberosus. Next base: position 105,095,144 of record CM060355.1, read on the forward strand.
CACTCAGAATATGGACACATTGATTTACATTGCATTTTTGTTGCATATGTTCACTCAGCATATGGACACATTGTTTTACATTTCTACTTTGTATGTTCATTTAGCATATTTAGTGCATTGTTTTCATATAGCATGCTTACATTTGGTATAACATTTGGTTTGTTTAACGAAACTAATACATTCATTAACACTAATCATGCCGCTCGATAGTAGGTAGTGGTGCCATAGGACTTGACAACTCCCATTTCTGAAATCCTAGGTTTGTTTGGACATAAGGAATGACCGAATCCGAATTCATTTTTGGTAGACCTTTGACTTGTTCTAGGGTTTATCCTTCAGTCGCAAGGCTTGAATGTAGGCGTTTAACATTACCGCATAGATGTTTGTATCAGTAAAGCATGCAATTTTACAAAACATTACTTTTGATTTAAATTATGATTTATCAAATACATTGTTTTGTACATTTCGTTCTTATAGGGTTGAGTAAATGCTTTTATTCACTATACATTACATTTGGTTATACATGAACATTTTTACATTGGTGGTTTGTTTGGGTAAGTGATTTAAATAACGAGGCGTGTGTAATATGATAAAAGCATGGTGGATACGCCGCTGGTACTTCCTATATATAAGTGCATTTATGATATTACATATCGTAGCATTATTTAAACCATTTCAAGTTAGACATATTACATTTTACACAAATATCATATCTTCATGAAACATTGTTTTACAAACAACATATTTTATACAAACTCATTTTTACTTGGTTATTTAGTTATCTATGCATTATTCTTTTATATCATCTGATTTCTTATAAATTTTTGCATGATTTATAAAAGAAAACATTTTCAAGGTTCATGACTAACTTTTGTTAAACATTTTCTTTAAACTTACAAGTCATGAATCTTATTTTAATAAAACCTATGTAACTCACAGGCATTTTTATGCTAACGTACCTATTTTCACATGTGTTTCAGGTGCTGTTGTTTGATGATTATGATGCAAACATAGGATTGGACGAGGGCCTTAGTGACAATAAAATATACAAGACTAGTTAAATATGTTATGTCTCTTTGTTTTTAAGACATTGTAACCTCTTGTAATTCAATAAAACAAAACTTCAATTTCCATGCGTTATGAAACAATGATTCTGTTATTACACTCCCCGACGATTCCGCCGCGGTTTGTTGTTTTACGCGGTCGGGGTGTGACAGAAGAGTTGGTATCAGAGCCCATGGTTATAGGGAATTAGGTTATTAGTAATGCTTTGACCTAGTCTATAACCTTCCTAGGACCCTAACACAAGATTCTTGTGTTTAGATCTTAAAACAATACCGTCACTTATCCTTAGGTGACAACCACAACAAGAACACAAATTTCAAATCCACTTTGAAAACCAATCATCTGTTCTAGGATGATTTAATACAAGATTTTGAACCTTCAAAGTTTTGAAAATCACGTCAAAGTTTGGGTCTTATAGTGTGAACACGTGCAATCTGGAAGAGTGGATGCCTGTATCCCGATGTCACGGCCCTTGGCCCCGGTTTGACCCGGTCCAGAGCCGCGGGGCAGGAAATCCCGTGGTATTTAATTTAGCGACAGCGGAAGACTTTTTAAACAGGATCAATTATTATTAAAACTGCTCGTTTGTATATAATATAGGGATAATTCCCATAATTTACAACACTTGATTTCACTGGGAAATCCTTTATTTCTTTAAAACATGTTTCTTTATTTATTTACATTGAGCCACTTTCTAAGCTTGTAGTGCTACTTGGCACTTTTCCTTTGCTCACAACAGATCACCTGAAACATGTTTGAAAAAGGTTTTGTCAGCGGGAAATACTGAGTGAATCATTCTATTTAGTAAAACCTCTTGTTTATTATAATGTACAGTATTAAGAGCGATTACAATTGCCTCATCTTTTAAATTAACTGATCCAGTTGTCACTTTACCGGACTGTGACCGTGGACATATCACTTGTAGGGTCCTTTCACCCCAAGTGATAAATAATTAGTAGCTATGTGCACATCCCCCCACATACTGGCAGTAATTTCAGATAACAACGACTTAATCCCTGTAACTATAATTTTGATAAAAACATGCTTTTGAAAAGTATTTTGATAAAAAGAGAATGACTCACATTGTAGATTTAACGAGCAGAATATAAGCCTACTGATTAGCCTTAATTAACCTAATTTAATTAACAATGCACACACAATCGGTTAGTAACTAATACAACAGTTACGACAATTCACGAGATTAAACCTTCACAACGAGTTATTAGTGCAATACTTAACAATTCAGTGGATTCTCAACGAATGACAGAGTATAGTCCGAATTCGAGCAGTACTCAAACATTCAAGTCGAAATCACAATGAATTAATAAAGTATAATCTCAATTTGAGCGGCACTTAAACAATCGTTGGATAGTTATAATCGATCGGACGTTGAATCGTAATAGCGATCGAGTTATTACCCTGATTGTGGCAGCACTTCGTGATCAGTGTGTTTTTGAGAATAAACAGATGATAACTCCTTCTACGTAACTCGAATTTACGTCGTTCCAATTCCAAATTTCAAGTCCCAACGTCCTCTATTTATAGGTAAATTTTAGCTCTGTCGCGGCCCGCGTGAGATATAGCTTAATCTTACGCGGCCCGCGTGACACCTATTTTTAGGTATAGGGTTGCCACGATTGGGACTAGCTTCGCTGACTCAACAGATTTCGTTATTTCAACTTCTTTTGCACGCAATTTAGATAATCGTCAACTAGGGTATTATCCCCCTTGAGTTTTAGGGGCCCTATTCCTGATTCTGAAAATTCTGGAAAAATTAGGGTTTGTGCAGAATTATTTGGGTCTCTCAATTAGGGTTTCCTATTAGATAAATTAATTAATTAAATATGACTTTTGATACGAGTTGTTATATTCTACCCACCTTAATAAAAATCTCGTCCTCGAGATTTACTGGAATAAATGAGGATACTTTCTCTTCATTTCTGATTCCAGCTCCCAAGTGTATTCAGCTCCTCGCTTTGAATCCCATTTAACTTTGACTAAAACTAGTCGTTTATGTTTGAGAAATTTGATCTTTCGATCCTCAATTTGAAGAGGTTTCTCAACAAATTTCAGCTTTTCGTTTAACTCTATATCTTGAAGAGGTACTACCAGTGATTCATCTGATAAGCATTTCTTGAGATTGGATACATGAAATACATCATGTACTCCAGCTAATTCTTCAGGTAGTTGTAAACGATAAGCAACTGGTCCTATACGTTGGATTATTGAAAATGGTCCTACGTACCTTGGACTTAGCTTTCCTTTCTTTCCGAATCTAACTACTCCTTTCCAAGGAGAAACTTTCAAAAGTACTTTATCTCCAACCTGAAATTCTATCGGCTTGCGGCGATTATCTTCATAACTCTTCTGGCGATCTCTAGCTGTTTTCAGTCTTTCCTTGATTTGAGTTATCTTGTCGGTCGTCTCTTGCACTATTTCAGGCCCTGACAATTGACTTTCTCCTATTTCTGCCCAACAAACTGGAGTTCTACACTTTCTTCCATAAAGTGCCTCAAATGGAGCAGTTTCAATACTTGAATGATAACTATTGTTATAGGACAACCACCAAAATCAATTACACATGCACGAAGCATGTCTTCCAGTGTTTGTATTGTTCTTTCACTTTGTCCGTCTGTTTGAGGATGATATGCAGTGCTTAAATTTAGTCGAGTTCCCATTGCTTGCTGGAAACTTTTCCAGAAATGGGAAGTGAAACGACTATCTCTATCTGAAACAATGGAGAGTGGGACTCCATGTAAAGATACTACTTCGTCTACGTACAACTTGGCTAACCTTTCCATACTAAAGGTTTCCTTCATTGGTAGAAAATGAGCTGATTTGGTTAATCAATCCACAATTACCCAAATCGCATCATTACCTTTTCTGGTCTTGGGTAACTTAGTAACAAAATCCATTGTTATAAGTTCCCATTTCCATACAGGCATTTCCAATTGTTGTAGTAAACCTGAGGGTTTCTGGTGTTCAGCCTTAACTTGTGAACAAGTAAGACACTTAGATACATATTTTGCTATATCTTTCTTCATTCCTATCCACCAGAAATTCTTTCTTAAATCTTGGTACATCTTATTGTTTCCAGGGTGCATAGTATACCTAGATTTATGAGATTCTTCTAAAATCTTATTCCTTAACTCTCCTTGTTTAGGTACCCAAATTCGTTTCTTGTGGAATCTCCAAATTCCATCATTTCCTTGTTCTAGTTCTTTTATATATCCTTTCATTCCTTCAGCATCGTCCTTGATTGCTGTTTCTTGAATGTTCTTTAATTGTTCCATTAAATCTACTTGTAGATTTATTCTAAGAGCACGGACTCGCTTTTGTTTTTCATGATACTTACGACTTAAGGCATCTGCAACTACGTTTGCCTTTCCTTCGTGATATTGAATATCACAGTCGTAATCACTTAAAACTTCCATCCATCTTCTTTGTCTCATATTTAACTCTTTTTGCCCAAATATATATCTTACACTTTTATGATCTGTATAAACAGTAAACTTACTTCCATACAGATAATGTCTCCAAATTTTCAAGGCAAAAATTATGGCTCCTAATTCTAAGTCATGAGTTGTATAATTTTCCTCATGTTTTTTCAACTGCCGGGAAGCATACGCAATTACCTTCTTGCGTTGCATCAATACACATCCGTATCCTAATTTTGAAGCATCACAATATACTTCAAAATCTTCTGTTCCTTCGGGTAATGCTAAGATTGGGGCATTCGTCAATCGTTGCTTCAGAATCTTAAAAGCTTCTTCTTGCCTGTGTCCCCATTCAAACTTAGTGGCTTTACAGGTTAACTTAGTCAAAGGTACAGCTATCTTAGAGAAATCCATAATAAATCTTCTGTAGTATCCGGCTAAGCCTAGAAAACTTCTAATTTCCATAGCTGTTTGTGGGACCTTCCATTTGGTAATTGCTTCTATTTTAGCAGGATCTACATGAATTCCTTCATGATTCACCATGTGACCTAAAAATTGCACTTCCTTTAACCAAAATTCACACTTTGAGAATTTTGCATAAAGCTTTTCCTTTCTTAACAAGGTTAAGAGTGCATGCAAATGTTTGCAATGTTCTTCTTGACTTTTGGAGTAAATTAGTATATCGTCGATGAATACGATAACAAATTTATCCAAATATGGTTTACAGATCCGATTCATCATGTCCATAAATGCTGCTGGGGCATTTGTTAGTCCAAAGGGCATGACTGTAAACTCATAATGGCCATACCTAGTTCTGAAAGCAGTTTTAGGTATGTCTTCCTCTTGAACTTTTAACTGGTGATATCCAGATCTTAAATCTATCTTAGAAAAATACCTAGCACCTTGAAGTTGATCAAAAAGATCATCAATCCAAGGTAATGGATATCGATTCTTAATTGTAACTTTATTTAGTTCTCTATAATCGATACACATTCTCATCGATCCATCTTTCTTTTTCACAAACAACACTGGTGCTCCCCAAGGGGATGAACTAGGTTGTATAAATCCTTTGCTTAATAATTCATCTAACTGCTTTTTCAATTCTAGCATTTCAGTGGGTGCTAATCGATAAGGTGTCTTAGCTATTGGTGTAGTACCTGGAATTAGATGAATTCTAAATTCTACTTCCCTATCTGGTGGTAACCCAGGTAATTCTTCTGGAAAGATGTCTGAGTATTCTGAAACTATAGGGATGTCTGACAGTTCCTTAATTTTAGTGTTAATGATTACGGAAATCATATACACCATTCCTTGCTTTCGTTCATAACTAGCAACTTTCATTACTGATATGAATTTTAGTGGCTTTCGTGGTTTATCTCCGGTAATTAAAATTACCTCTCCTGTGGGAGTATGGATTTCTACGGAATTCTTGTCACAAAGGATTCGAGCATGGTTGGCTATTAACCAATCCATTCCTAACACGACATCGAATCCGGCTAACTTCATAGGTAACAGTTTTGCAGAAAACTTATGACCTAACAGTTCTATCTTACCTTCTGGCAAAATCTTATTTATGTTAACAGAATTTCCGTCTGCCGTTTCGACTGTAAAAATTTTCCTAAGGGTGGTTAAAGGTAAATTAAGAGCTTGGCAAAATGAAGTATTGATAAAACTTTGGTTTGCACCAAAGTCAAATAATACTTTTGCATAAACGTCATGGACCAAGAACGTACCGGCTATGACATCAGGAATGAGTTCAGCTTCTTGAGTAGTTAGCTGAAATGCTCGGGCATTCTTCTTTGTTGTTCCATCAGCTGGTTTACCTTTATTGTCTGCAGTTTTTATTAATTTAGGACATTCAGTTCGAAAATGACCCATTTCTCCACAATTGTAGCAGATTAGAGATTTCTTCCTGCAATTCTCCTCTTGATGTCCTGGAGTTTTGCAAAAATTGCAATATCCCTGGCATTTTCCAAAATGCTTCTTTTTGCAATTTCTACAATACGGAGGAACTGAGGATTGCCCGGTTCCTCTTTTCTTGAATAGATTATTATTATTACCCACACGAATTCCTTGAGTAATCTTTTGAGTCAATTCTTTCTTTCTGTCTTCTTCTCTTGTTCGCACCAGTTCATCAGTTAGGGTATTAGCTAATTCCACAGCATCGTCAATAGTGCGAGGTCTCGCAGCTTTAACAATATTGCGGATTTCACTAATTAATCCCCAGATGTATCGAGAAATGAGTACCGGTTCTGGCGAAGCCAGTGTAGGTACCACTCGTGCATATTCAAAGAATGTCGAAGTATAACCGCGACACTCTACTCCTATCATATGATGATTTAGGAACTTATTTGCCAGTTGTTCTTTTTCATATTCGGGACAATATTTCCTTTCTACAAGATTCTTGAATTCTTCCCATTTCATGGCATAAGCCATCCTTCTTCCTTTTGCTTGTAGCACCGTATTCCACCATTCTAATGCTCCTTCTTTGAACAAATTTGATGCATACATCACCTGATCTTCTTCTGAACACTTACTTATTGCAATTACTGCTTCGGTTTTCTCTAACCAACGCAGTACTGCAGTTGCTCCTTCATTACCTGCAAATTCAGCAGGTTTGCAAGCAAGAAATTCTTTGAAAGTGCAACCAGGTGTTGCGGCTTTCATTTTCTTAGGAGGTGGAGCCTGTCGTAGATTATTATCATCATGATTGCTGCCTCCATTTACTCTGTGACTAAAATTATCTTCCTGAGTACGTTTACTAGGAATGATTTGTTGCGGTTCTACTGGATTTTTAACAGTAGCAACGAATGCTGGAATAGCATTGGCTATCCCTTGTGCAACAATATTTTCTATATCCTGTCTAGTCATATACTGGTTTTCCTGATTTTGTTCGGATTGATTCCCTTCATTAACTGGTTCATTATTAGCATTTTCCATCTGATAATTATTAAAATATAATTATTAGTATTGAGTGATGAATAAACAATTTCACAAAAGCACATAAAATCTGGTTGATAACACAGATATATATCCAAAATTGTCGATGTTTCGACTTCTATTTTGCTTTATATATATTAGATAGGCATCCATACACACTGTTTATCTTACAATGTTTTATTTCCCATTTTACAGAGTTATATTTAATTATTATTATTAATATACAGACATTCTTCCCAACCCCACTATTCTTTTTGGTCACAAGAAGTTTAGTAGCGACGTTCCCTTTCGTCGTACTTCCAGGTAATCCTTTCTCCCATATCCCTAATCCTATTTCCTGTATTTATCCGTTCTTCACCGTACTGACGGAGTTCGGCTAAGTTTTCGTTACTCATTGGAGGATTGAGGATAGGGTCTGGCTCCCACTGTGGAAGGAAAGAATAAGGACTGTTGACAATATTCTGGAATGGCCAGTCATTTGTCCACCATTCTTCCATTTGACCTAAAGGTAGAGTGTGGATTAATGGATCTGGAATAGCTGGTTCCAGATTGACAGGTAGTTGGGTTTCTAGGTAAGGATATAGATTATTATGGATAGGGCTAATAACATCACAATTTGCCAATAGACGGTCGATTTCGTCTTGGAATGTAATTTCTTCAGCTTGTCTAGAATTCTCTCCAATTTCTATTCCTTTTTGTTTATAATCGTTCCTGTTCTCTATCTCTGCTGGATTTGAGCTTTCTCCGATTTCGATTCCTTTCCCTTTATCTATAGGGTTTTCTATTTTAGGGAGTTTCCTAGTAGCTGGCTTTCTTCTGCGTACTTTTCTCCATCCTACATATCTTCTCTTCTTTTTAAGTTTTGATTTTTCCAGCGGTGGAGCTTGGAATTCCACGGGTTCCTCTATGCCAGCAATATAACCAGTAAAGTCGTGGGAGACTTCAATTGGTACTGGGTAGAGGTTGAGATTCTGAAATGCTTCTGATATCTCAGTCATGCTGGACAACATATATGCAAAATGCACAAAAATGCTAAGTTAAAACTTTGGAACAAAGTTTAACAAATAAACATTAAGTTTATTGCATACGGATTTGTACAAAAGATTACAGGAAAGTGAACACACTATAATTTATTTATTTACTGGGTATTATTTTTCTACTAGACCAGGTTTTAAAATTTAGAGATTTGCATTCTCTGCTACGGTAGCTAGCATATAAAGGTTTGCCCATTTTTCATCTAAGGTATCTTCCCAAGGTGACTTATTGCCTAATTCCTGGATTTCTGGATTAAACCTCACTTTCTTGACTTGGGTTTTCTTTATTTTCTCTTGCCCCTTTCTAAGAATCGAATTTCTTTTATCTTGGGTAAGAGGGTTTTCATAATTTGCTTTACGAACAAAAATCCCTTCATCTAGATCTGCTGGGTGTTTGGAAGAAGAGGTTCCTTTTCTTGTGGGTGCAGTATCTAATTTGTGGTAGATAGCAGAAATCTTGTGTTTACCCATACTGTAACTCAACAATTAATCAGTTAATAAAACATATTTCCACAGAATAGCAATTAAATTTCCTAATTATTTTAATAGGCTAAAATCAATAGTAAGCTTAAATCAGTGGCTCTGATACCACCTTTTCCTGTCACGGCCCTTGGCCCCGGTTTGACCCGGTCCAGAGCCGCGGGGCAGGAAATCCCGTGGTATTTAATTTAGCGACAGCGGAAGACTTTTTAAACAGGATCAATTATTATTAAAACTGCTCGTTTGTATATAATATAGGGATAATTCCCAAAATTTACAACACTTGATTTCACTGGGAAATCCTTTATTTCTTTAAAACATGTTTCTTTATTTATTTACATTGAGCCACTTTCTAAGCTTGTAGTGCTACTTGGCACTTTTCCTTTGCTCACAACAGATCACCTGAAACATGTTTGAAAAAGGTTTTGTCAACGGGAAATACTGAGTGAATCATTCTATTTAGTAAAACCTCTTGTTTATTATAATGTACAGTATTAAGAGCGATTACAATTGCCTCATCTTTTAAATTAACTGATCCAGTTGTCACTTTACCGGACTGTGACCGTGGACATATCACTTGTAGGGTCCTTTCACCCCAAGTGATAAATAATTAGTAGCTATGTGCACATCCCCCCACATACTGGCAGTAATTTCAGATAACAACGACTTAATCCCTGTAACTATAATTTTGATAAAAACATGCTTTTGAAAAGTATTTTGATAAAAAGAGAATGACTCACATTGTAGATTTAACGAGCAGAATATAAGCCTACTGATTAGCCTTAATTAACCTAATTTAATTAACAATGCACACACAATCGGTTAGTAACTAATACAACAGTTACGACAATTCACGAGATTAAACCTTCACAACGAGTTATTAGTGCAATACTTAACAATTCAGTGGATTCTCAACGAATGACAGAGTATAGTCCGAATTCGAGCAGTACTCAAACATTCAAGTCGAAATCACAATGAATTAATAAAGTATAATCTCAATTTGAGCGGCACTTAAACAATCGTTGGATAGTTATAATCGATCGGACGTTGAATCGTAATAGCGATCGAGTTATTACCCTGATTGTGGCAGCACTTCATGATCAGTGTGTTTTTGAGAATAAACAGACGATAACTCCTTCTACGTAACTCGAATTTACGTCGTTCCAATTCCAAATTTCAAGTCCCAACGTCCTCTATTTATAGGTAAATTTTAGCTCTGTCGCGGCCCGCGTGAGATATAGCTTAATCTTACGCGGCCCGCGTGACACCTATTTTTAGGTATAGGGTTGCCACGATTGGGACTAGCTTCGCTGACTCAACAGATTTCGTTATTTCAACTTCTTTTGCACGCAATTTAGATAATCGTCAACTAGGGTATTACCCCCCTTGAGTTTTAGGGGCCCTAATCCTGATTCTGAAAATTCTGGAAAAATTAGGGTTTGTGCAGAATTATTTGGGTCTCTCAATTAGGGTTTCCTATTAGATAAATTAATTAATTAAATATGACTTTTGATACGAGTTGTTATACCCGAGTTTTCTGTCTAAGGCTAGAGTGTTCGTACAAATCCACATAATCGGACCGGTCACTCTTACCTGGGAACTCTTGGGGTGAGTGTCCACTTATAGGCTAAAGCATGTCTTCGCGATACATTATTATGACCCGCTTACTTTGATTAGTCACCGTCTCATTTGTTTGCCTTAGGTAACAAACAAATGATCACAATTTTTATACGTTGTCATTCTGTTTTGATTATCCGATAACATTTCACTTGTTTCCTCCTATGTCTTCCATTTCCTTTAGGATGTCTCTTCATCGCAGCGACACTCAAATGTACGAGCAGGCTACCAAAATTACCCAACGAATAGGCATAGTATTCCAGAAGACTGTTGAATTAGCTGTCGCCATGTCTCGTCTCAAGGATGAAGCCACCCAAGAATCATCAAAGGAAACAGAAGCCAAGCCTTCAAAAAGATCAAAGAAGCGTAAAGCTTCAAAGAATCCTCCAGTCCTTGCACCAAATCAAGCAGAACCTAGCTAGGTGGCAGCACCACCAGCCAAGAAGTCGTACAAGGGAACTGCTCCATGGTGCAATCAATGCAACCGTCATCATCCGAATCACATTCCCTGTTTCAAATGTACCCACTGTGGACGATGGGGACATTTGGTTAACGTGTGCCGCTTTGCTATCCAAAACAAAGCTGTTGCAAATCCTGCTGCTGCTCAACCTCCTGCAAGGAAACCTTATGCCGGTACTGCACCGATATGCAACAAATGTAATGCACCTCACCTAGCTTACCTACAGTGTCGTCTGTGTGCATCATGTGGGCGAATCGGTCATCTGGCAAATGCTTGTCGATTCAACCCAAGCCAAGGTGGTCCAAACCAACCTCAAGTCAACCCTGCTCAAGCTCGTTTCCCGCCCGGTACCTGCTACAACTATGGCGAGACGGGTTATTTCAGGATCAAATGACCAAAGATTGTCAATGCAAATCTGACCCACGGATGAGCATATTGGCTGATTAGAAGACGCTGCTACTTTGGATTAGTTAAAATCTTATGCTTTTGTTTCTTTTGTTTTTCCTGAACTCTGAAACAACCTGTTTGGTTTATAAATAAATAGTTGTTCACAATTCTATTGTACAAGTGTAGTTACATGTGTGTATGGCATACCCCTACGATACCTGCACCAAAGAACTATGTTCTTTACAAAATAAACTACTCTTGTAGTTCTCCCATTCATGTGATCACTCATGATTTCCTCAAGTACTCGTTTCATTCTAAGAAACGAAGTACAAAATATAGGTGACACTTTTAGACGATTACTAAAAATGTCACTTTAAATCCTTGGTTAGATAACTAAGGGTATTCTTCGATCTCATACCCATATCATTACATTCTGGTTTTAATAACAACATACATAGTATAGGTTTTCAAAACAACCTTCATGATTTCAAAATATTTCATATAGTTTGAAAACAATTTTAACACAGTATATTTACTTAATATATCAAGTGCATGATTTCAAAAGCATTATCCAAGTTTTCAAAAACCTCATACATGATTACAAAAATTCATCTCACATGATTTTAAAACAATTTATAAACATATTTACCTAATACATTTACTGTATGATTTCAAAAGTATTACGTAAGGTTTCAAAAAACAAAAAAAAAACATTTTTGAAGAACCCCATGAATAGTCTTTGAAAAACATTCTACTCATATGTTGATTTAACATACGTAGTACCTAACCTCCAAATTCTGCTTCAAATTTTGCCTCGGCATATCTAGCGCCTCAACTTCATGAACATTCTACCTCGTGTATCGACTTAAGCACGTCTAGTGCAAGATTTCGAAACGTCTCCCGCTATTCAAATTCCAAAATCCATATAGGATCTTCTTATCTTCACAATTAGATCCTTGTGGACGATTATCGCTCAAATCGGAGTCCTTAATTGAATTCCTTGTATGTCTTAATACGTACATTACGATTCAAAAAGGACTAAAGCCGAATTCCTATTAAGATCTTCCTATCTTCATAGTTAGATTTTTGAAATATTTAAAGTGCCAAATGAAATCCACAGATTGGATTCCTGGTGTGCTTTAAATACTCGTGTTCAAGTTAACAAACAAATTAACTAAATGATAACAAATTAAAAACCAAGATAAACAATATTGTGATTTCGTGATTATGTTTTATGTGTTGTGTGTTTGTGTAATCTGATTTTTTTGGTTATCCAGATCCTCGTAGAATCTTCCATATCTTCATATGAGGGATTCATAGTAGGATATCCAAAGGTACTACCTTAAATCCTAAATGGGCTTCTACGTAATAGTTAAGACCCTTGGATTATATAGTACCATTCCATAATTTAAAAGAGACCCTTTGGGTGGTCTAGTTAAAAAAAATTGATTCAGAATCTGATTAAGAATGGCATGTGATGATATAGCTGAAAAGACTCCTTGGTAGTCTATTTAAAGAGATCATTTATTGATTTAATTAAAAGGACCCTATGGTGGTCTAGTCATAATCATCACAGGTTCGTTCATTGTTTTTCTTCCCCTACACGTTATAAAATACACTGTGTGGACTATGCAAGGAATTACGTAATTATGGATGCATACATAATTATAAAATTCAGTGCACAGAAACCACAGTAAGATTTGTTATGTGTAAGAACCAATAGTGACAAAAATAACGAAACTCGAACAATGTAATGGAGGTACGGTGGACGCACCAATGGCGCTTCATATACTTGTATATAAGTGTCCATCTTACCTTGCAAACATGATGTTATTTAAAGTTACTAGAAGTTCAGAATCCTAACAAGTGTTGTTTTATCTTTTCGACTTCATGTTTCGAGCTCTCACAAGTTTCCTCTAAATAAATTTCGAGACGAAATTTCCGGAAGTAGGGGAGACTGTGACATCTGTGTCTCTATGACCATTAGACAAATACCAAATCAATGAAATGTTGTGTTCCATACTTGGGATTTGTATAAATATGTGTATCATTTGCACATATCAATTCTTGTTCGATTTCGAGCTCTAAATCGCTTTCTGGAAAGTTATACGCGAACTGATACATAAACGTAATCAGTTTAACGCGACAAACACTCCAGAACAGTTACATGGGCTTAACATACCTTAAATAACCTTTACATAACTTTGAAATAAGTTTTGGAGGGTTTGGAGTGTCGAAATCAAGTTTATTTGATTGAAGGGACTATTTGCGTCAAACTGCAAAAGTCTGCTGATTCGTATGGTATCGAACATTCCGGAACTTGACCATAAGTTAAACATACCATAAATATCCTTTACATAGCTTAGAAATAGGCTTTGAGGGGTTCGGTGTGCAAAAATAAACTTTTTGGTCAAACAGGGACTAAAAGCGTTAAAAAGTGCACAAGTTTGCATTTACGCGCATATCTTACGTTTTGAATATATCCGGACATCCAAAAATTTATGTAATCATTAAAATATTTTATTTTAGTGATTGGCATGTTAAAATTTCCATTCATCGCGTAATTTGGATCGTTTTTCACGTCCGTTCGTGTTTCGTCGTAATTAACCAAACAACGCAATGTACGAACAAACAAACCGACATCCGAGATGTTTTTGAGCATATTTCATGTCCCCTACACTATGGCATCATTGTAGAGCCTTGAAAATGGCTTAACGGGCCTTAAACGTGTCAAAAATGGTATTAAACATGTACAGGGACTGTTTCTGTAATTTATCAAACTTTAGCTGATATGGGACTAGGTGGCGGGCCGCGTAAGATGGGGACTCAGCCTACGCGGGGCGCGAGAGCTCCCCAGAACTGCAAAACTTAGTTTTGCAATCAACAGCAGGTTTTTGGGTTATTGTACATGGTTTTCTCATACATGGAGCTGGTTTTGGGCACCCATAGATTTGTAAAATCTGTGGGCACACATGGAGGGTCAAGATTGAAGCTCAAAGTTCGAGAAACGATCTTAACGGCTCTTGACTTCCTATAAATACCCACCCACCTTGATTCATTTGGTTCTTCACATTTGTTCTCATTCTGCTCTAAGTTGAAGCTCTCAAGCTTCATACCTGAGCAATTTGAGTTCAAATCTTCAAGCTTGGACCTTTTGTAAGTATTCTTACATCTTTTATGCGTTTTTAAGCACGAAAGTCAAACAGTGTTTGACTTTCTGCTTCGACCAGTCAATGGTTAACACGAAGTTCGTTTGAACTTCGCAACATGATCGCAATCTCGATGGTCATAGTCCTTTGTGACTATACCTACTGATTACCACGTTATTTAGGCATAGTGACGAGTCATAGTTTCAGTCAAAATACACGTTTATGCGTATTTTGCAACCAAACTATTCTTGGGTATCAAAACCCTTTTGTTTGATATCAAACTTGTTTTTAAACTTAGTTAAACATGTTTTAACATGTTTAACTCGTCACTTTTAGTTTAGTGCTTATATAGGGTCGTAAAGATAAGTGATCTAAACAACCGCTTAGACTTTCGAACCCGACCCGTTTGGTCGATCATTAGGATCCGACCAAACATATTTTGTGACCATAGTTGTATAGGGAATAACCTTCCGAGGTTATACCTTATGGTCACTTCGTTTAGTTAGTTGTATGATAGGTAGTTTATATGCCTTAGGAAAATGACCAAAATGCCCTTTTTGCGTATAAATTCATTTTAAGCATATGTAACTTAAATTTTTACATATAAACTGATTAGGTAACATTATTGGACATGTAAAGGCATATAATACTTGTCATAGGACTAGTTAGGCGGTCCGAACGCGTTTTACGCGTTAAAGTAGCGTAAGCTACCTAAACGGGTCGTAATGGGTCGCAAGCACTTAGGATAGGTTTCGATTTAGTATGTAGGCTTTGTTAAAACATATCATATGAGTTCCAATACTCATTTGGTTTACGAAACCTCATCCTATCCGATCTTCTGATTTAGGTCCGGTTTATTAACATAGTTACCTATATTAGGTGTCGTTTGATTTCCGTGATCCCTCTAGCATTGCTTGGTTTTTATTCAAGACTTCTTTGCATTCTCAAGTGAGTACGCAGTTCCCCTCTTTTACCGTTTTCAACTGTTTTGGGGTGATACACATGTGCCTACTTGTTACTTTCATGTTGTTCATGCTTTTATAACATATACTTGCTATGTTCATTAGTACACATACAGTACATGATTTCCATTATGTTTTGCTATGTATGTTCACTTTGCATGCTGTTGGTCCCGTTGATACAGGATCTGATCGTAGGAACAAGATGAATCGATTTCGTCTTAATGTGCGGAATCCATTACGACGAATCACAGATGTGTGCAACACAGAATTCAACGTTTAACTGCTTGTCTGTTTGTTCTATTAATCGATCTGAAAGTCACAAAGTTCCGGTGAACGTACAGACTATCCGTGCGTCTCAAAAGTTCTACCGGTCAAAAGTCTTAACAAAGTTGCACCGGACCTACTATTTATAGACAGACTCAGGAAGCTAACAAGTGTTATCCGTGCGGGTGGGCTACCCGTGCGTATGGCCATCCGCCCGTATGGCTATCCGCGCGTATGACTTATCCGTTCGGATAAGTCATCCGTGCGTATTACCATCCGCGCGTATTGCCATGCGTACGGATTACCATCCGGACGAGTTGAACTCAACACATTTACATACAAAACCTATCCCTGAGTTGTCATGCTAACTACATACATACAGACAATAAACATAAACACAGAATACAAAATATGACTACATGCTGACGGAAGCTACAGACGTAATGTACTCGGATGTAGCTGTAGTTCCTTCCAGCATAGTCTTTAATTCTTTCTGCCACGTCTTCGTTCACGCGCTTTCTCTCTTCTTTTCTGTGCTTTTTCCTCCAACATTCTTTTTCTCTTTTGTCTTCCCTCAGTCAACCACCAATGTCTGTAGACAGGATCTCCATCACGCTTCCGTTCCCATTTTGGAATTTTGTTTTCTTCAGACTCAATTGGTGTCTGATCTGTTGGAGGAACAATTCCCAATTTTCTTCTTCCCACTTCAGCAGCTCTTTCAGCAATCTTTTTCGAACGTTGTTCACGCTTGTATACTTTCAAGAACTCATCAATCTCCAAATCTCTCCATTGAGTCTTCCAGTATCTTCCAGAGTTGATGTCTTTTGCGTAACAAACATCCACAACCTTTTGATATTGCAAAGCTTGCTCTCTATCAGGTCTCTCATAGACTATCTTGTTGTAGAACAAACAATCGATATCCTTCTTTGAACAATTAACAAGCCACATAGGATCTAACACACAGATCCTTCTAGCTTCTCCTGTGGACTTGTTATTTAAAGAAATTATTGCTTCAGCTGTAGTTTGATTATACAACCAACCTTCAAACTCATCGTGGAAATCTTGCTCCATTGCCCGTAAAGGCATATTCTTCAAACAACTTGGAGGCTTGACATCCAGAGTAATATCCTTTTCACCACTTTCTAAGATTCTGACAATCTGTTGAGGAAAGTGTGGTTTCCAATCAGGATATCTTTTCTCAGCTTGCAGCTTCACGTAATTCCATAACTTTTGATCATGTTGTTTTACATCTAACCCATGGTAGAATTCTTTGATGTTCTTTGTTTTTACCAGCTCATCTATATCCCACCAAGGAAAAGTTTTGATATCAGCTAAGAACTCAAAGTACTGTACTCCCTGTTCTCTTCTAATTGCATAAACTTTCAAGTCTTCCAAATATCCCCATGAGAGAATGTCACCCCAAGAGAGTTCTTTGTCATGTGTAAAGAATTGAAGTGCCCGAAGTTTCTTTCTCTCTTTTGGCATGACTTTGTACCATTTCTTTCTTTCTTCTGCAAGATTTTCTCTCGGTATGGTATCTGGAATGCCTTCTGCAGACACTTTCTCCACTATCTTTCTTCTAATTTCATCTACATTTCGATCCTTGAACATTTCCGACAATGAAGGAAATGTTGCATCAATCCCAGAATAATGAAAACGAACTTCATCATCGGATGAATCTGAAGCATCTTCAACAATTACATCGTTGTAATTATCAGCTTCAAACACATATCTTGTCTCAAATACACCTTCAGAAGTTTCAGGGATCTCATCTTCAATATCGAACTTAAATTTACCTTCTTGCAAACCCAATTCCTCTAACATCTCTTCTCTTGTTCTATTAACTTCAATCACTTCCTGATTTTTATCTTGTAAGAAAATGACGGTAGGATTTGTGATGAATACCTGATCCATGTGCTGCTTTCCAGAAGAAGAAGTTTCTTGCTGATCATCATCTTCTTGCTCGTTGATCTGATCATTCAGAAACTCTTCAATCCTTTGTTCATCAATAGGATTCTTCACCATCAATCCTGAAGAGCCTTGATCATCGTCATCATTCTTCTTATCATCATCTTTCTTATTATCATCGTCTTTCTCATCATCGTTTTTCTCTTTATCTTCATCTTTCTCTTCATCTTCATCTTTCTCTTCATCTTCATCTGCTTCATCATCTACAAGAAGATCTTCATCAGAGTCACTGACTACTTCACCCCGAGCTTTCTTCGCTTCTTTTCTCCTTTTCATAACTTTCATTCTGTAAAGACCATCTTTTACGTTGAGTGGCACAATGTAAGCATCACCAACAAGAACAAACTGCTTTGACTTGAATTCTAATTGCAACACTTCTTTGGCCTTCTTCTTCTTTTGATCAGCAGCAACTCTACGAATGATTTCATCATAATCAATGATTTGAGAAGGCTCTCCAACTAACATGAAGTCTTGACCATGTACAACTTGTTCTTGAGCAACTTGGTCTTGAGCATGTTGGACTTGGGCATGTTCAGCATCAAGCATTTCTGCTTCAACCTGACTTGAAGAGCCACCAGCTTCTTGAACATCTTCGACTATACTTTTGTTCTTTTGAATAGCATCCTCAGCCAGTCTTCGTTCTCTTTCAAGTCTTCTTTCTTCAACCTTTTCTACTTCCATTTCATTGTAAGCAGCATGAACATCATTTTTCAAAAGATTTTCCACAACAGAGTATAACATCTTCAGTTGTTCATCTTTCATTACTTTGTCTGCCTTCATGGCTTCCATCTCCAACTTCATTGCTTTCAATGCATTTGTAGTAGCTTCGCTAATTTCACTGACAAGCTGATTAAGTGTCTGGTTTACTTCTTGGAGATTCTTATTCTTCTCATTCAATGAAGAGATTTCTGCTAGAAGAGCTTCAATAATTTTAGTATTACTCTCACCATCTTCCTTTATTTTCTTCATCTTGTTTTCATCCTGGATTATCACCGATCTCAGCTGATCATGAGCTTTCATTATTTTATTAACTTGTTTTAACAAAAGATCACGTTCGCCTTCAGCCTTTTCTTTTTCTTGTTCAAGATCTTTGACTTTCTTTGCCAGAACTCTCACTGCATCATTGTTGAACAAATCATCATCAAAGTTCAGATCTTCTAATGGATCACCTGAAGCAGGTGGAATGTTGCTAAAGAAATCATCTGATTCTCTTGGTCGTGAAGATTCTGGAATCTCTATATTTTCAGGTACTGTTGGGAATTTTGAATAAAAGACTCCAGCATCAGTAACTTCAACGTAGTCATCATGTCTAGTCTGCTTTTCGGCTTCTGTTTCTTGAGCTTGGGATGATTCAACATGTTGTGTATCTTTACCATCATGTTCCTGTTGAACTAGACTTTCCCCTTTTCTTGCTCGAACACTTCTTGGAATAAGACCAGCAACAACTGCTTTTCTTTTCTTGATTTGTTTCTTTGGACTCTCAGGATCATAAGTTGAATCTTCTTCGTCTGATCCCTTCTTTTTCTTTGGAGACCTTTTCTTTAACTGAACTTTTCCTTTGCCAATTGTAAGTGGATCAAGTTCAGATTCTGATATTGTGGTTTCAGAATCATCATCACTTGAAAGATCTTGAACGACTCCTTCTTGATCTTTATCACCTTGATCTTTAACACCTTGAGCAGCATCCTCATTCTTCTTTAAGAAACTTTGAAGAGATTGCGATAACAGCTCAGTTCCTTCTTGAATAACAGCTGACGGTTCCAGAACTGTTTCATCTATCAACTTGTGCTGCTGTTTTCCAGAAGACCCTGCAAAACAGATGTTTGACACATTTATTAGAAATTTTCACAATATCAAATTCTAATTTCTTTGTGACTCCCCCTTTCACAATACCCTTTTTCACATTCTTTGGAATAGAAACTGCAGGGGACGTCTTTGGAGTTCTCTTCCTTTTTCCATCTTTGATACACCACCATTTTGTATCTTTCTTATAGAACAAACTCATCTTGTCATCTTCATTATCAGAATTGCTGTCTTCATGTCTCCACGCATCATTCTCTGGAGCTACATAGCTTGGATTTGAAATTTTGCAGATCATTCTCTTTGCTCCTGGATTTGGACCTTTGATCAACCTGCTGATGGTGTCTGGTGTCATGTGTCTTAATCCCAAAATGTCATTACTTCTCTTTTCTAAACCTTCAAATTGATCATCTATCAACATCTGGACAAACCTAGGATACATAAGAAATCTCTTGCTTCCATCCTTTACATTCTCAGACATGTGATCAAAAATTACTTGAGAGATATTGTATGGTCTGTTCAGTACAAGACATGCATTGATATTCATGATATAGTCTTGAGTTTCATCATATCCTCCTTTTCTGTGTGACAATGCATGTATAACACAATGAGCCAAGAATTTATAAGCGTGACTGAAACTTGTCTTCTGCATCTTCCCATTCACACTACCAGCAAAACCCATCCTACACCACAATCCCTTTACTAGACGTTCATAAACTATGGTTGGGTCACTATCATTGTCTCCTAAATTCAACACTCTCCTTATAACACCAACTGTCACTTTCATCTCCAAATCTACATCTCTTCCATTTTCATCCTTCTTAGATACAGCAGAATAAATGGTCTTATCACTCTCTTCGTATCTTGCAGCACTCCAAAATCTTTTCACATGGGATTCATAAACTACTGTCTTATCAGTTAATGCCTTAGAGATTCTGCTCTCTCTCAAGAATTTCGCAACATCTTTAACTATTGTATTTTCAGTATAAATTTCATCCAATATAAAATATACATTATGAGCTTTATCCCAATCCTGCAGAAATTTTATTTATTTTAAAAATTTTTGGGATCTCAAAATATTCTGTCAAGAAAAACTTTTTGTGTGAAATGACACATGAATGGTGATCCGTACGTATAACTTGTCCGTGCGGATGAGTTGTCCGTGCGGACAACTTGTCTACACCGCGTATAGCCATCCGTGCGTACAACATGTGTATTGCCCCGGATTGCCATCCGCGCGTACAGCCTGACTTTGCCACGGATTGCTATCCGCGCGTACAACCTGACTTTGCCACGGATTGCTATCCGCGCGTACAGCCTGACTTTGATACGGATTGCTATACGTGCGTACAGCATGACTTGCCACGGATTGCTATACGTGCGTACAGCATGACTTGCCACGGATTGCTATACGTGTGTACAGGTTATGCATGCGGATACAAGTTACAGATGAAGAACAGTTTATGAACACCAAAAAATTTTCTATGGCAAAATCTAAAATTGAACACAGATCTACATAGAGGATGTTAAGGCGATCAAAACCCTATGTTCAATGATGTCTAAAACGTCCTATAAACAGGTCAATTTCACAAAAACCTAGCCGACATTACGTATCGACCAAACAACAGGTCTACCAGATTTTAACATGTTATAACACAAATTAATCCGGTAAATCTCTAGATCTAAGCATACCGATCAAAACCTTATCATTTATTCATGACAAAACGAACTAACACAGGCTAGATCTAAGATTTAAAGCTCCGAAAGAACATATATGCGATGAACAGATATTAAACAATGGATTATTGCAGATCTGAGTTAGAAAAACATACCTTTGCCATTGTAATTGTTGTGCAAACCAACGAAAACAAAGATCCGTGCAAAGAATTCCGAAATCAGAAAGTCAAAGTGTGAGAGAGAAAGAGTGTTGTGCGTGCGTATAGCTTTGACTGACTCTTTGACCCTTTATTTATACTATCAACATATGCGTATGGTCACCCGGGCGCATTGCCATCCGTGCGTATGGCTACCCGTCCGGATGAACATCCGAATGAGGCACACTTTAACCTTTTCAATGAAAACTTTGATTTTTCTCAACTTGTGTCAGATTTTAGAAATCCACTTAAGTTACTTAGTTCAAATTAATGACCCAAGTTACTTAATCTGTCGACCAAGTCCAACTTAATGACCTTGGTTGACCTGAAGCAAAACATACTGACTTTTGAAAATTTTGTTCAAACAATTTTCTGAAAAATTACAAGTATCAACTTAATGAACTTGTGTTTCACACTTTCAATTACAGATTAGTCATGATTAGCTCCAAACTCATCTTCCAATCCAGAAACTTCCTGCATCTTCTATTACTTTCGAATCCGAAGATTAACTCTCCACTTTGGTTTGTCGAAAAATAAAGCAGAAAATAAAATCTTTTTGGGATATTTAATGAAACAGACAGAATAGAACAGAAATATAAGAGCAGTAAATGTAAACTATTTACAAACGTATTTTTGGTGAGCGTGTTAGGGAATCATATCAGCTTCCGACAAGTTACAAGTACCATTAAGCTTGATTTCATGCCAAACATTAAACAATTCACCTCGATTGTCGATATGCTGATCCACTTAAATTCTTACACACATTTCAATCTGTTCAGGATACTGATTTAGTGTTTTATAGACTTAAACTTATACGTGTGTCCCACCTCTTGAATATACTCCCGTATCCAGAATCCCAATAATCAGTCTTACAGGTGAGTATACTACAATGATATCTGTACATAATTTAGGTATGCGAGGGCCGAGGGATCTCAGGTCGATACTTCCGTATACGCAGAGAGATATCAGCTTCGACTTTAAGGTGTGTCCCCTTTAGAGGATCTTTTTGCTACAACAACAGCGACTATAAATTTTATTGTTTCATCGGCATGCTGAGGGTTTAATGCTATGTTTCAAGCATTGCAGAAAGTATTATCCAGGGACTAGGTCAGAACCACCGTTCAGCAGAAGTCCCGGAATAATACCCCAGACATCATTGAGAATAAAGACCTAGTATATCAGATTATGAGACCTTTCAAACGAGATTTCAGGGGTTACCTATATATCCAAGTAGTGTTCCCCACGAAATAAGCAAGTAAGATTTTAGGTTTATATCCCGATCAAACTTACTAAATGTGTAAAAACCTATCGACACATCATTAGTGAGACTGTTTAACGCATTTGAACTTTCCATTTCTTTAGCGTACTGTAACCGTCTAGCTGATGTACTATCATTTTCCCTTTTTACACAAACTCTTTTTGAAATTTTATCATGTTTTTTGACTTTTTGAAATTTTCTAATGTTTTTGGCTTTTTCGAATTTTTTATTGTTTTTGAGTTTTCTGAAAATAAAACTACTATCTCCCCCTAAAAACCAAAACAAGTAAAAATTCGACAAACCATTGCAGATTGTTTCTCAACATCATCTACAGTGGCACCTTCATCAACGTCAACAATCTCCTCCGCATCCGATAGCTACTTCATACCATTTAGTTTCAAAAGATATTTAAAGCGTTTTTTGTCAAAAGCTTTGGTATGTAAGTCAGCTTTTTGTTCATCGGTGTGGATTTTCTCTATTCGTATCAACTTCTTCTCGAAACAGTCTCGGATGAAGTGATGACGAATTTCAATGTGTTTTGTTTTAGCGTGATGAACAGGATTTTTTGTTATGTTAATTGCTGCCTCATTATCAACAAAGATAGGGGAGTTAAGAAATTGCAAACCGTAGTCACGCATCTGTTGCTGGATCCACAAGATCTGAGAGCAGCAGCTGCTAGCAGATACATATTCAGCTTCACAAGTGGATAAAGCGACAGAGGTCTGCTTCTTGCATTGCCAGGTGACCAATCGTGGTCCGAAAAACTGGCACCCCGCTGTTGTTGATTTAGCATTCACTTTGCAGCTTCCGAAATCAGAATCAGAATATCCTTCGAGCATGAAGTCGCCAACTTTTGGATACCACAACCCCAGAGATGGAGTTCCTTTCAGGTAGCGTAGAATCCTTTTCACAATTACCATGTGCGAAGCTCTAGGATTTGACTGAAATCGAGCCGCGAGGCAAGTTGGGTACATAATATCCGGTCTTGATGCCGTCAAGTACATTAACGAGCCGATCATGGAGCGATATAATGTTTCGTCTACCTTCTCTCCGGTGAGATCAGGGTTTATTCCATGGTTCGTCGCTAATGGGGTGGACATTGATGACATTCCTGACATCCCGAATTTCTCCAGAACGTCATGAACGTATTTTGTTTGATGTATGAAAGTTCCCTCGGGAAGTTGATCGACTTGAAGTCCCAAGAAGAACTTCATCTCACCCATTGAAGACATTTCAAACTTCTGCTTCATAACTTGTTCAAAATCTTTGCAGAGTTGTTCATTTGTAGACCCGAAAATTATGTCGTCCACGTAAATTTGGACAATCAGAAGATGCCCGTCGACTTCTTTTGTGAAAAGAGTGGCGTCTATCTTTCCTCGAGTGAAGTGGTTGGCTAACAGATGTTGAGACAAGGTCTCATACCAGGCTCTCGGGGCCTGATATAAGCCGTACAACGCTTTGTCAAGGAGATAAACTTTATCTTTGTGAATTGGGTCGGTGAAGCCCGGTGGCTGTCCGACATAAACCTCCTCTTTCACCTTGCCATAGAGAAATGCCGACTTCACATCTAACTGAAAAACTTTAAATCCTTTCCACGATGCAAATGCAAGGAAGATTCTGATAGCTTCAAGTCTTGCAACAGGGGCATATACTTCGGTGAAATCTATCCCCTCCTGCTGACTGAAACCTTGGACAACGAGTCAAGCTTTGTTTCGAATGATAACTCCTCGATCATCCCTCTTGCATTTAAACACCCATTTGGTATTAATCTTCCGGTGACCATCGGGCAAATCTACTAGCTTCCACACACCTAACTTTTCGAATTGGCTTAACTCCTCCTGCATTGCATTTACCCACGAATCTTCAGTAAGCGCCTCTTTGTACGTCCTTGGTTCTATCTGCGAGATAAAACAACTTAATGAGAATTCAGTTTGTAAAGAAGCAACTTTTGTGTAAAAACATGTAAGCCCTTGATCAAGCTGTCTTCGAGTGCGGACGCCTGATTGCAGTTCTCCGGTTATCAGTTCCTCCGGATGATAAGAAAGTGTTCTTGGCATCACCTCACCTGAAACATCTACTTCGCTCTCCAAATTTGTGACGTTTTGATCAGCAACTTGTTCACTAACTGGAATAGATTGATTTTGAAACTGGATTGGCTCCCCCTCAGAGTCTGAATCATCATGATCGAATATTGGTCTGTTTTCAGATTCTTGATTGTCATTCTCTACCGTCTGATTTTCTTGAGCAACATCATTTTCAACATCGTCATGTTCTCCAGCATTGCTTGGACCCGCCTCGTCATCATTTGAAGCTTGTCGTTTTCGATAAGATTCTGCTGGAAACCTTTCGTCTTCATACTCTCTAAGAATATCCAACTCATCAAAGAACTCTGGTTCTTCTTCCATGTTGAAAGACTCCCACAAAACATCATAATTGAAACGCCATGAGTCGCCCGGATTTTGTGGAGGCATTGTGTGACCTTGGCATTCAACATTTTGAGCTTCAATAATTCGCTTCAGACTTGGAACGAAGACTCGTCGTAAAGGACTTGCATATCCCACAAATATTCCTTCAAAACTCTTCGGACCCATCTTTCCAAAAGGCTCTAGAACTGTACAGGGTGACCCGAACGGTTCAAGATACTTTAAATTCGGTTTTCGGTTATTGATCAACTCAAAGCATGTTTTGTTGAATTTCTTGACGGTTAGAACTCTGTTGAGCGTATAGCATGCGGCGGAAACTGCTTCTGCCCAGAAATTTATCGGTAACTTTGAATCAGCAAGCATTGTTCTGGCCGTTTCAATCAGTGTCCTGTTTTTACGTTCTGCAACTCCATTTTGTTGCGGAGTGTACGGAGCACTGAACTCATGCAAGATACCTCTTTCATCACAATATTCTTCCATATTGTTGTTCTTGAACTCAGCACCATTATCACTTCTAATTCTTCTGATACGTCTTTGGTACAAATTTTCAATCTTTCTGAACAACCCCTTCAACCTCTCAAACGTTTCCTCTTTCGACTTCAAGAATAACACCCATGAGAATCTGGAATAATCATCAGTAACCACAAGACAATAAAGTTCTCCGGTAATACTTTTGACATTCACAGGACCAAATAAATCCATGTGAAGTCTCTCCAAAGGTCTTGAGACTGAATTGACTTGCTTTGAGGGGTGTGACTTTTTCTTTTGCTTGCCTTTCATGCAACTAATGCATTCTTTTTCCAGATGGAAACCTTTAATGTGAACTCCCAGAACTAAATCATTGTGCACCAGATGATTCATTTTACGAAGATGAATGTGCCCCATCTTACGATGCCACAACTTTGATTCTTTCTCCGTTGCTCTTGAAACAAAACAGTGTGCTTGACCCGTTGTTGTAGTTGCTACAGTCATGTCTAAAACATACAGATCATTCACTCTAGGAGCTCTCATAATGATCCATTCTTCAGGAATAACAAAGCCTGGTTTCAAAATCAAACACTCTTTGCCTGTGAAGTGAGTAGTATACATCCGGTAACAAATCTGCGAGATACTTAGCAGATTATTTTCCAGCTCAGCAATGTAGTTAACTCTTTCAAACGTGACGATCCCGTTGGAAAACGTTCCTTCACCAACAATTCTACCACCTTGGTTACCCGCGAACCCTACATAACCTCCATTAATATTTCTGACATCATACAACAGCGCTGTCTTTCCTGTCATGTGCCGAGAAGCTCCACTATCCATAATCCAACGTGAGACGGATCTCGGAAGCTCCTGCATATGTCAAAAACATTTAATGAGATTTTGATGCTACCCAAGCCTCTTTTGACTCAGGTAACTTGAAATTAAGGTGAGTTGTTTTAGTGTAAAGTGGCGGAAAGTTTTTATCATTCATTTTAAGGCTTTCAGCAGTTCCAACTTCAACCTTTTTGAATAAGAAAAATTCGTCTTTTTGTGGTTGATCGGCTGGTTGATTTTTCTTCACCACATACTTCTTTTCAGAAGTCGATTTTTGTTTCTCAAAAAACTTCAAGGGTACATACTTCTTCTTGGTAGAAGATGATGATTTTTCAGTTTCAGACACCTTTGGTGAATCAACTTTCTTTTCAACAACTTTTGGCTTCCATGTTTGTTGAGGTGATGCAACCCGTTGGTAAAATTTATCATTTTTAGATACCGAATTCTTAACAGGTTCAGTTTTGATCTTGGTGTTGTCATTTTTCAAAACATTTTTCTCAACAATCAATGGAGCCTTTCCTTTCACAACATCTCTCTTGATAGAATTCTTCACAGTTTCAGTCTTAGACTTCAAGTTGTTACACTTTCGTGCAATATTTCCAACTTGATTACATTTGAAACATGTTCGGGTGTCAACTACCCGACTTGAGCCTTCAGACTGAGGCTGTGAAGCCTTCTTTTCAAAGAACTCTTCGTTTGATTTTAAAAAGATTTCAGACTCTTCTTCAGAAAGTGAACTTGAACTGTTCACAAACACCTTTTTCACAGCAAACTTCTTGTTTTGAACATTTCTTTTCTGATAATTCTTACCGCCCTGATATCCTCCCGACCATTTATTTTGATTGTTGTTAGAAAAACGTGGTGGAATAATAGGTTTCTTATAGTAAGCTTTATCTTTCTCAAAATTCATTTGTCTCTTTGTCTGTTTCAGACTATCCACTTCAGACAAATCAATTTCAACCAGTTTGAAAACATTTTTCAATTTGTTCACATTAACATTCTCCAGAGGAAACTCAAAGTCTGAATACAACTTATCAGAACCAGACATCTTGTACATCACAAGACCCGGTTCATCATTTAAGTTGTTTTTAGATTTTGGTTTCGGAATGTAATTGTTCAGAAAACATTCTTCATCTTTAGTCGAATCACTATCCAAGACACTTTCAGCCATGCCTTTTATGATCTCAGTTTGAACACTGTCATCGGATGATGATGAAGAAAATGTCACATCAATTGATTCTGGCAGTTTTATCTCATTTGGTTCAACCTCATCATTAACCAACCCAGATTGCTTCTTTGAGAAATTGTTTAGAACAGGTGGCGGAACTTGATGAAACCCCACCCCAGTTCCATCACAGTATACATCTTCGCCAGCTTTGGTTTTTCCAATGGGTTTTGGAACAATGTGTTGTAAAACAAAGCTTGCAGAGTTGTAACTGCTCAGTTTCAGATTAATTCGCTCATTCTCAATTTTAGCTTCTTCAAACTGAAGCTTCAATTTTGCAATTTCATCAAGTTGTTGGTTGATTAACTCTTCTTTTACTCGAAGAACCCCTGATAGTTGAAGATTTTCTTTCGTTGTTTTACTGTTTCTCTCATCAGAATCTTTAACCGTTCGCTTTAGCTTCTCAAAATTTTCAGAAATTTTACGACTTTCAAGAATCAACTTTTCATTTTCTTTTCTTATTCTTTCAATATCATTTTTATCATTTTTAATTTTATCAGCTAATTCTTTTGATCTATCATTCGAAGCTTTCAGCATTTTGTCACGGTTTAAGATCTGATTTTCAACACTTTTGACTTTACTAGTCAACTCTTCAATCTTCTTACCACTGAGGTAAGTAATTGTACTACAAACTTTGCACTTTTTCATGCAATTTTTGCAGTCATTTTCAGATTTATCCTTCTTACCTGACTCGAGTGTACCATTTGAACTGACCTTGTTTGTTGACTCAGTTCCAGAACTAGAATCTACCTCAAGTTCTTTTGCTGCAAGAACTTTCTCAGCCATCTTCCTCAAGTTTTCAGCCGTCAGCTCTTGTGATGTATCAATGATTCCATCATCAGCATTCTTTAACTTTGGCT
Organism: Helianthus tuberosus; assembly: GCA_030545235.1. NCBI lineage: Eukaryota > Viridiplantae > Streptophyta > Magnoliopsida > Asterales > Asteraceae > Helianthus > Helianthus tuberosus. The sequence continues at coordinate 105,123,646 of CM060355.1, forward strand.
TCTGTTCTGCTTCTTTGACTTTTTCTTCTTTCTCTACTTGTTTCTCATCACCACCTCCGCACCATTCTCTTTGTCTCGCTTCTTCTTCCTCGGCAAATTGCTGGGTAAGCGCATCAACACTGATGGAATCTGGGTCAACTGCAATGTTTCCTTGAGGATCAAGGTAACATTCTCTGTCGGCATCCCACCTTTTTGCTCTTTTAGCTTCTTTGTCATTCTGGTTTGGGCTTTCATTCTTCGGTTGACGAGTTTTTCTTCTTCAGTTCTAATATCTTTAAAAGGAATAATCTTCGTCACGAATGCATAACCCACCGCATCTTCCTCAGGCAATAGTTCGCTCCAATCATAACCTTCGTCATCATGGATCACGGCAAGAGCTCTAGACTTCTCTTTGTTGTCTTCAACTTGCTTCAATCTAGGTGGCTCAGATTTATTCTGGTGATAGATTGCTTTCTTGTAATAATCATCTCTGAAAGGGTTTTCTGACTCATCAGCATATGCATTTCTGCATTCTCGTTTGAAGTGACCTTTCTGCTTACATTTGAAGCACGTCACCTTTGATTTATCAAACCCCAGCTTAGTAGAAGCACCACCAATTGTTTTTCTGCCGGTAATTTCCATGAAACGTTGTGCTCTACGAACAGCATTGGCCATTGCCCAACGAATATCGATCAGCTCCATTTCCTCGGGATCAATCTGATCATAATCTTCTTTCGTCAGATTGTTATTACCTATCTTCCCGGCTACTAACCCTTCGTACGACTCCAACACAGATGCTAGAAAAATCATCTGCTGTTTTGCCGATTCCTCATCAAAATTTTGAGCATTCTTTAAATCTACCGCAATGTTGCAAGAAAACACGTTCTTTGGAACAGATTGCTGTTGACTTGAAGAATTTGAAGAAGATCCCTGACTTGGAGTATTGGATGAAAAACCTCCATGAAAACCACTGTTTGAGCTTGGACTTTCTTTATTTGAAGTGTTTGTGTTTTCAGCGGAGAAAGCAGTTCTTGGAGAAACATTCTTGGGAATCATACTCTTTGGATAGTACAACTCCATGTTTTGTTGGTATGATGAATGATTAACTTTGTTTTTCTTTATCTCCAATTCATGACTTTCTAGTCTTTCAATCAACAAGTCAACGGTCAAACTTTCAGCTTTGATTGTGTTTTTTAACATCAGTGCATAGTACTGGCAATCCATCTCTTCTGGTAGTGAATCGAACAGTTTGTCAACTAGATCCTCTTGAGGATAGTTTATTCCGTGCCTCGGTAATTCCAACTTTAAGTGTCCAAATCTTTCAATCATTTTACAAACAGATTCACCTTTTAAGCATCCGAACAAATCAAACTCCTTTCGCAGCAATTTCTTTTTTTTTTTTGATTATTTCTGCACTTCCTACACATTTTTTATTTAACTTTTCCCATAGATCCTTTGCGTTTGTGTATTCAATGAGTGAAATAATGTCGTCTCTTACGGACTGGTGAATCAAAGCGATGCATTTTTGTTCAGCTATATAGGTCTCTACGGCTTCACCTTCAGATAAATTCTCACAATCTAGTCTTTCTGAAACATAACCGTTCTTTAAGTTCTTCCAGCTCTGATATGCGAAAGCTTTCAGCCATTCTTCGAATATTTTTGCCCAACGATTATATTCTTCGATTGCCATTAGCTTTGGTGGTTTGTTGTAGGTACCATATGCGCTTTCAACACTTAGGGCATCGGATAAAGTTTTCTTCGGGTTCGGATTGGGATTATCATTTGAACGATTGGAAGTATCGTCTCCAGAATTACCCGCGAAAGCATACATCTCACTGAAGGGATTCATGAATTCTTCCATTTTTAAGTACCTGAAACAATTTTCAAATACTTAGACAATTTTTACAAATTTTAAAAATTTCAAACACTTGAACCGGATAGTTATCCGTTCGAACAAGAATACGGATGGTGACAAAGCTTATCCGCACGGACGGTGATCCGCTCGGATGGTTGTACGTAGCTTTGACTTTTTGACTTTTATGTTATGCGCACGAGTTGTAATCCGTGCGTGTAACAATGATGATGTCAGCAAACAACTTGTTGTAACTAACTAATTCAATCCGTTAGGACAGCTGTCCGCACGGGTGAGTGACGTCATCAAATACGAACTGATAAACATGATTTTCGATGAATTTGATCTAGTTTTAGGTTGAATCTGATTATGAAACTAAGTAGGATTATACTTTGAATGATTGCGAGTCGATTGATATCGATTTTAACAAATTTTAACCGTAAATTCTAGATCAATTTTAAGTTTTTCTGATTTTATGGTTACAAATGAAGAACAGATGTAAAAACTAAGTAGATGTAGAAGAAATCCGTCAAATTTCCGGTGAAATTTGAATCAAATCGGCAACAGATGTCAAATCTCCGGTGAAATTTGACTTTGATCGGCAAATAACACTTGAATTCTGGTGAATTCGGTGTTGTTGATCTCGATTCAGCTCCCTGGACGCTCTGATACCACTTGTTGGTCCCGTTGATACAGGATCTGATCGTAGGAACAAGATGAATCGATTTCGTCTTAATGTGCGGAATCCATTACGACGAATCACAGATGTGTGCATCACAGAATTCAACGTTTAACTGCTTGTCTGTTTGTTCTATTAATCGATCTGAAAGTCACAAAGTTCCGGTGAACGTACAGACTATCCGTGCGTCTCAAAAGTTCTACCGGTCAAAAGTCTTAACAAAGTTGCACCGAACCTACTATTTATAGACAGACTCAGGAAGCTAACAAGTGTTGTCCGTGCGGGTGGGCTACCCGTGCGTATGGCCATCCGCCCGTATGGCTATCCGCGCGTATGACTTATCCGTGCGGATAAGTCATCCGTGCGTATTACCATCCGCGCGTATTGCCATGCGTACGGATTACCATCCGGACGAGTTGAACTCAACACTTTTACATACAAAACCTATCCCTGAGTTGTCATGCTAACTACATACATACAGACAATAAACATAAACACAGAATACAAAATATGACTACATGCTGACGGAAGCTACAGACGTAATGTACTAACACATGCTAGCACATTGATTTTCATATATTACATTTTGTTGCATATGTTCACTCAGCATATGGACACATTGATTTACATTGCATTTTTGTTGCATATGTTCACTCAGCATATGGACACATTGTTTTACTTTTCTACTTTGTATGTTCATTTAGCATATTTAGTACATTATTTTCATATAACATGCTTACATTTGGTATAACATTTGGTTTGTTTAGCGAAACTAATACATTTATTAACACCGATCATGCTGCCCAGTAGTAGGTAGTGGTACCATAGGACTTAACAACTCCCATTTCTGAAATCCTAGGTTTGTTTGGACGTAAGGAATAACTGAATCCGAATTCATTTTTGGTAGACCTTTGACTTGTTCTAGGGTTTATCATTCAGTCGCAAGGCTTGAATGTAGGCGTTTAACATTACCGCATAGATGTTTGTATCAGTAAAGCATGCAATTTTACAAAACATAACTTTTGATTTAAATTATGATTTATCAAATACATTGTTTTGTACATTTCTTTCTTATAGGGTTGAGTAAATGCTTTTATTCACTATACATTACATTTGGTTATACATGAACATGTTTACATTGGTGGTTTGTTTGGGTAAGTGATTTAAATAACGAGGCGTGTGTAATATGATAAAAGCATGGTGGATACGCCGCTGGTACTTCCTATATATAAGTGCTTTTATGATATTACATATCGTAGCGTTATTTAAACCATTTCAAGTTAGACATATTACATTTTACACAAATATCATATCTTAATGAAACATTGTTTTTCAAACAACATATTTTATACAAACTCATTTTTACTTGGTTATTTATTTATCTATGCATTATTCTTTTATATCATCTGATTTCTTATAAATTTTTGCATGATTTATAAAAGAAAACATTTTCAAGGTTCATGACTAACTTTTGTTAACATTTTCTTTAAACTTACAACTCATGAATCCTATTTTAATAAAACCTATGTAACTCACAGGCATTTTTATGCTGACGTACCTATTTTCACATGTGTTTCAGGTGCCGTTGTTTGATGATTATGATGCAAACATAGGATTGGACCAGGGCCTTAGTGACAATAAAAGATACAAGACTAGTTAAATATGTTATGTCTCTTTGTTTTTAAGACATTGTAACCTCTTGTAATTCAATAAAACAAAACTTCAATTCCCATATGTTATGAAACAATGATTCTGTTACGACACTCCCTGACGATTCCGCCGCGGTTTGGTTTTTTACGCGGTCGGGATGTGACAGTTAGGGTTTCATTGTCACATTTCATGGAGAGAAACTAGGCTATAAATATATATTTTAGAGAGAGAATGTTTGTTTGTCATGTAATATTTTATTCAGTCAATACATATAATTCTAACGCACCATTGTTTTAGGAATTCGGGTCTGTTGAAGAGTCTAGGTTTGGGTTTGCAAAAGAGGACTTGTGAGTGGTTACGTCATTGTGACCAGACGAACGTAATGGATATTGACGTGCGTCGGTGTCAGTATATTTTTAGTTATATTTTTAGCTCTTTTTAACTCGCCGATTTTCAAGTTTTAAATTTATAAAACACGATATTTGATTATCACTCTACACACGTTAGGGCAAGTGCACCCATCGCGGACGTAGTATATTGATGGCAAGATATCGAGGTCGTCCAAGGACCCCAAGAGCTTTTAGTACCGTCTTATCGTCAACGTCTAATGGAACCAAATTTTTAGAAAGGATTTTTAAACTAATAAAAAGATAAAAAACAGAAAATAAAAATAAAATAAAAATGATAGACAAGAAAGAATAACTTGGATCCGACTTATCTTTCATGTACCCTTTTGATGGTTTCCGCACTTTGGGCATTTTAAGAGATTATCTTAGTTATAGTAGTAGGCCCCTCTTTTGGAGGCGACGTTACCCTTAACCTAGCGGTTTGAGTCAACAAGGACACAATCCCACGAGGTCGGAATATTGAAAGATAATTAAGTAAGTTATTAATGCAAAATGTGGTGGACCCCCCTTACGAGGCGGCGATCACCCTCAACCCGTTGGTCTAAGTCAGCAGGGATACAGTCCTCGTGGGGTTGGTTAAAAGTTTTAATAGTAGTTTATGATTAAGGGGTGCCAGCGTTTTCTTACTCTCAGTCGGGCCAATCATTTCCGGCCAATCCATGGAGTAGTACTAAACTTGCCCCAGGTTCTCGCAGGATCTATACACTGAACGAGACATAGAATTACCCCATCCACCCTTCTAACCCCCTTACAGGCAATTAACATGTTTTATATAGACCGTAAAGACATGAATATGTTGAGTAAACGACATATGAAGAATGGGTGAATAAATTCGCCTTCAATATAAAAAACTAATTATTAAAATCATTATACATACTCAATTAAAATGTAGCCAAAGATTGGAAATCATAAAAGAAATACATAAAAGATATGTCTTCACCAAGTGATGTAAGAATTTAGCCAAACATGGCCTTTGTTTGACAAAGATTCTTACAATCAATCTTGGATCCTGAGACTACACACACACTCTAAAGATGGAAAAATGGATGATGGTGGTGGATGATGGTGTTGTAGTGGTGTTGGAGTGGTGGCAAGTGAGAAAGAAGTGGTTTGCCAAGGGATGAGTTGAAGTGGAACTAAGCACTTCTATTTATAGCTGTCTTCAGAAGCTTCAGCATGGCCCGTGCCCGGCTGGTACGGCCCCGTGCCTATCTCTCTCTTTCTTCCTCATTAACTGCTTGTCAGATGTGGTACTAACACGGCCCCGTGTGTCAACGGCACGGCTCGTGGCCAAAGTACTTGCAGTACTATCGCAGATTCTGAAAATCTTTGAGTTGACCATGCCCCGTGTTGGCTTAGCACAGCCCCGTGTTGGCTGCCATTTTTGTAATTTGCAGTTGTCTTTTTTCCTGCCCAGTATCCATATTTGGACACGGCCCATGTCTGGTGGACACGGCCCCATGTCTGTGACAACTGGCACAAAACCGGTAATTTCCGTACAGTTTAATTATTATTTAATATCCGCAATTATGTGCTTAAATGTCAACATTGTCTGATTACATGCTATACATATGAATTCATGCATGTTTTATACTTCAAGTATTGCTTTATGCATTTCTTTAAGCGTTGCGTCAGAAAGACTAGTAAGCTCACCCGTAAGACACATTGTGTCAGCAGTTTTGCAGAAAACAATCAGGAAATAGAATTAGGGCCTAGGAGTAGGTCCAACATCTAAAATACATTAAAACCCAAGTGTGGATACAAGGGTTAACATATAAACTTTCCGGAACCTAAACTATGCACTAAAAAGCACCCGAAACTTATCTAAAATGCTGAAATCAGCATAATTCAGCAACAATTAAGCTATAATCAGCTTTTAAGCACATTAATATCATGTAGAATTTACGTTTTATTGTCCAAAATAAGTTACAAAGTGTCAGAAATTAAAATTGCCACAAAAATTGCTTTATACCTAGTGAAACTGCGCAATTCAGCACTTTAACGAACCGTAACAAACCGAACAACCGGACAATAACTGGGACATCAAAATTTGACTAGAAGTAATGTTTTTATGATATTAAACTAGTATTGATGCTAGAACACCTTAAAAATCATAAAAACCCCTAAACACACTTAAACATACTTAAACCTTACCGTTTGCACTTTAAACCCTCCACTTCCCAAAATTTACACTTTACCCCCCCCCTTCACCATAACCGGCCCTATGGGCCCCACTTGACTATATTTACTCTTCCTAACCATGTCCCCTAACTATTAGACATAAAATCTATTTAAAAGATCATGTGTTGGAATATTCTCTTTATAAGACCTTAAGGTTACACCATTATCCTACATCATAAAATTTCATCTTCTTCACCCCTTGGTGCTCTCTAACTCACGGCTCAGCACACACATACATGCACATACATTTTCAAGCTTCAACCATTCAATCCAAGGTGCTCTAGCAGTGTATGGAGGCCATTTAGGAAGGTGTATGGTGCTAGAACTTGAAGGACCACCTTGTGGAGCTTTTAACCTCTTGATTTCTTCCTTGTGCATCACCTTCATTTTTGTGCCACTTCCCTAGCCATTAGAGCTAGTAGTAAGCTTCTTGATCACTAATTTAAGTCATATTTATGTTATGTACAAGTTTCACCATCTAAACAACTTAACTTCTAATGATAAAAATGAAAAGATCTAACATATTCATGAAGAAAATAAGTGATTACATGGAATTTTAGTGTATGTATTGATGTTGTTGATGTTATATTTGTGGTTATGATTAGATCAAGTATGTTAAAGCTTGGATCTACCAAGTTTAAGCATGGATCTTGAAGGATCCATGGTTAAACTTGAAGATGAACATATGAAGCATAATGTGAACTTGAAATAAGAAATTCTATGTATAATCTTGTAACTTTGAAGTAATAAAGTATGTGTAGAACTAATTTTTGAATCTAAAACTCATGAAAAGTTGTTAAAAATATAACATAAAGCTTATTTTTGAAAGATTTAAAGCTATTAAGCATTGATCTTGAAAGATCCATGGTTAAACATGATGTTAAAAATTATGATCTTTCTAATAAACATAAAAGTGGTTTTAGAAACATGATTTACAAACTTTGAAACCATTAAACACATGGATGAGTTGGTTAGTAAAATGAAGTTTCATAAAAGTTTGTTTAAAATACTCAAGAACACTTATTTTGGAAAGATCACCTTATGTAAAGTGTAGATCTAAAAGACTACACATTTTTAACAAGAACCAAGTTCACCAGGATGTTTCATATGAAGAAGTTAGTGTTTATTGTTGATGATTATTGTTGGAAAATTTTTTGATGATTGAAAATAAAATAAACACATGTTTTGAAAACATGGGAAACCTCCATTTTTAGAGGAAACTATGTCAAAATTCTTATAAAATTTTGACAGTTAGAAAATATAAGTATTGGTGAAACTTATTCCCTAAAAATTCACCTAAAAATATTTACCAAGGTTTCCCTAAGTTTTGTGTAAAGTTACAAGTTAAGAAATGATGATTTCTTCAAGTTAAAATGGATATTAAGTATGTATATTTTTAGGGAAAATATATATATTTAGTGATCACCAAATTTTGTGCTAAGTGTATATTATGTGTATTATATGTAGTAGTGTATTAGGAACTTGAAAATACACTAAATACTCCCAAGGAGTATGAGTACAAAATACACATACAAATACATGAGAATACATAAGTATACAAGTGTACAAAAATTCCTCACAAAGAAGCAAATGGGCAAATACAAGAAAATATATTTATGAAAATATATTTCTTAATATATTATTTAACTTGGACAAGTTATGAACTTAAAAATATATTTTTGGACAAAAATATATAACCAATACCAAGTATTGGAAATTATACAAAATCGGGTGAATATCAAGAATAACCATATATATTTTATAGCATGACCAAAATATATATGTTTCATATAAGTCTTGAAAATATATTATTTTCAAGAAATATAATTTCGGAAAGTAATAAAATCAAAGTATTGATTTTGGGTGAAAAATAGAAAATACACAAGTATTTACATAAAATACAAAGTATACTTTCCTAAGTATACTTGTATAAAAATAATATTGAAAATATTATTTCACAAAATACTTATATTTATTTTCGGGAAAATAATATAAGTAATATACGTAGTTAAAAATATAAATTATTTTTAACAACAAAGAACATATACATAAACAAATGATGGTGACTTGTACTTGTGTAATACAAGTCTAGTGGCTAACATTAATAGAACACGTATAGGTCACGACGCTACCGGTGAAGTTTATGACGCAGGAAACGCAAATTTGTGAGTTCATGTTCCCACTTTTAAACTTTTACTTGTTTTCTAAACTTTGGGAAAATACATGTGTTATGGTATGTTGATTTCAAAAACTATGGAATGGCACATAGATCACGTGATGAATAGGGTACCATAAGCACCATTAGTCAATGTATACATTTAGACCGCAGAATAGAAGGGTTAGATCTAATGGGTTTCAGGCAACCCCACTCTTGGCCTACTTCTACCAATGAGTGCTTTTGTGTCTTAGTCGATCTCGACAAAAATGCCTAGGTTTGGTGGCTTCCTATGTCGTGACAAATGTTAATGGAATAGCTAACCATTAGCGATCTCGTATTCCTTATATTTGCAGAAATACTTATTTCATACAAATTACATACCATGTTTTCATTCAAGTATATAAACATTCAATACAAAAACTCATGAATTCACACCAACATTATGTTGACGATTTTTCCAAAACTCACATGTATTTCAGGTAACTAAAGTGGATGTGCACGCGGTTCTACTCTTGCTCCAAGATGTCGCTTTTGTTTTAGTCATGTCATGTCAAGACTCTGATGCCTGTTTTTGTGGGTTTTGGTTACCATATTCCATCTTGCGTGGGATATAAGAATCAAAACCTTTATGTTCGTCTTTAAATAAAGTTGTAAACTTTTCAGACAATATGTTGTCTTGTGATGTAAACACTTAACCCATGTTATGTTTTTAGTTATGTAATGTTAATGGCATTTGGAGTTATTTTACGGGCATGTAGTATGTTTACCATTCGTATGCAATGAGAACCTTTCAGGATCACACCTCGTGCTTCCGCCTTAGAAAGGGGTGTGACAGATTAGTATCAGAGCTGCGATTGCAGTGAACCAGGATTCCTTCTCGAGTCTAGACTACAATCTTTAGGATCCTCTCATGAAAAAAAAAATTCAAAAGTTTTCATTGCATAAAACTTTCCGCGACATCCACTACCTGAAACTGTTTTCAAAAGACACTACGAGACTTAGGGTGCGCTAGAGTAGCACTTGTCTTTTACTGAGAAATACTTGCACCAATGTGTATAATTATTTGTATATTAATTAAGTAATAATATATATATATATATATTTATATATGTGTACCATGAATAGAATATCACAGGTACACGTGTCTTCGTCTGAGAGCAGCAGCCTACCTGAAGGAAGTGCCCCGATGATGATGGCCCCTGACGACGAGATTCCTTCAGCCAGAAGAAGGTCAGATGTGAACACCACTACCCCTCCATCCCTGACTTCGAGGCCGACCCTGAGATGATAACCGACGATGATGATCCCGACGATGTCTTAGCCTTACCTTTACCTCTTCTTGGCCAGCAGATCGTAGGACATCCAGATGATGGACATCTCGTTAAACCTGTTCCCATCCATGCTGTTCCTTTTGCTGCCATCCCTGTTGAGGACTGGTCACTCGTAGATGACCTGGAGTATGGTGTAGCCTCTCCTGTTATGCTCGTTACAGATATCCCTTCCGATTCTGACCTCGAGTCTGATGCCGATTCCTCCGATTCAGTGATATCTTTGGCCCTTTTTGCTGCTGGACTGAGAGTTTACCCGACTTTTGATGATGATGACGCTATGCCTGTTGTGCCATCCACTCCTACCCATGTCTCTACACCTCCCCACACTCCTACTCAGATCAGCTCCCTCATCCGTCAAATTCGTGAGCTTGAGGATGAAGTGACTCGTCTTCATAGTTTGATCTTCCCTACACCCCCACCCTCTCCCCCAGCCTATTAAATACTCTATTGGAGTAATGTTTTTGGGTATGAAGACAAGAACCGCCGATGTGAAGAAAGATATTTCTCTTTTATATATATTAAACTTGTACTATGGGGTGATGTAACCCGTATGCATTTTGTTTTCTTCACAAACAATGATATAACAAGTTGTCCTGATATGTATAAAGACTCGGTGAAATATCTTGTGACACATCAATATTTATCTGTTTATGCATGCTTGTTACTGTATGAATTGATTTATATGTTGGCGGATTGTTTGATATTGCTTATGTGTACATGTTTATACAAATATGTACTACTATCCTGTATGATGATATCAAACAAATGTCTAACCCTTTTGTATTGTGTCCTGACAGAACATGGCACCCAGGAAGAATGTGAACAATCGGGATTCTGATCAACCTCCTCCTCCTCTACTGCCGAGGACTGCTGAAGAACTGAACTCCCTGTTGTAAGAAAGGATCTCCGAAGCTATCGCCCAGTATGAGGCAAACCGTACTGAACACAGTGGAGGACCAAGCGGTACTAGACGTAATGGTCATGGAGATTCATCTGGAGGAAACACAGCTCAAGGTAACCTTAAATTGATTTGCTAACCATGATGAAATTTATGAACGGTCTTGTTTCATTGTTTCATTAATTGCTCACATGTGAATTGGTTGGATCAATTCCAGGCTGCACCTTCAAGCAGTTTCTCGACTGCAAGCCGCTGAATTACGACGGCACTGGAGGTGCAGTGGCTTTTGTGCGCTAGACGGAGAAGACTGATTCAACTATCCGCATGAGCAAGTGTACCGCGGACCAGCAAGTCACTTTTGTTACTAGGTTGTTCGTTGATGAGGCTTTGACTTGGTGGAATTTGCAAGTCCAAACCCTGGGAGATGATGCAGCGTATGGTATGACTTGGGATGAGTTGAAGGAAAGAATGAGAGAGAAGTATTGCTCTCGTGCTGAACTCCAAAGGTTGGAGACTGAGTTTTGGGAACTGTCCATGGAAGGTGCGGACATTGTTGGTTATACTCGAAGGTTCCATGATCTGTCAAGAGTAATCCCTTATATGGTGACTCCCGAATTTAAGCGCAATGAGCGCTACATATGGGTATTGGCTCCAGAGTTTCGCAGCATGGTAACTTTGGCTAAACCCACAATGATCACTCAGGCTATAACTTTGGCTGTCAGCCTTACTGAAGATGTTGTCCGTATGAAGAAATTATCGCTGAACCCTACTAAGAAAACCGAGACGCATGCTGAGTCGTCTGGTGACAAGAAGAGGAAACATTCAAGTCTGAATCAAGCAACCCGCAGCAACAACAAGGGTTCGAACAACAAGAAGAGTGATTCTAACCCGCCTAAGGAGGCGAAAACCTTCGCAGCTGCAAACGATACAGGAGCTAAGAAGTATCAGGGCACTCTGCCCAAATGTAACCGCTGTAACTTTCACCACGTGGGAAACTGTCGCATTGGGAGATGCGAGAACTGCGGGAAGTCTGGTCACCGTACCGAGGATTGTTGGAGAAAAGGTATTGGAGGCCGCAATGGGAATGGTAATAGAAACGGGAATGGAAACCGAAACGGTGCTGGTAATGGATATGGAAATGGTGCTGGTAACAGGAATGGTAACGGGAATGGGCAGAACCAAGGATGTTTTGGTTGTGGTAGCAAGGAGCATTTCAAGAAAGATTGCCCAAAGGAGAACAACGCTCAGGCCCGAGCATTCGTGATTGGAGCAAGGAACGCACGCGAGGACCCTAACGTGGTCACCAGTACGTTTCTTGTTAACAATCACTTTGCATCCATACTATTTGACACTGGTTCCGATTATAGTTTCGTGTCTGTGGAATTTAAACGTATGCTTGGAATAGAATCTAGTAGATTAGATATTCCATATTCCATAGAGCTAGCCGATGGTAAACTTGTTGAGTCAGGCGAAGTTGTTAGGGGTTGTACATTAGAACTTGGTGAGCAGAGATTTAGTATCGACCTCTTACCTGTTCAATTGGGTAGCTTCGATGTGGTGGTCGGAATGGACTGGCTGTCCAAGAAGAAGGCTGAAGTTGTTTGCCATGAGAAAATCATTCGCATCCCTCTTGGGAATGATGAAACTCTCATCGTGCATGGAGAGAAACGAGACACACCTCTGCGAATCATCAATTGTATGAAGGCGCAGAAGTGCTTAAGGAAAGGATGTGTTGCATTCCTGGCGCACGTAGTAGATAAGAAGGCTGAGGAGCCGAAACTCGAAGACATTCCTGTGGTGAAGGAATTCCCTGATGTTTTTTCCCGAAGATCTGCCAGGATTACCTCCGCAATGACAAGTCGAATTCCATATTGACTTGGTTCCAGGAGCCGCTCCTGTAGCTAAGGCACCATATCGACTTGCGCCATCCGAGATGCAAGAATTATCTACACAACTCCAGGAGTTGTTGGATAAAGGATTCATAAGGCAGAGTTTCTCGCCTTGGGGAGCTCCGGTTTTGTTTGTAAAGAAGAAGGATGGAACATTGCGGATGTGTATCGATTATAGAGAACTGAATAAGCTCACTGTCAAGAATCGGTACCCACTACCGAGGATTGACGACTTATTCGATTAGTTGCAAGGATCGAGTTACTACTCCAAGATCGACCTTCGATCTGGATATCATCAGTTAAGGATCCAAGAAGAGAGCATACCGAAGACTGCATTCAAGACGCGTTATGGGCATTACGAGTTCCTTGTAATGCCATTTGGATTGACGAACGAGCCAGCAGTATTTATGGATCTGATGAACCGTGTTTGCAAACCATATCTCGATAAATTCGTGATTGTATTTATCGATGATATTCTGATTTATTCCCGAACGAGAGAAGAGCACGAGCAACACCTCAGGACCATTTTGGAACTACTGAAGAAAGAGAAACTTTATGCAAAGTTCTCAAAGTGTGAATTCTGGATCTGCGAAGTACAGTTCCTTGGTCACGTTGTGAACGAGAAGGGTATTCATGTAGACCCAGCCAAGATAGAAGCGATAAAGAATTGGGAAGCCCCCAAAACGCCGACTGAAGTTCGACAATTTTTGGGATTAGCGGGCTACTACCGCAGATTCATCGAGAACTTCTCCAAGATAGCCCAACTGCTAACTTCCCTCACGCAGAAGGACAAGAAGTACGACTGGGGTGACAAGCAGGAAGAAGCCTTCCAACTTCTCAAAAACAAGCTATGCGATGCACCGATACTATCCTTACCTGAAGGCACTGAAGACTTCGTGGTATACTGTGACGCTTCGCGTCAAGGATTGGGTTGCATGCTCATGCAGCGCCAAGAGGTCATTACTTATGCTTCAAGACAGTTGAAGGTGCATGAAAGGAACTATACCACTCACGACCTAGAGTTAGGCGCAGTGGTATTCGCCTTGAAGATCTGGCGACATTATTTATATGGTACTCGATGTACAATCTTCACAGATCATAAAAGTCTACAACACATATTTGATCAGAAAGAATTAAATATGCGTCAGCGACGGTGGGTTGAGTTGCTAAACGATTATGACTGTGAGATTAAGTACCATCCTGGAAAGGCGAACGTAGTATCAGACGTGTTAAGTCGAAAAGAAAGGGTTAAGACCCTAAGAGTTCGAGCATTGGAAAAGACTATTCGGACGAACCCCACTGCACGCATTCATGACGCACAACAAGAAGCCCTTAAGAGAGAGAATCGTAGAGCCGAATATCTCCGAGGAATGGAGAAGAATTTGGTGCCAAACGAAGAGGGAACCTTATACTTTATGGGGCGTATTTGGGTTCCGCTCTATGGCGGTATTCGAGAAGTCATCTTTGATGAAGCTCACAAGTCGAGATACTCGATCCGCCCAGGATCGGACAAGATATATCAAGACTTGAAAGAATACTACTGGTGGCCAAGGCTTAAAAGCGATGTTGCTGTCTACGTTGGAAAGTACCTAACCTGTGCTAAGGTTAAGGCCGAATATCAGAAACCGTCTGGTCTACTGCAACAGCCCGAGATACCCATGTGGAAGTGGGAGCAAATCTAGATGGACTTCATAACAAAATAACCCAGGACCCCTAGAGGGCATGATATGATATGGGTGATAGTCAATCAGTTAACGAAGTCTGTGCATTTCCTACCGATTCGAGAGAAGGATAGCACTGGAAAGCTTGCTGAGCTGTACCTGAAGGAAATCGTAGCACGTCATGGAGTGCCTATCTCGATTATTTCAGATAGAGATGGACGTTTTGTCTCAAGGATCTGGAAATCCTTCCAGGAAGCCTTTGGATCTCAACTAGATATAAGCACAGCCTTCCATCCGCAAACCGACGACCAGAGTGAACGGACCATACAAACACTGGAAGATATGCTTCGCGCATGTGTTATGGATCTGGGCGGTAGCTGGGATACTCATCTATCTTTAGTTGAGTTTTCCTATAATAACAGCTACCATACGAGTATAAAAGCCGCACCGTTCGAAGCTCTGTATGGCCGCAAGTGCCGCTCGCCATTATGTTGGGCAGACGCTGGAGACAAACGTATGGTTGGTCCTGAACTTGTTCAAGAGACAACCGACAAGATCATTCAGATCTGAGAGCGCATTAAGGCGGCTTGAGATTGACAAAAGAGCTATGCTGATCGAAGACTGAAACCCTTAGAATTCGAGGTGGGAGACAGAGTTTTGTTGAAGGTCTCACCTTGGAAGGGTGTAATAAGATTTGGAAAACGTGGAAAGCTGAATCTACGATACATCGGACCATTCAAGATCTTGGAAAGAATTGGTGCCATGGCGTACAAGTTGGAATTACCGGATGAACTTAACGGAGTACATGATACGTTTCATGTGTCCAACCTCAAGAAGAGTCCAACCCAAGAAGCAGTGATCATCCCTGCGGATGAGGTGCATATCGACGACACACTCAGGTTTCCTGAAGAACCCGTTGAGGTTACAGACTGGAAGGTCCACAAGACTCGGAGGAGTAGTGTTAAGCTTGTCAAAGTACGTTGGAACTCTAGGCACGGACCCGAGTACACGTGGGAACGTGAAGATCAGTTCAAAGCCAAGTACCCCCATTTGTTCAAGAAAACTCCTGCGGGAGATAACTCAGCCTGAATTTCGGGACGAAATTCTTTTAACGGGGGGAGACTGTGACAACTGGCACAAAAACGGTAATTTCTGTACAGTTTAATTATTATTTAATATCTACAATTATGTGCTTAAATGTCAACATTGTCTGATTGCATGCTATACATATGAATTTATGCATGTTTTATACTTCAAGTATTGCTTTATGCATTTCTTTAAGCGTTGCGTCAGAAAGACTAGTAAGCTCACCGGTAAGACACATTGTGTCAGTAGTTTTGAAGAAAACAATCAGGCAATAGAATTAGGACCTAGGAGTAGGTCCAACATCTAAAATACATTAAAACCCAAGTGTGGATACAAGGGTTAACATATAAACTTTTCGGAACCTAAACTATGCACTAAAAAGCACCCGAAACTTATCTAAAATGCTGAAATCAGCATAATTCAGCAACAATTCAGCTATAATCAGCTTTTAAGCACAATAATATCATGTAGAATTTATGTTTTATTGTCCAAAATAACTTACAAAGTGTTGGGAATTAAAACTGCCACAAAAAGTGCTTTATACCTAGTGAAACTGCGCAATTCAGCACTTTAACGAACCATAACGAACCGAACAACCGGACAATAACTGGGACATCAAAATTTGACTAGAAGTAATGTTTTTATGATATTAAACTAGTATTGATGCTAGAACACCTTAAAAATCATAAAAACCCCTAAACATACTTAAACCTTACCGTTTGCACTTTAAACCCTCCACTTCCCAAAATTTACACTTTACCCCCCCCCCCTTCACCATAACCGGCCCTATGGGCCCCACTTGACTATATTTACTCTTCCTAACCATGTCCCCTAACTATTAGACATAAAATCTCTTTAAAAGATCATGTGTTGGAATATTCTCTTTATAAGACCTTAAGGTTACACCATTATCCTACATCACAAAATTTCATCTTCTTCACCCCTTGGTGCTCTCTAACTCACGGCTCAACACACACACACACACACACACATGCACATCCATTTTCAGGCTTCAACCATTCAATCCAAGGTGATCTAGAGGTGTATGGAGGCCATTTAGGAAGGTGTATGGTGCTAGAACTTGAAGGACCACCTTGTGGAGCTTTTAACCTCTTGATTTCTTCCTTGTGCATCACCTTCATTTTTGTGCCACTTCCCGAGCCATTACAGCTAGTAGTAAGCTTCTTGATCACTAATTTAAGTCATGTTTATGTTATGTACAAGTTTCACCATCTAAACAACTTAACTTCTAATGATAAAAAATGAAAAGATCTAACATATTCATGAAGAAAATAAGTGATTACATGGAATTTTAGTGTATGTATTGATGTTGTTGATGTTATATCTTGTGGTTATGATTAGATCAAGTATCTTAAAGCTTGGATCTACCAAGTTTAAGCATGGATCTTGAAGGATCCAAGGTTAAACTTGAAGATGAACATATGAAGCATGATGTGAACTTGAAATAAGAAATTCTATGTATAATCTTGTAACTTTGAAGTAATAAAGTATGTGTAGAACTAATTTTTGAAACTAAAACTCATGAAAAGTTGTTAAAAATATAACATAAAGCTTATTTTTGATAGATCTAAAGCTATTAAGCATGGATCTTGAAAGATCCATGGTTAAACATGATGTTAAAAATTATGATCTTTCTAATAAACATAAAAGTGGTTTTAGAACATGATTTACAAACTTTGAAACCATTAAACTCATGGATGAGTTGGTTAGTAAAATGAAGTTTCATAAAAGTTTTATTAAAATACTCAACACTTATTTTGGAAAGATCACCTTATGTAAAGTGTAGATCTAAAAGACTACACATTTTTAACAAGAACCAAGTTCACCATGATGTTTCATATGAAAAAGTTAATGTTTATTGTTGATGATTATTATTGGAAAAAAAATTTGACGATTGAAAAGAAAATAAACACATGTTTTGAAAACATGGGAAACCTTCATTTTTAGGGGAAACTATGTCAAAATTCTTATAAAATTTTGACACTTAAAAAATATAAGTCTTGGTGAAACTTATTCCCTAAAAATTCACCTAAAAATATTTACCAAGGTTTCCCTAATTTTTGTGTAAAGTTTCAAGTTAAGAAATGATGATTTCTTCAAGTTAAAATGGATATTAAGTATGTATATTTTAGGGAAAAATATATATATTTAGTGATCACCAAATTTTGTGCTAAGTGTATATTATGTGTATTATATGTAGTAGTGTATTAGGAACTTGAAAATACACTAAATACTCCCAAGGAGTATGAGTACAAAATACACATACAAATACATGAGAATACATAAGTATACAAGTGTACAAAAATTCCTCACAAAGAAGCACATGGGCAAATACAAGAAAATATATTTATGAAAATATATTTCTTAATATATTATTTAACTTGGACAAGTTATGAACTTAAAAATATATTTTTGGACAAAAATATATAACCAATACCAAGTATTGGAAATTATACAAAATCGGGTGAATATCAAGAATAACCATATATATTTTATAGCATGACCAAAATATATATGTTTCATATAAGTCTTAAAAATATATTATTTTCAAGAAATATAATTCCGGAAAGTAATAAAATCAAAGTATTGATTTTTGGTGAAAAATACAAAATACACAAGTATTTACATAAAATACAAAGTATACTTTCCTAAGTATACTTGTATAAAAATAATATTGAAAATATTATTTCACAAAATACTTATATTTATTTTAGGGAAAATAATATAAGTAATATACATAGTTAAAAATATAAATTATTTTTAACAACAAAGAAAATATACATAAACAAATGATGGTGACTTGTGCTTGTGTAATACAAGTCTAGGGGCTAACATTAATAGAACACGTATAGGTCACGACGCTATCGGTGAAGTTTACGACGCAGGAAACGCAAAGTTGTGAGTTCATGTCCCCACTTTTAAACTTTTACTTGTTTTCTAAACTTGGGGAAAATACATGTGTTATGGTATGTTGATTTCGAAAACTATGGAATGACACATTGATCACGTGACGAATAGGGTACCATAAGCACCATTAGTCAACATATACATTTAGACGGCGGAACAAAAGGGTTAGATCTAATGGGTTTCAAGCAACCCCACTCTTGGCCTACTTCTACCAATGAGTGCTTTTGTGTCTCAGTCGATCTCGACAAAAATGCCTAGGTTTGGTGGCTTCCTATGTCGTGACATATGTTAATGGCATAGCTAACCATTAGCGATCTCGTATTCCTTACATTTGTAGAAATACTTATTTCATACAAATTACATACCATGTTTTCATTCAAGTATATAAACATTCAATACAAAAACTGCATGAATTCACACCAACATTATGTTGACGATTTTTCCAAAACTCACATGTATTTCAGGTAACTAAAGTAGATGTGCGCGCGGTTTTAGTCTTGCTCCAAGATGTCGCTTTTGTTTTAGTCATGTCATGTCAAGACTCCGATGCCTGTTTTTGTGGGATTTGGTTACTATATTCCATCTTGCGTGGGATATAAGAATCAAAACCTTTATGTTCGTCATTAAATAAAGTTGGAAAATTTTCAGACAATATGCTGTCTTGTGATGTAAACACTTAACCCATGTTATGCTTTTAGTTATGTATTGTTAATGGCGTTTGGAGTTATTTTACGAGCATGTAGTATGTTTACCATTCGTATGCAATGAGAACCTTTCAGGATCACACCTCGTGCTTCCGCCTTAGAAAGGGGTGTGACAATGTCAGCCTTCTGTTCTTGTTATTTTGAGGTTTGGATGTGAATTGGGGCTTGGCGGGCTGCGTCAATTCCTTCTTCTTCACATTTATATTAGATTTTGCTGTCTTTTTGCTCCTTTCGCAAATTTAAGCTCTTTTATCCCTGAAAATCTAAAAGGAACGAAAACACGAGCTTTTTCCAACATTACTACTAAAAACGGTTGCTTTTACGTTGTATTTTGTCACACCCCGACCACGTTAAAACAACAAACTGTGGCGAAAACGTCGGGGAGTGTTGTAACAGAATCATCGTTTCAACAACCATGGTAATTAAAAGTTTTGTTTTATAGATTCATTAAGTAATGTATATTGTCTTAAAACCAAATAAACAAATTAAACATCGTCTACTATCGTTTTTATGTCACTAAGGCCACGTCCAGATCCTAAGTGAACATGCTCCCTAGCAATCATCACGCAACATCACCCGAAACATATGTAAAAACAAAGTCAGCAAAGAAATGCTGGCGAGCACATAGGTTTTATAAGAGTATCGGAATTATGGCTCGTTTATATATATTGCAATACCTCGAAAACCTTGTTTGAAAAAAAATATATAATATTGCAACATGATTAACCAACTCAAATCAAGATGGTAATAATTTATAAAATCTCGTAGCCATGATTCTTAACCCCAAAACATTTGTTTTAGTAAATCAATTCATAAAACATCTCGTTAAAACTCGTTAATAAAACTCGTATGGTTTATATCATTTCGAAAACCTCGTTGTGTGACATCGTTTAAAATCGTTTCCCAAGTGAACTAAATAATGACATGAAATGTAATATGATAAAAGCACTTATATATAAGATGTACCAGCGGCGTATCTACCATGCTTCTATCATGTTACACCCATCCCATTACCTAATCACAACCCAAACCAATCGTTCGTTCAAATCGTTTTATCTCGTTTAAGTCGTTCCAAATCGTTTTAACTCGTCCCAAAATCGTATTCGTTTTAATTGTGAAACTACTTTTGGTCGTCTCGCTAATAACATTCAAACCTTCGTGACTCGACTACCTCGTTTATCGTATTAAAAAACCACCAAAGGGTAAGTTAACAATCATCAGATTCGGTCGTTACCTACATAACCCCCACACATAACCATGGGTGTAGTCTGATAACGGGATTTGTCAGATCCTATGGTACCATAACCTAATACTGGTCGGCTTGATCAATGCTAATGAATGTCATTTGTTATGTAACTACAACCAACAAGTTCGTTCACTTTATAGAAATCATTATTAGTTTAATATAAACCATCTTTATCGCTTTTGAAACCATATGAATCACCCCAAAATGATTGAAAATAGTAAAATAGGGGAACTATGTACTCACATTGAATGATAGGATATCCTTGATCTAAAGAACTTAGCGAAGCTCAGACAAACCAAGGAAATTCAAGTAGTACCTAGTAATCGGATCACTAGTAAATAAAATTGATACCTAAATCGGAGGATCGTATAGAATGAGGTCTTGTAAACCAATGTGTGTGGAACTCATGTGATATGGTTTAACAAAGCCTACATTCTAAATCGGAACCTAGCCTGAGTGCTTTCGACCCGTTATGACCCATTAAGGTAGTTTATGCTACTTTAATGCGCCGTTCGCGCAAAATTATGTTCGGATGGTTAACTATGTGTTATGTCAAGTCTTACATGCCCAATAATACCTAAACATGTTACTAAATCAGATTATATGCCAAAAACATGTTCACATATGTAAAATACGGATTTATGCTTCAAAAGGGCGTTTTGGTCATTTCCTATGGGCATACAAGCTACTTAACAAATAACTAACCAATCCTATGTGATCATAAGGTATAACCTCAGTGGTTATTCCCTATGCAACTATGATCACTAATCAAGCTTGGTCGGATCCTAATGATCGACCAAATGGGTTGGGTTCAAAAGTCTAAGCGGTTGTTTAGACCGCTTAACCTACGACCTTAAACAAGCACTATACTAATAGTGACGAGTTAAACATGTCAAAACATGTTTAACCTACTTAGAAAACTGATTTGGTATCAAAACAATGGGTTTTGATACCCGAAAATAGTTCCGTTGCAAAATGCGTGCTAAAACGCATTTTGACCGAAACTTTGACTCGTCACTACGCCTAGTTAACGTGGTAATCAGTAGGTATAATCGCTAAGGATTATAATCATCGTGATTACAATCACGTTGCAAAGTTCAATTGAACTTTGACTTGACCAATTGATGGTCAAAACCGAAAGTCAAACTGTTGGCCAAACTGTTTGACTTTCTGCTTAAACATAAAGAATAAGCATGAAAGAGGACATACAATAGGTCCTAGCTATCTTTTCTACAAAGAATAAATTTCCAAGCAGATTAGAAAGCTCCAAACACTTGAGAGAGCTCCCAAATCAGATTGTAGAGAAGAGAGGAGAGGAATGAGCAAAGAATGAGGAGGTTGGCCATGCTATTTATAGTTGTAGCAAACTCACAAGATAAAGACACTTGTTTGTGTAACCTCCAAGCATTAAATCTCATCCATACATGTGTTGTAAGCAGGTTAAAAGCCTTGGGGAGGTGTTAACTTGCTCATCACACCAAGAATTTTGCGTTTTTGGCCCCTGAATTATGAAACAACAGCTGAAAATAACTTGCTGGTCGCTGGGCACTTCACACGGCCCGTGTAAGTAATGGGGAGGGGGTCACGCAGCCCGCCTGGGCTCCCCAGTTCAGCATAAGTTTGAAAATTGACAGTTCAGGTCCCTACACTTGGTTTAAGCTCATTTCAGGCCCTTTTGACCCCCGTTAAGCCATTTTCAAGGCTCTACCAGGTCAATAAATTTTAGAGGACTCAAAATGTGCTTGGAAAACTCTTGGATGTCGGCTCGTTTGGTCGTACGGTCGCGTTGTTCGTTAAATTACGAAGAAACTCAAGCGGACGCGAAAACGAACCAAATTAAGCGACGAATGGTATTTTTGCATGCCGATCACTAAAATAAAAATATTTTAGTGACTACAAAAATTTTGGGTGTCCAGATGGGGTCAGAACGTAAGATATGCGCGAAAATGCAAACTTACGTCGTTTTTGACACTTTTAGTCCCTGTAAGATCAAATAAGCATGTTTTCGCACACCGAACCCCTCAAAGCTTATTTTAAAGCTATGTTTAGGTTATTTATGGTATGTTTAGCTTATGATCAAGTTCCAGACTCTTCGATACCATACGAATCGGTATAGTTTCGCAGTTTGACACAAATAGTCCCTGCGATCGAATAGACTAGTTTTCAACACACCAAACCATCCAAAACTAATTTCTAAGTTATGTAAATGTTATTTTAGGTATGTTAAGCCTATGTCACTATTCCGGAGTGTTTTTTGCATTAAACTGACTGCGTTTACGCACCAGTTTGCGTATAACCTTCTAGAAAGCGATCTATAGCTTGAAATCGGGATCGAATCGAATCGTAAAATCATCAAACACAAATACACATATAGTAACACCAAAACACATTGTTTTATTGGTAGTTAACATTGTTTTGCATTGTTCATGGATTACAGAACACAGTTGTCACAGTCTCCCCTACTTTAGGAAATTTCGTCCCGAAATTTTAACTAGAGGAAACTTGTGAGAACAATTGCGGATATTTCGCCTTCATTTGGTCCTGACGTTCCCAAGTAAATTCTGGGCCACGTTTGGATTCCCAGCGAATCTTGACCAAATGAATTCGTTTGTTCTTCAACTGTTTGTATGTACGGTCCACTATCTCCACAGGTTTCTCAACAAAGTGCTTCGTTTCATCGATTTAAATCTCTTCGAGTGGAATGTGAAGATCGGCGTCAGCTAAACACTTTCACAGATTGGACACGTGAAAAGTCGGATGAATATTTCCAAGCTCTGGAGGTAGCTCTATTCGATATGCAACCTTTCCAACTCTTTCAACAATCTTAAATGGTCCAACATATCGTGGTGCAAGTTTTCCTTTCTTTCCAAATCTCACCACTCCCTTCCAAGGTGACACCTTGAGTAGGACATGGTCTCGGACTTGAAATTCTAAGGGCTTGCGTCGTAAATCCGCATAACTCTTTTGACGGCATCTAGCTGTCACAAGATTATCGCGAATTTTCTTGATTTTGTCTGTTGTTTCCAGAACAAGCTCCGGTCCAGTAAGCTGAGCTTCACCGGTCTCGTTCCAACAAACAGGTGAACGACATTTTCGACCGTAGAGAGCTTCGAATGGTGCCATATTAATGCTAGCATGATAGCTATTGTTGTAAGAGAACTCGATCAATGGCAGATGAGAATCCCAATTACCATCAAAGTCTATCACGCATGCTCTAAGCATATCCTCCAAAGTTTGAATCGTTCTCTCAGATTGACCATCTGTTTGTGGATGATAAGCAGTGCTTAGATTTAGTTGGGTTCCCATAGCAGATTGCATGGTCTTCCAGAAATGAGATGAAAATCGAGCATCACGATCGGATATGATATCCAAAGGAACACCACGTCGTGATACAATCTCATCAACATAAATCTTTGCAAGTTTATCAGCAGATAGATCCTCGCGAATCGGAATAAAATGAGCTGACTTCGTTAATCGATCGATAACAACCCAAATAGCATCATGACATTTGGATGTACGCGGTAACTTAGTGATGAGATCCATAGCAATGTTCTCCCACTTCCAAACCGGTATCTCTGGTTGTACAAGCAAACCAGATGGTCGTTGATGTTCAGCCTTAACCTTAAGACAAGTTAGGCATTTCGACACATACAAGGCAACATCTTTTTTCATACCAGGCCACCAGAACTTAGTACGAAGATCCTTGTACATTTTATCAGCACCAGGATGGATAGAATACCGAGACTTATGAGATTCGTCCATCACTAAAGTGCGAAGATTGTCTTGTTTCGGAATCCACAAACGATCCTTGAAATAGAGTAAACCGTCGTCCTTCGCTTCAAGTTTAAGCTCAAGTTGACGTGGTAATTCCTTACCCATCAAATTTTGTGAAACACAAAATTGCTGAGCTTGAAGAACACGGGTTTGAAGATCAGATAGAGTTCGAACAGAATGAAGCTTAACTCGCTCTTTTCGACTTAGCGCATCGGCTACGACATTCGCCTTACCAGGATGGTAGCGAATCTCGCAATCATAGTCGTTCAAGAGTTCAACCCAGCGTCGTTGCCTCATGTTCAGCTCCTTCTGATTAAGAATATGCTGGAGACTTTTGTGGTCTGTGAAAACCACACACTTCGTGCCATAAAGATAGTGTCTCCAGATTTTGAGAGCGAAAACCACAGCTCCCAACTCAAGATCGTGAGTCGTGTAGTTCTTCTCGTGAACTTTCAATTGTCTAGATGCATATGCTATAACTTTTCCTCGTAGCATAAGAACACAACCAAGGCCTAAGTTGGACGCATCACAGTAGACAACGAAATCATCGTTTCCCTCGGGCAAAGATAAAACAGGAGCATCACAGTGCTTCCGTTTCAGCGTTTGGAATGCTTCTTCTTGCTTGGGTCCCCACTCAAAAGGCTTATTCTTTTGAGTCAAAGCAGTGAGTGGAACCGCAATCTTCGAGAAATTAGAAATGAATCGACGATAATATCCAGCGAGACCAAGGAAAGAACGAATTTCTGTAGGCGTCGTTGGTGTATTCCAACCCTTGATTGCAACAATCTTGGATGGATCCACATGAATACCTTGCTCATTGACTATATGACCCAAGAATTGAACTTCTTTAAGCCAGAATTCACACTTGGAGAATTTAGCAAAAAGTTGTTCTTTCTTTAGGAGTTCTAGATTCAAACGAAGGTGTTGCTCGTGCTCGGTTCGAGACTTCGAATAAATGAGAATATTGTCGATGAACACAATGATGAACTTGTCTAAATAAGGCTTACAGACCCTATTCATTAAGTCCATGAAGATAGCTGGAGCATTCGTCAAACCAAAAGGCATGACAGTAAACTCGTAGTGCCCATATCTCGTGCGGAAAGAAGTTTTTGGAATATCTTCTTCGAATACACGAAGCTGATGATACCCAGAACGCAGGTCGATCTTGGAAAAACAGGTAGCACCTTGCAGCTGATCAAAGAGATCATCAATTCGAGGTAGGGGATATCGATTCTTGATGGTAAGCTTATTAAGCTCACGATAATCGATACACATTCAAAAAGATCCATCTTTCTTCTTCACAAAGAGGACAGGAGCGCCCCAAGGTGAATAACTCGGTCGGATGAATCCTTTATCAGATAACTCTTGAAGCTGTTTTGATAACTCTTGCATCTCAGATGGTGCAAGACGATAAGGTGCTTTCACAATCGGGTTGGCAATGGGTACAAGATCAATATGAAACTCGACTTGGCGAACTGGAGGCAAACCAGGCAGTTCATCTGGAAACACCTCTGGATAATTCCGAACAATCGGAATATCCTGAATACTCTTGCTCTTGCCTTTCTCCTCGGTGACATGTGCCAGAAAAGCAACATATCCTTTTCGTAGATAGCTTTGGGCTCTTATGCACGACATGAGTTTCAATCCACCAGATGGTTTCTCGCCACGAACCTCTAGGACATCGCCAGACGAAAGAGGGATACGAATGATCTTATCGAAACAAACCACCTCAGCATGATGTTTGGTTAACCAATCCATCCCCACGATAATGTCGAAACTCCCAAGTTGCATCGGTATGAGGTCAATGGGAAAAAGATGGTTATCGAGGTTCAATTGACAACCATGAATAACATAATTGAGAACAAGAGGTTTACCAGTAGCAACTTCGACAGATAAGGGTTTCCTCAGTTTAGTTCTAGGTATCGCAAGTAAAGGCTCAAAGGATAACGAAACAAAACTCCTATCAGCACCAGAATCGAAAAGAACAGATGCAGGTTGATTGTTAACAAGGAACGTACCGTTAACAACCTCGTTATCTGCCCTCGCCTCGTTCGCGTTCAGATTGAATGCTCGTCCCCGAGCGGGATTCACATTCGCCATCGTGTTCGGGTTCGCATTCGCATTTACCAACCTCGGGCAGTTGTTGCGGAAATAACCCATTTCTCCGCAATTAAAATACGAACCAGGTGGGAATCTCGCAGCATTCCCCTGAACTTGTGCTGGAACCTGAGCAGCCTGATTTTGGCCAAAACGACAAATGTTGGCCAAATGCCCAAGTCTACCACACGTAGCACACTGTTTACAGGCCTGCTGGGCAACATGGTGACCATTACATCGAGCACAGTGAGGTGCGGTACCAGCATACGCTTTCTTTGCAGGAGGTTGAGTCGGTGGGTTCTGAGGGTTCTGTGCTGTAACAGCAAAGTTCTGGGAAGCCTTGCGCTTCCTTCACTTTTTAGAAGACTCACCCTGCTTCTTTCCCTTACCCTTTTCCTTGTCAGAATCGGTCGACTTCTTTTTATCACCCTTGCGGGTGAGTTTACCCTTCCTGACTTGGGACTTAGTCAGGGTAGCCGATAACTCGATCGCATGATGGACGGTAGTAGGATTAACACCGGTCACAATATCCTGAATGGAATCGGGTAAACCATCGATATACCTCTCGATTGCTTTTTCCAGTGGGGTAACCATAGTGGGACACAACAAACTGAGCTCCTCAAATCGATCCGTATAAGCACGGTGTTCTCCCCCGTCTTGTTTCAAATCATCGAATTCTCGTTCCAAAGCTCGAATCTCGTGACGGGGACAGAACTCTCTCATCATGAGCGCTCTGAGCTCATCCCAAGTTTGTGCTAATGCCACTTCGGCACCCCTATTGCGCATCACTCCGTTCCACCATGTAAGAGCTCGCTTCTCAAACACGCTTGAAGCAAACTCAACTTTACGCGCATTCGGACACTGCACATGTCTGAATGTGCTCTCGATACTCTCAAACCACTGCAGGAGCGCAGTTGCTCCTTGTGACCCAGAAAACTTAAGCGGCTTTGCAGAATTGAAATTCTTGAAATTACACTGAGCATTATTGTTGTTATTATTGTTGTTGTATAACTCGTGGATTTGGGTCACAACGCTTGGAAGTACAGCAGCCATTTGCTGAGAGACAAGGGCTGCGACTTCCTCAGCAGTAAAAGTTTGAGCATCGCGTCGAGGAGGCATTGTCTAACAAGGAAACATGAGAAACGAGTGAGGTCGACAATTGGAGAAACAAAAGAGGTATTGAAAACATCGACAAAACACAAGGAAGGCGATCATTCGTTTGTTACCTCGAACAAATAAACGACACGCAGTGACTAATCAAAGTAAATGGGTCAATATAATGTATCACTGAAGACATGCTCTCCTATAAGTGAACACTCACCCCAAGAGTTCCCAGGTAAGAGTGACTGGTCCGATACTGCGGATTTGTACGAACACTCTAGCCTTAGACAGAAAACTCAGGGTACAGGCATTCACTCTTCCAGTTTGCATGTGTTCACATTATTTAGACCCAAACTTTGACGAGGTTTTGAAAATTCAGAGGGCATAAAGCCGAAAATGAATCAAACTGGAAGGGTTCAAAACCTTATAACAAGGGGTTCAAAACCTAGTAATAAATCATCCAAGGATAGATGATTAGTTTTCGAAGCGGATTCGTTATTGTGTTCTCGTTGTGGTTATCACCTAAGGATAGGTGACGGTATTGTTTTAAAATCTAAACGCAAGATAACTTGCGTTAGGGTCCTAGAATGTTATAGTCTAGGTCAAAGCATTACTAATAACCTAATTCCCTATAACCATTGGCTCTGATACCAACTCTTCTGTCACACCCCGACCACATTAAAACAACAAACCGTGGCAGAAACGTTGGGGAGTGTTGTAAAAGAATTATCGTTTCAACAACCATGGTAATTAAAAGTTTTGTTTTATAGATTCATTAAGTAATGTATATTGTCTTAAAACCAAATAAACAAATTAAACATCGTCTACTATCGTTTTTATGTCACTAAGGCCACGTCCAGATCCTAAGTGAACATGCTCCCTAGCAATCATCACGCAACATCACCTGAAACATATGTAAAAACAAAGTCAGCAAAGAAATGCTGGTGAGCACATAGGTTTTATAAGAGTATCGGAATTATGGCTCGTTTATATATATTGCAATACCTCGAAAATCTTGTTTGAAAAAAATATATAATATTGCAACATGATTAACCAACTCAAAGCAAGATGGTTATAATTTATAAAATCTCGTAGCCATGATTCTTAACCCCAAAACATTTGTTTTAGTAAATCAATTCATAAAACATCTCGTTAAAACTCGTTAATAAAACTCGTATGGTTTATATCATTTCGAAAACCTCGTTGTGTGACATCGTTTAAAATCGTTTCCCAAGTGAACTAAATACAAGAAAATATATTTATGAAAATATATTTCTTAAGATATTATTTAACTTTGACAAGTTATGAACTTAAAAATATATTTTTGGACAAAAATATATAACCAATACCAAGTATTGGAAATTATACAAAATCGGGTGAATATCAAGAATAACCATATATATTTTATAGCATGACCAAAATATATATGTTTCATATAAGTCTTAAAAATATATTATTTTCAAGAAATATAATTCCGGAAAGTAATAAAATCAAAGTATTGATTTTTGGTGAAAAATACAAAATACACAAGTATTTACATAAAATACAAAGTATACTTTCCTAAGTATACTTGTATAAAAATAATATTGAAAATATTATTTCACAAAATACTTATATTTATTTTAGGGAAAATAATATAAGTAATATACATAGTTAAAAATATAAATTATTTTTAACAACAAAGAACATATACATAAACAAATGATGGTGACTTGTACTTGTGTAATACAAGTCTAGTGGCTAACATTAATAGAACACGTATAGGTCACGACGCTACCGGTGAAGTTTACGACGCAGGAAACGCAAAGTTGTGAGTTCATGTCCCCACTTTTAAACTTTTACTTGTTTTCTAAACTTGGGGAAAATACATGCGTTGTGGTATGTTGATTTCGAAAACTATGGAATGACACATTGATCACGTGACGAATAGGGTACCATAAGCACCATTAGTCAACATATACATTTAGACGGCGGAACAGAAGGGTTAGATCTAATGGGTTTCAAGCAACCCCACTCTTGGCCTATTTCTACCAATGAGTGCTTTTGTGTCTCAGTCGATCTCGACAAAAATGCCTAGGTTTGGTGGCTTCCTATGTCGTGACATATGTTAATGGCATAGCTAACCATTAGCGATCTCGTATTCCTTACATTTGTAGAAATACTTATTTCATACAAATTACATACCATGTTTTCATTCAAGTATATAAACATTCAATACAAAAACTGCATGAATTCACACCAACATTATGTTGACGATTTTTCCAAAACTCACATGTATTTCAGGTAACTAAAGTAGATGTGCGCGCGGTTTTAGTCTTGCTCCAAGATGTCGCTTTTGTTTTAGTCATGTCATGTCAAGACTCCGATGCCTGTTTTTGTGGGATTTGGTTACTATATTCCATCTTGCGTGGGATATAAGAATCAAAACCTTTATGTTCGTCATTAAATAAAGTTGTAAACTTTTCAGACAATATGCTGTCTTGTGATGTAAACACTTAACCCATGTTATGCTTTTAGTTATGTATTGTTAATGGCGTTTGGAGTTATTTTACGAGCATGTAGTATGTTTACCATTCGTATGCAATGAGAACCTTTCAGGATCACACCTCGTGCTTCCGCCTTAGAAAGGGGTGTGACAATGTCAGCCTTCTGTTCTTGTTATTTTGAGGTTTGGATGTGAATTGGGGCTTGGCGGGCTGCGTCAATTCCTTCTTCTTCACATTTATATTAGATTTTGCTGTCTTTTTGCTCCTTTCGCAAATTTAAGCTCTTTTATCCCTGAAAATCTAAAAGGAACGAAAACACGAGCTTTTTCCAACATTACTACTAAAAACGGTTGCTTTTACGTTGTATTTTGCCACACCCCGACCACGTTAAAACAACAAACTGTGGCGGAAACGTCGGGGAGGGTTGTAACAGAATCATCGTTTCAACAACCATGGTAATTAAAAGTTTTGTTTTATAGATTCATTAAGTAATGTATATTGTCTTAAAACCAAATAAACAAATTAAACATCGTCTACTATCGTTTTTATGTCACTAAGGCCACGTCCAGATCCTAAGTGAACATGCTCCCTAGCAATCATCACGCAACATCACCTGAAACATATGTAAAAACAAAGTCAGCAAAGAAATGCTGGCGAGCACATAGGTTTTATAATTATGGCTCGTTTATATATATTGCAATACCTCGAAAACCTTGTTTGAAAAAAAATATATAATATTGCAACATGATTAACCAACTCAAATCAAGATGGTTATAATTTATAAAATCTCGTAGCCATGATTCTTAACCCCAAAACATTTGTTTTAGTAAATCAATTCATAAAACATCTCGTTAAAACTCGTTAATAAAACTCGTATGGTTTATATCATTTCGAAAACCTCGTTGTGTGACATCGTTTAAAATCGTTTCCCAAGTGAACTAAATAATGACATGAAATGTAATATGATAAAAGCACTTATATATAAGATGTACCAGCGGCGTATCTACCATGCTTCTATCATGTTACACCCATCCCATTACCTAATCACAACCCAAACCAATCGTTCGTTCAAATCGTTTTATCTCGTTTAAGTCGTTCCAAATCATTTTAACTCGTCCCAAAACCGTATTCGTTTTAATTGTGAAACTACTTTTGGTCGTCTCGCTAATAACATTCAAACCTTCGTGACTCGACTACCTCGTTTATCGTATTAAAAAACCACCAAAGGGTAAGTTAACAATCATCAGATTCGGTCGTTACCTACATCACCCCCACACATAACCATGGGTGTAGTCTGATAATGGGAATTGTCAGATCCTATGGTACCATAACCTAATACTGGTCGACTTGATCAATGCTAATGAATGTCATTTGTTATGTAACTACAACCAACAAGTTCGTTCACTTTATAGAAATCGTTATTAGTTTAATATAAACCATCTTTATCGCTTTTGAAACCATCGTTTAAATATCGAAATCGTTTTAATACATATGAATCACCCCAAAATGATTGAAATTAGTAAAATAGGGGAACTATGTACTCACATTGAATGATAGGATATCCTTGATCTAAAGAACTTAGCGAAGCTCAGACAAACCAAGGAAATTCAAGTAGTACCTAGTAATCGGATCACTAGTAAATAAAATTGATACCTAAATCGGAGGATCGGATAGAATGAGTGTGGAACTCATGTGATATGGTTTAACAAAGCCTACATTCTAAATCGGAACCTAGCCTGAGTGCTTTCGACCCGTTATGACCCATTAAGGTAGTTTATGCTACTTCAATGCGTCGTTCGCGCAAAATTATGTTCGGATGGTTAACTATGTGTTATGTCAATTCTTACATGCCCAATAATACCTAAACATGTTACTAAATCAGATTATATGCCAAAAACATGTTCACATATGTAAAATACGGATTTATGCTTCAAAAGGGCGTTTTGGTCATTTCCTATGGGCATACAAGCTACTTAACAAATAACTAACCAATCCAATGTGATCATAAGGTATAACCCCAGTGGTTATTCCCTATGTAACTATGATCACTAATCAAGCTTGGTCGGATCCTAATGATCGACCAAATGGGTCGGGTTTGAAAGTCTAAGCGGTTGTTTAGACCGCTTAACTTACGACCTTAAACAAGCACTATACTAATAGTGACGAGTTAAACATGTCAAAACATGTTTAACCTACTTAGAAAACTGATTTGGTATCAAAAGAATGAGTTTTGATACCCGAAAATAGTTCCGTTGCAAAATGCGTGCTAAAACGCATTTTGACCGAAACTTTGACTCGTCACTACGCCTAGTTAACGTGGTAATCAGTAGGTATAATCGCTAAGGATTATAATCATCCTGATTACAATCACATTGCAAAGTTCAATTGAACTTTGACTTGACCAATTGATGGTCAAAACCGAAAGTCAAACTGTTGGCCAAACTGTTTGACTTTCTGCTTAAACATAAAGAATAAGCATGAAAGAAGACTTACAATAGGTCCTAGCTATCTTTTCTCCAAAGAATAAAGTTCCAAGCAGATTAGAAAGCTCCAAACACTTGAGAGAGCTCCCAAATCAGATTGTAGAGAAGAGAAGAGAGGAGAGGAATGAGCAAAGAATGAGGAGGTTGGCCATGCTATTTATAGTTGTAGCAAACTCACAAGATCAAGACACTGGTTTGTGTAACCTCCAAGCATTAAATCTCATCCATACATGTGTTGTAAGCAGGTTAAAAGCCTTGGGGAGGTGTTAACTTGCTCATCACACCAAGAATTTTGCGTTTTTGGCCCCTGAATTATGAAACAGCAATTGAAAATAACTTTCTGGTCATTGGGCACTTCACACGGCCCGCGTAAGTAATGTGGAGGGGGTCACGCGGCCCGCCTGGGCTCCCCAGTTCAGCATAAGTTTGAAAATTGACAGTTCAGGTCCCAGCACTTGGTTTAAGCTTATTTCAGGCCCTTTTGACCCCTGTTAAGCCATTTTCAAGGCTCTACCAGGTCAATAAAGTTTAGAGGACTCAAAATGTGCTCGGAAAACTCTAGTTTTCGGCTCATTTGGTCGTACGGTCGCGTTGTTCGTTAAATTACGACGAAACTCAAGCGGACGCGAAAACGAACCAAATTAAGCGACGAATGGTATTTTTGCTGGCCGATCACTAAAATAAAAATATTTTAGTGTCAACAAAAATTTTGGGTGTCCAGATGTGGTCAGAACGTAATATATGCGCGAAAATGTAAACTTACGTCATTTTTGACACTTTTAGTCCCTGTAAGATCAAATAAGCATGTTTTCGCACACCGAACCCCTCAAAGCTTATTTCTAAGCTATGTTTATTTTATTTATGGTATGTTTAGCTTATGATCAAGTTCCAGACTCTTCGATACCATACGAATCGGTATAGTTTCCCAGTTTGACACAAATAGTCCCTGCGATCGAATAGACTTGTTTTCAACACACCAAACCATCCAAAACTTATTTCTAAGTTATGTAAAGGTTATTTTAGGTATGTTAAGCTTATGTCACTATTTCGGAGTGTTTGTTGCGTTAAACTGACTGCGTTTACGCACCAGTTTGCGTATAACCTTCTAGAAAACGATCTATAGCTTGAAATCGGAATCGAATCGTAAAATCATCAAACACAAATACACATATAGTAACACCAAAACACATTGTTTTATTGGTAGTTAACATTGTTTTGCATTGTTCATCGATTACAGAACACAGTTGTCACATATTTGACACAATTTATATGTTGTATTTTAATCAAATCAAATACTCGCACACCTGAATCTTTGCTTATACTCAAGCAAAACTCTATCACATGGCTTACACACCCAAATGGAATAGGTAGAAGAGAAGGTTTTTGGGTCCTATATTTAGAGTGTTAGGTATCCAAGTTTTAAATTTATTTATTTTTTATTTTATTTACAATCCTATTCATCATGATTTATTTAAAACTCAATTTAAGAAAAATTATTTACTTTTGGGCATAATATGCCTTTATAAAATTCAATTTAGTTATATACAAATTTACACACTCACAAGTATTCACTCCACACTCGGCCAATATTAAGTGAAACGCTCGTGCCCGATTTGGAACTCACTCTTACCATAGGCTTGACAATCGATCAAACATCCTCCTTTTGATGTTAAATCCTTATAAGTATCAAGAGGACTTTGAAGGGTAGATGGTGGTTTGGGTTTGGTAAATTTTATTTGAAAAGGGTAAAAACGTAAATTATCGGTTTTCTGTTGCTTTTTAGATTAGCAAAAAAACACTTTGGCATATTTTTCTAATTTTTCTAATTTTTTTTTGTTTGTCAAAGTTGAAACTTGTGACATCTGTGCCTCCACGGCCATCAAACAAATACCAAACCAATGAAATATTGTGTTTCATACTTGGGATTTGTATAAATATGTGTATCATTTGCACATATCAATTCTCGTTCGATTTCGAGCTCTAAATCGCTTTCTGGAAAGTTATACGCGAACTGATGCGTAAATGTAATAAGTTTAACCCGACAAACACTCTGGGATAGTGAAATAGGCGTAACATACCTTAAATAACCTTTACATAACTTAGAAATAAGTTTTGGAGGGTTTGGTGTATCGAAATAAACTTTATTGATCAATAGGGACTAAAAGCGTCAAAAAGTGCATAACTTTGCATTTTAGCGCATATCTTACGTTCTGAATATATCCGGACATCCAAAAATTTATGTAATCATTAAAATATTTTATTTTAGTTATTGGCATGATAAAACTTCATTCGTCATGCAATTTGGATCGTTTTTGCGTCCGTTACGACTTCCGTCGTAATTAACCGAACAACGCAATCGTACGACCAAACGAGCCGACATCCAAGATGTTTTTGAGCATATTTTAAGTTCCCTATACTTTAACTTCATTTTAAAGCCTTGAAATGAGGTTAACGAGGCTTAAACGTGTCAAAACACATCAAAAAATCAAGTTTGGAGTCATAGGGGCCTGTTCTGCCAAGTTGTTGAAACTTTCTGCCAGCACCCAGGTACCATATGGACCGTATAGGTCTTCTTTCGGTCCGTAAGCCACCTTCGGACCAGCAGAAATGCAGAAACAATGAATCTGGCCAATACCACCTATTCCAGTGGTTTTTAACCCCTGATTTTTTATTCTATGGACTGGTATGTGAGCACCCATTGTATTCTAAACCTTGGGCCCAATTGTAAGGTCATGATTCAAGCTCGGATTCCAAGAAATGATCCTAACGGTTCTAGGAAATCTATAAATACCCGCAAGCTTTCATTGTTTCAACTCACAAATCTGATTCTTTTGCTCTAAGTTGGGGTTTAGTACCTCATACCTGAGCAATTTGGATCAAGATTTCCTTGCTTGGACCCTTTGTGAGTATTCTTTCGTTCTTTTATGCTTTTCTAAGCATGAAAGTCAAACAGTGTTTGACTTTCTGCTTTGACCAGTCAATGGTCAACACGAAGTTCGTTTGAACTTCGTAACGTGAGTGTAATCACAATGGTCATAGTCCT
Organism: Helianthus tuberosus; assembly: GCA_030545235.1. NCBI lineage: Eukaryota > Viridiplantae > Streptophyta > Magnoliopsida > Asterales > Asteraceae > Helianthus > Helianthus tuberosus. Next base: position 105,159,279 of record CM060355.1, read on the forward strand.
TTGTGACTATACCTACTGATTACCACGTTGATTAGGTGTAGTGACGAGTCGTAGTTTCGGCCAAAATGCGTGTTCATACGTATTTTGTAACCAAACTACTCTTGGGTATCAAAACACTTTGTTTTGATATCAAAACCTGTTTTCTAACTTCGTTAAACATGTTTTAACATGTTTAACTCGTCACTTTTAGTTTAGTGCTTGTGTAGAGTCGTAAGTCAAGCTGTCTAAACCACCGCTTAGACTTTCGAACTAGGCCCGTTTGGTCGATCATTAGGATCCGACCAAGCATGTTTAGTGACCATAGTTATATAGGGAATAACCTTCCGAGGTTATACCTTATGGTCACATAGTTTAAGTAGTTGTATGATAGGTAGTTTATATGCCTTAGGTAAAATGACCAAAATACCCTTTTCATGCATAATTGAATTTTAAGCATATGTAACATAAACTTTTGTCACTTAATTAATTATGCAACATGTTTAGGCATATAATACTTGTCATAGGACTAGTTAGATGGTTCGAACGCGTTTTACGCGAACGACGCGTTAAAGTAGCGTAAGCTACCTAAACGAGTCGTAATGGGTCGTAAGCACTTAGGTTAGTTTTCGATTTAGGATGTAGGCTTTGTTAAACCATGTCATATGAGTTCCAATACACATTTGGTTTATGAAACCTCATCCCATCCGATCTTCCGATTTAGGTCCGGTTTATTTATATAGTTACTTATATTAGGTGCCGATTGATTTCCGTGATCCCTCTAGCTTTGTTTGGTTGTTGTTCAAGACTTCTAAGCATTCTCAAGTGAGTACATAATTCCCCTATTTTACTGTTTTTAAATGTTTTGGGTTGATTCATATGTGTTAAATGATTTCGATGTTTTTAACGATGTTTTTGAAAATGATTAAAATGGTTTATATTATATTAATAACGATTTCGATATTGTGGATAAACTTGTTGGTTGTAATTACATAACGAATAACATTCATTAGTTTTGGCCGAACCGACCAGTATTAGGTTATGGTACCATAGGATCTGACAAATCCAGTTATCAGACTGCACCCATGGTTATGTGTGGGTTAGGTGGGTAACGACTGAATCTGTGATTGTTAATTTACCCTTTGGTGGTTTATTAATGCGAGTTTTGAGATAGTCAAGTCACGAAGGTTTGGATGTTATTAGCGAGACGACCAAAAGTAGTTTTCACAATTTAAAACGAGAATGATTTAAACGACTGAAGCGATTTTTAACGAGTTAAACGATTTGGGCAAACGATTGGTTTTTGGTTAGTGTTTGGATAACAGGACGGGTGTAATGTGATGAAAACATGGTAGGATGTACGCGGTAACTTAGTGATGAGATCCATAGCAATGTTCTCCCACTTCCAAACCAGTATCTCTGGTTGTACAAGCAAACCAGATGGTCGTTGATCTTCAGCCTTAACCTTAAGACAAGTTAGGCATTTCGACACATACAAGGCAACATCTTTCTTCATACCAGGCCACCAGAACTTAGTACGAAGATCCTTGTACATTTTATCAGCACCAGGATGGATAGAATACCGAGACTTATGAGATTCGTCCATCACTAAAGTGCGAAGATTGTCTTGTTTCGGAATCCACAAACGATCCTTGAAATAGAGTAAACCATCGTCCTTCGCTTGAAGTTTAAGCTCAAGTTGACGTGGTAATTCCTTACCCATCAAATTTTGTGAAACACAAAATTGCTGAGCTTGAAGAACACGGGTTTGAAGATCAGATAGAGTTCGAACAGAATGAAGCTTAACTCGCTCTTTTTGACTTAGCGCATCGGCTACGACATTCGCCTTACCAGGATGGTAGCGAATCTCGCAATCATAGTCGTTCAAGAGTTCAACCCAGTGTCGTTGCCTCATGTTCAGCTCCTTCTGATTAAGAATATGCTGGAGACTTTTGTGGTCTGTGAAAACCACACACTTCGTGCCATAAAGATAGTGTCTCCAGATTTTGAGAGCGAAAACCACAGCTCCCAACTCAAGATCGTGAGTCGTGTAGTTCTTCTCGTGAACTTTCAATTGTCTAAATGCATATGCTATAACTTTTCCTCGTTGCATAAGAACACAACCAAGGCCTAAGTTGGACGCATCACAGTAGACAACGAAATCATCGTTTCCCTCGGGCAAAGATAAAACAGGAGCATCACAGAGCTTCCGTTTCAGCGTTTGGAATGCTTCTTCTTGCTTGGGTCCCCACTCAAAAGGCTTATTCTTTTGAGTCAAAGCAGTGAGTGGAACCGCAATCTTCGAGAAATTAGAAATGAATCGACGATAATATCCAGCGAGACCAAGGAAAGAACGAATTTCTGTAGGCGTCGTTGGTGTATTCCAATCCTTGATTGCTATAATCTTGGATGGATCCACATGAATACCTTGCTCATTGACTATATGACCCAAGAATTGAACTTCTTTAAGCCAGAATTCATACTTGGAGAATTTAGCAAAAAGTTGTTCTTTCTTTAGGAGTTCCAGATTCAAACGAAGGTGTTGCTCGTGCTCGGTTCGAGACATCGAATAAATGAGAATATTGTCGATGAACACAATGATGAACTTGTCTAAATAAGGCTTACAGACCCTATTCATTAAGTCCATGAAGATAGCTGGAGCATTCGTCAAACCAAAAGGCATGACAGTAAACTCGTAGTGCCCATATCTCGTGCGGAAAGCAGTTTTGGGAATATCTTCTTCGAATACACAAAGCTGATGATACCCAGAACGCAGGTCGATCTTGGAAAAACAGGTAGCACCTTGCAGCTGATCAAAGAGATCATCAATTCGAGGTAGGGGATATCGATTCTTGATGGTAAGCTTATTAAGCTCACGATAATCGATACACATTCAAAAAGATCCATCTTTCTTCTTCACAAAGAGGACAGGAGCACCCCAAGGTGAATAACTCGGTCGGATGAATCCTTTATCAGATAACTCTTGAAGCTGTTTCGATAACTCTTGCATCTCAGATGGTGCAAGACGATAAGGTGCTTTCACAATCGGGTTGGCATTGGGTACAAGATCAATATGAAACTCGACTTGACGAACTGGAGGCAAACCAGGCAGTTCATCAGGAAACACCTCTGGATAATTCCAAACAATCGGAATATCCTGAATACTCTTGCTCTTGCCTTTCTCCTCGGTGACATGTGCCAGAAAAGCAACATATCCTTTTCGTAGATAGCTTTGGGCTCTTATGCACGACATGAGTTTCAATCCACCAGATGGTTTCTCGCCACGAACCTCTAGGACATCGGCAGACGAAAGAGGGATACGAATGATCTTATCGAAACAAACCACCTCAGCATGATGTTTGGTTAACCAATCCATCCCCACGATAATGTCGAAACTCCCAAGTTGCATCGGTACGAGGTCAATGGGAAAAAGATGGTTATCGAGGTTCAATTGACAACCATGATTAACATAATTGAGAACAAGAGGTTTACCAGTAGCAACTTCGACAGATAAGGGTTTCCTCAGTTTAGTTCTAGGTATCGCAAGTAAAGGCTCAAAGGATAACGAAACAAAACTCCTATCAGCACCAGAATCGAAAAGAACAGATGCAAGTTGATTGTTAACAAGGAACGTACTGTTAACAACCTCGTTATCTGCCCTCGCCTCGTTCGCGTTCAGATTGAATGCTCGTCCCCGAGCGGGATTCACATTCGCCATCGTGTTCGGGTTCGCATTCGCATTTACCAACCTCGGGCAGTTGTTGCGGAAATAACCCATTTCTCCGCAATTAAAATACGAACCAGGTGGGAATCTCGCAGCATTCCCCTGAACTTGTGCTGGAACCTGAGCAGCCTGATTTTGGCCAAAACGATAAATGTTGGCCAAATGCCCAAGTCTACCACACGTAGCACACTGTTTACAGGCCTGCTGGGCAACATGGTGACCATTACATCGAGCACAGTGAGGTGCGGTACCAGCATACGCTTTCTTTGCAGGAGGTTGAGTCGGTGGGTTCTGAGGGTTCTGTGCTGTAACAGCAAAGTTTTGGGAAGCCTTGCGCTTCCTTCACTTTTTAGAAGACTCACCCTGCTTCTTTCCCTTACCCTTTTCCTTGTCAGAATCGGTCGACTTCTTTTTATCACCCTTGCGGGTGAGTTTACCCTTCCTGACTTGGGACTCAGTCAGGGTAGCCGATAACTCGATCGCATGATGGACGGTAGTAGGATTAACACCGGTCACAATATCCTGAATGGAATCGGGTAAACCATCGATATACCTCTCGATTGCTTTCTCCAGTGGGGTAACCATAGTGGGACACAACAAACTGAGCTCCTCAAATCGATCTGTATAAGCACGGTGTTCTCCCCCGTCTTGTTTCAAATCATCGAATTCTCGTTCCAAAGCTCGAATCTCGTGACGGGGACAGAACTCTCTCATCATGAGCGCTCTGAGCTCATCCCAAGTTTGTGCTAATGCCACTTCGGCACCCCTATCGCGCATCACTCCGTTCCACCATGTAAGACCTCGCTTCTCAAACACGCTTGAAGCAAACTCAACTTTACGCGCATTCGGACACTGCACATGTCTGAATGTGCTCTCGATACTCTCAAACCACTGCAGGAGCGCAGTTGCTCCTTGTGACCCAGAAAACTTAAGCGGCTTTGCAGAATTGAAATTCTTGAAATTACACTGAGCATTATTGTTGTTATTATTGTTGTTGTATAACTCGTGGATTTGGGTCACAACGCTTGGAAGTACAGCAGCCATTTGCTGAGAGACAAGGGATGCGACTTCCTCAGCAGTAAAAGTTTGAGCATCGCGTCGAGGAGGCATTGTCTAACAAAAACATGAGAAACGAGTGAGGTCGACAATTGGAGAAACAAAAGAGGTATTGAAAACATCGACAAAACACAAGGAAGGCGATCATTCGTTTGTTACCTCGAACAAACAAACGACACGCAGTGACTAATCAAAGTAAATGGGTCAATATAATGTATCACTGAAGACATGCTCACCTATAAGTGAACACTCACCCCAAGAGTTCCCAGGTAAGAGTGACTGGTCCGATACTGCAGATTTGTACGAACACTCTAGCCTTAGACAGAAAACTCAGGGTACAGGCATTCACTCTTCCAGTTTGCATGTGTTCACATTATTTAGACCCAAACTTTGACGAGATTTTGAAAATTCAGAGGGCATAAAGCCGAAAATGAATCAAACTGGAAGGGTTCAAAACCTTATAACAAGGGGTTCAAAACCTAGTAATAAATCATCCAAGGATAGATGATTAGTTTTCGAAACGGATTCGTTATTGTGTTCTCGTTGTGGTTATCACCTAAGGATAGGTGACGGTATTGTTTTAAAATCTAAACGCAAGATAACTTGCGTTAGGGTCCTAGAATGTTATAGTCTAGGTCAAAGCATTACTAATAACCTAATTCCCTATAACCATTGGCTCTGATACCAACTCTTCTGTCACACCCCGACCAAGTTAAAACAACAAACCGTGGCGGAAACATCGGGGAGTGTTGTAACAGAATCATCGTTTCAACAACCATGGTAATTAAAAGTTTTGTTTTATAGATTCATTAAGTAATGTATATTGTCTTAAAACCAAATAAACAAATTAAACATCGTCTACTATCGTTTTTATGTCACTAAGGTCACGTCCAGATCCTAAGTGAACATGCTCCCTAGCAATCATTACGCAACATCACCTGAAACATATGTAAAAACAAAGTCAGCAAAGAAATGCTGGCGAGCACAAAGGTTTTATAAGAGTATCAGAATTATGGCTCATTTATATATATTGCAATACCTCGAAAACCTTGTTTGAAAAAAATATATAATATTGCAACATGATTAACCAACTCAAAGCAAGATGGTTATAATTTATAAAATCTCGTAGCCATGATTCTTAACCCCAAAACATTTGTTTTAGTAAATCAATTCATAAAACATCTCGTTAAAACTCGTTAATAAAACTCGTATGGTTTATATCATTTCGAAAACTTCGTTGTGTGACATCGTTTAAAATCGTTTCCCAAGTGATAAAATCAAAGTATTGATTTTTGGTGAAAAATACAAAATACACAAGTATTTACATAAAATACAAAGTATACTTTCCTAAGTATACTTGTATAAAAATAATATTGAAAATATTATTTCACAAAATACTTATATTTATTTTAGGGAAAATAATTTAAGTAATATACGTAGTTAAAAATATAAATTATTTTTAACAACAAAGAACATATACATAAACAAATGATGGTGACTTGTACTTGTGTAATACAAGTCTAGTGGCTAACATTAATAGAACACGTATAGGCCACGACGCTACCGGTGAAGTTTACGACGCAGGAAACGCAAAGTTGTGAGTTCATGTCCCCACTTTTAAACTTTTACTTGTTTTCTAAACTTGGGGAAAATACATGTGTTGTGGTATGTTGATTTCGAAAACTATGGAATGACACATTGATCACGTGACGAATAGGGTACCATAAGCACCATTAGTCAACATATACATTTAGACGGCAGAACAGAAGGGTTAGATCTAATGGGTTTCAAGCAACCCCACTCTTGGCCTACTTCTACCAATGAGTGCTTTTGTGTCTCAGTCGATCTCGACAAAAATGCCTAGGTTTGGTGGCTTCCTATGTCGTGACATATGTTAATGGCATAGCTAACCATTAGCGATCTCGTATTCCTTACATTTGTAGAAATACTTATTTCATACAAATTACATACCATGTTTTCATTCAAGTATATAAACATTCAATACAAAAACTGCATGAATTCACACCAACATTATGTTGACGATTTTTCCAAAACTCACATGTATTTCAGGTAACTAAAGTAGATGTGCGCGCGGTTTTAGTCTTGCTCCAAGATGTCGCTTTTGTTTTAGTCATGTCATGTCAAGACTCCGATGCCTGTTTTTGTGGGATTTGGTTACTATATTCCATCTTGCGTGGGATATAAGAATCAAAACCTTTATGTTCGTCATTAAATAAAGTTGTAAACTTTTCAGACAATATGCTGTCTTGTGATGTAAACACTTAACCCATGTTATGCTTTTAGTTATGTACTGTTAATGGCGTTTGGAGTTATTTTACGAGCATGTAGTATGTTTACCATTCGTATGCAATGAGAACCTTTCAGGATCACACCTCGTGCTTCCGCCTTAGAAAGGGGTGTGACAATGTCAGCCTTCTGTTCTTGTTATTTTGAGGTTTGGATGTGAATTGGGGCTTGGCGGGCTGCGTCAATTCCTTCTTCTTCACATTTATATTAGATTTTGCTGTCTTTTTGCTCCTTTCGCAAATTTAAGCTCTTTTATCCATGAAAATCTAAAAGGAACGAAAACACGAGCTTTTTCCAACATTACTACTAAAAACGGTTGCTTTTACGTTGTATTTTGTCACACCCCGACCACGTTAAAACAACAAACTGTGGCGGAAACGTCGGGAAGTGTTGTAACAGAATCATCGTTTCAACAACCATGGTAATTAAAAGTTTTGTTTTATAGATTCATTAAGTAATGTATATTGTCTTAAAACCAAATAAACAAATTAAACATCATCTACTATCGTTTTTATGTCACTAAGGCCACGTCCAGATCCTAAGTGAACATGCTCCCTAGCAATCATCACGCAACATCACCTGAAACATATGTAAAAACAAAGTCAGCAAAGAAATGCTGGCGAGCACATAGGTTTTATAAGAGTATCGGAATTATGGCTCGTTTATATATATTGCAATACCTCGAAAACCTTGTTTGAAAAAAAATATATAATATTGCAACATGATTAACCAACTCAAATCAAGATGGTTATAATTTATAAAATCTCGTAGCCATGATTCTTAACCCCAAAACATTTGTTTTAGTAAATCAATTCATAAAACATCTCGTTAAAACTCGTTAATAAAACTCGTATGGTTTATATCATTTCGAAAACCTCGTTGTGTGACATCGTTTAAAATCGTTTCCCAAGTGAACTAAATAATGACATGAAATGTAATATGATAAAAGCACTTATATATAAGATGTACCAGCGGCGTATCTACCATGCTTCTATCATGTTACACCCATCCCATTACCTAATCACAACCCAAACCAATCGTTCGTTCAAATCGTTTTATCTCGTTTAAGTCGTTCCAAATCGTCCCAAAATCGTATTCGTTTTAATTGTGAAACTACTTTTGGTCATCTCGCTAATAACATTCAAACCTTCGTGACTCGACTACCTCGTTTATCGTATTAAAAAACCACCAAAGGGTAAGTCAACAATCATCAGATTCGGTCGTTACCTACATCACCCCCACACATAACCATGGGTGTAGTCTGATAACGGGATTTGTCAGATCCTATGGTACCATAACCTAATACTGGTCGGCTTGATCAATGCTAATGAATGTCATTTTTTATGTAACTACAACCAACAAGTTCGTTCACTTTATAGAAATCGTTATTAGTTTAATATAAACCATCTTTATCGCTTTTGAAACCATCGTTTAAATATCGAAATCGTTTTAATACATATGAATCACCCCAAAATGATTGAAAATAGTAAAATAGGGGAACTATGTACTCACATTTAATGATAGGATATCCTTGATCTAAAGAACTTAGCGAAGCTCAGACAAACCAAGGAAATTCAAGTAGTACCTAGTAATCGGATCACTAGTAAATAAAATTGATACCTAAATCGGAGGATCGGATAGAATGAGGTCTTGTAAACCAATGAGTGTGGAACTCATGTGATATGGTTTAACAAAGCCTACATTCTAAATCGGAACCTAGCCTGAGTGCTTTCGACCCGTTATGACCCATTAAGGTAGTTTATGCTACTTTAATGCGTCGTTCGCGCAAAATTATGTTCGGATGGTTAACTATGTGTTATGTCAAGTCTTACATGCCCAATAATACCTAAACATGTTACTAAATCAGATTATATGCCAAAAACATGTTCACATATGTAAAATACGGATTCATGCTTCAAAAGGGCGTTTTGGTCATTTCCTATGGGCATACAAGCTACTTAACAAATAACTAACCAATCCTATGTGATCATAAGGTATAACCTCAGTGGTTATTCCCTATGTAACTATGATCACTAATCAAGCTTGGTCGGATCCTAATGATCGACCAAATGGGTCGGGTTTGAAAGTCTAAGCAATTGTTTAGACCGCTTAACTTACGACCTTAAACAAGCACTATACTAATAGTGACGAGTTAAACATGTCAAAACATGTTTAACCTACTTAGAAAACTGATTTGGTATCAAAACAATGGGTTTTGATACCCGAAAATAGTTCCGTTGCAAAATGCGTGCTAAAACGCATTTTGACCGAAACTTTGACTCGTCACTACGCCTAGTTAACGTGGTAATCAGTAGGTATAATCGCTAAGGATTATAATCATCTTGATTACAATCACGTTGCAAAGTTCAATTGAACTTTGACTTGACCAATTGATGGTCAAAACCGAAAGTCAAACTGTTGGCCAAACTGTTTGACTTTCTGCTTAAACATAAAGAATAAGCATGAAAGAAGACTTACAATAGGTCCTAGCTATCTTTTCTACAAAGAATAAAGTTCCAAGCAGATTAGAAAGCTCCAAACACTTGAGAGAGCTCCCAAATCAGATTGTAGAGAAGAGAAGAGAGGAGAGGAATGAGCAAAGAATGAGGAGGTTGGCCATGCTATTTATAGTTGTAGCAAACTCACAAGATCAAGACACTTGTTTGTGTAACCTCCAAGCATTAAATCTCATCCATACATGTGTTGTAAGCAGGTTAAAAGCCTTGGGGAGGTGTTAACTTGCTCATCACACCAAGAATTTTGCGTTTTTGGCCCCTGAATTATGACACAGCAGTTGAAAATAACTTTCTGGTCATTGGGCACTTCACACGGCCCGCGTAAGTAATGTGGAGGGGGTCACGCGGCCCGCCTGGGCTCCCCAGTTCAGCATAAGTTTGAAAATTGACAGTTCAGGTCCCTGCACTTGGTTTAAGCTTATTTTAGGCCCTTTTGACCCCTGTTAAGCCATTTTCAAGGCTCTACCAGGTCAATAAAGTTTAGAGGACTCAAAATGTGCTCGGAAAACTCTCGTTTGTAGGCTCATTTGGTCGTACGGTCGCGTTGTTCGTTAAATTACGACGAAACTCAAGCGGACGCGAAAACGAACCAAATTAAGCGACGAATGGTATTTTTCCATGCCGATCACTAAAATAAAAATATTTTAGTGTCTACAAAAATTTTGGGTGTCCAGATGTGGTCAGAACGTAATATATGCGCGAAAATGCAAACTTACGTCGTTTTTGACACTTTTAGTCCCTGTAAGATCAAATAAGCATGTTTTCGCACACCGAACCCCTCAAAGCTTATTTCTAAGCTATGTTTATTTTATTTATGGTATGTTTAGCTTATGATCAAGTTCCAGACTCTTCGATACCATACGAATCGGTATAGTTTCCCAGTTTGACACAAATAGTCCCTGCGATCGAATAGACTTGTTTTCAACACACCAAACCATCCAAAACTTATTTCTAAGTTATGTAAAGGTTATTTTAGGTATGTTAAGCCTATGTCACTATTTCGGAGTGTTTGTTGCGTTAAACTGACTGCGTTTACGCACCAGTTTGCGTATAACCTTCTAGAAAACGATCTATAGCTTGAAATCGGAATCGAATCGTAAAATCATCAAACACAAATACACATATAGTAACACCAAAACACATTGTTTTATTGGTAGTTAACATTGTTTTGCATTGTTCATCGATTACAGAACACAGTTGTCACATATTTGACACAATTTATATGTTGTATTTTAATAAAATCAAATACTCGCACACCTGAATCTTTGCTTGTACTCAAGCAAAACTCTATCACATGGCTTACACACCCAAATGGAATAGGTAGAAGAGAAGGTTTTTGGGTCCTATATTTAGAGTGTTAGGTATCCAAGTTTTAAATTTATTTATTTTTTATTTTATTTACAATCCTATTCATCATGATTTATTTAAAACTCAATTTAAGAAAAATTATTTACTTTTGGGCATAATATGCCTTTATAAAATTCAATTTAGTTATATACAAATTTACACACTCACAAGTATTCACTCCACACTCGGCCAATATTAAGTGAAACGCTCGTGCCCGATTTGGAACTCACTCTTACCATAGGCTTGACAATCGATCAAACATCCTCCTTTTGATGTTAAATCCTTATAAGTATCAAGAGGACTTTGAAGGGTAGATGGTGGTTTGGGTTTGGTAAATTTTATTTGAAAAGGGTAAAAACGTAAATTATCGGTTTTCTGTTGCTTTTTAGATTAGCAAAAAAACACTTTGGCATATTTTTCTAATTTTTCTAATTTTTTTTTGTTTGTCAAAGTTGAAACTTGTGACATCTGTGCCTCCACGGACATCAAACAAATACCAAACCAATGAAATATTGTGTTTCATACTTGGTATTTGTATAAATATGTGTATCATTTGCACATATCAATTCTCGTTCGATTTCGAGCTCTAAATCGCTTTCTGGAAAGTTATACGCGAACTGAAGCGTAAACGTAATAAGTTTAACCCGAAAAACACTCCGGGATAGTGAAATAGGCGTAACATACCTTAAATAACCTTTACATAACTTAGAAATAAGTTTTGGAGGGTTTGGTGTATCGAAATAAACTTTATTGATCAATAGGGACTAAAAGCGTCAAAAAGTGCATAAGTTTGCATTTTAGCGCATATCTTACGTTCTGAATATATCCGGACATCCAAAAATTTATGTAATCATTAAAATATTTTATTTTAGTTATTGGCATGATAAAACTTCATTCGTCATGCAATTTGGATCGTTTTTGCGTCCGTTACGACTTCCGTCGTAATTAACCGAACAACGCAATCGTACGACCAAACGAGCCGACATCCAAGATGTTTTTGAGCATATTTTAAGTTCCCTATACTTTAACGTCATTTTAAAGCCTTGAAATGAGGTTAACGAGGCTTAAACGTGTCAAAACGCATCAAAAAATCAAGTTTGGAGTCATAGGGGCCTGTTCTGCCAAGTTGTTGAAACTTTCTGCCAGCACCCAGGTACCATACGGACCGTATAGGTCTTCTTACGGTCCGTAAGCCACCTTCGGACCCGCAGAAATGCAGAAACAATGAATCTGGCCAGTACCACCTATTCCAATGGTTTTTAACCCCTGATTTTTTATTCTATGGACTGGTATGTGAGCACCCATTGTATTCTAAACCTTGGGCCCAATTGTAAGGTCATGATTCAAGCTCGGATTCCAAGAAATGATCCTAACGGTTCTAGGAAATCTATAAATACCCGCAAGCTTTCATTGTTTCAACTCACAAATCTGATTCTTTTGCTCTAAGTTGGGGTTTAGTACCTCATACCTGAGCAATTTGGATCAAGATTTCCTTGCTTGGACCCTTTGTGAGTATTCTTTCGTTCTTTTATGCTTTTCTAAGCGTGAAAGTCAAACAGTGTTTGACTTTCTGCTTTGACCAGTCAATGGTCAACACGAAGTTCGTTTGAACTTCGTAACGTGAGTGTAATCACGATGGTCATAGTCCTTTGTGACTATACCTACTGATTACCACGTTGATTAGGTGTAGTGACGAGTCGTAGTTTCGGCCAAAATGCGTGTTCATACGTATTTTGTAACCAAACTACTCTTGGGTATCAAAACACTTTGTTTTGATATCAAAACCTGTTTTCTAACTTCGTTAAACATGTTTTAACATATTTAACTCGTCACTTTTAGTTTAGTGCCTGTGTAGAGTCGTAAGTCAAGCTGTCTAAACCACCGCTTAGACTTTCGAACTAGGCCCGTTTGGTCGATCATTAGGATCCGACCAAGCATGTTTAGTGACCATAGTTATATAGGGAATAACCTTCCGAGGTTATACCTTATGGTCACATAGTTTAAGTAGTTGTATGATAGGTAGTTTATATGCCTTAGGTAAAATGACCAAAATACCCTTTTCATGCATAATTGAATTTTAAGCATATGTAACATAAACTTTTGTCACTTAATTAATTATGCAACATGTTTAGGCATATAATACTTGTCATAGGACTAGTTAGATGGTTCGAACGCGTTTTACGCGAACGACGCGTTAAAGTAGCGTAAGCTACCTAAACCAGTCGTAATGGGTCGTAAGCACTTAGGTTAGTTTTCGATTTAGGATGTAGGCTTTGTTAAACCATGTCATATGAGTTCCAATACTCATTTGGTTTATGAAACCTCATCCCATCCGATCTTCCGATTTAGGTCCGGTTTATTTATATAGTTACTTATATTAGGTGCCGATTGATTTCCGTGATCCCTCTAGCTTTGCTTGGTTGTTGTTCAAGACTTCTAAGCATTCTCAAGTGAGTACATAATTCCCCTATTTTACTATTTTTAAATGTTTTGGGTTGATTCATATGTGTTAAATGATTTCGATGTTTTTAACGATGTTTTTGAAAATGATTAAAATGGTTTATATTATATTAATAACGATTTCGATATTGTGGATAAACTTGTTGGTTGTAATTACATAACGAATAACATTCATTAGTTTTGGCCGAACCGACCAGTATTAGGTTATGGTACTATAGGATCTGACAAATCCAGTTATCAGACTGCACCCATGGTTATGTGTGGGTTAGGTGGGTAAGGACTGAATCTGTGATTGTTAATTTACCCTTTGGTGGTTTATTAATGCGAGTTTTGAGATAGTCGAGTCACGAAGGTTTGGATGTTATTAGCGAGACGACCAAAAGTAGTTTTCACAATTTAAAACGAGAATGATTTAAACGACTGAAGCGATTTTTAACGAGTTAAACGATTTGGGCAAACGATTGGTTTTTGGTTAGTGTTTGGATAACAGGACGGGTGTAATGTGATGAAAACATGGTAGATACGCCGATGGTACTTCTTATATATAAGTGTTTTCATCATATTACATACTGTGGTGTTATTTAGTTCACTTGGGTAAACGATTCTGAAACGATGTCACACAATGATGTTTTCTGAATAATATAAACCATACGAGTTTTATTAACGAATTTTTACGAGATGTTTTACAATTTTATTTAATTAAATAAATGTTTTGGGTTAAGAATCATGGCTACGAGATTTTATAAATTATAACCAACTTGATTTGAGTTGGTTAATTATGTCGCAATACTATATTTTTCAAAACAAGGTTTTTAATTAAGTATTGCAACATGTAAACTAGCCTTGAATCCGACACTCTCATAAACCTATTTGCTCGCCAGCATTTCTTTGTTGACTTTGTTTTTTTACATATGTTTTAGGTGTTGTTGAATGATGTTGATTGCTAGGATGCATGCTCACATAGGACTAGACGAGGCCTTAGTGACTTAATAACAATGATAGACTATGTTTAACTTGTTTGTTTAGATTTCAAGACGATGTAAATGGTTAATCTTTAAATAAAACGAAACTTCAAATTTTCGTGTGTTATGAAACAATGATTCTGTTACAACACTCCCCGACGTTTCCGCCACAATTTGTTGTTTTACGTTGTCGGGGTGTGACAGAAAAGTTGGTATCAGAGCTCATGGTTATAGGGAATTAGGTTATTAGTAATGCTTTGACCTAGTCTATAACCTTCCTAGGACCCTAACACAAGATTCTTGTGTTTAGATCTTAAAACAATACCGTCACTTATCCTTAGGTGACAACCACAACAAGAACACAAATTTCAAATCTGCTTTGAAAACCAATCATCTGTTCTAGGATGATTTATTATAAGGTTTTGAACCCTCTAAGTTTTCAAAATCTCATCAAAGTTTGGGTCTTATAATGTGAACACATGCAAACTGGAAGGGTGAATGCCTGTACCCTGAATTTTCTGTCTAAGGCTAGAGAGTTCGTACAAATCCGCAGTATCGGACCAGTCACTCTTACCTGGGAACTCTTAGGGTGAGTGTTCACGTGTAGGCAAGCATGTCTTCAGTGATACATTAATATGACCCGTTTACTTTGATTAATCACCGTCTCATTTGTTTGCCTTAGGTAACAAACAAATGATCGCAATTTCTATGCGTTGTCGTTCTGTTTTGATTATCCGATAACATTTCACTTGTTTCTTCCTATGTCTTTCATTTCCTCCAGAATGTCTCTTCATCGCAGCGACACTCAAATGTCTGAGCAAACTGCCAAATTTGGCCAGCGAATAGGCGAAGTGAGCATGAAGACTGTTGATTTGGCAGTCGCCATGTCTCGTCTCAATAATGAAGCCACCCAAGAAGCATCG
The DNA here is from genome assembly GCA_030545235.1 of Helianthus tuberosus. Classification (NCBI taxonomy): domain Eukaryota; kingdom Viridiplantae; phylum Streptophyta; class Magnoliopsida; order Asterales; family Asteraceae; genus Helianthus; species Helianthus tuberosus. Next base: position 105,174,550 of record CM060355.1, read on the forward strand.
AAAGAAGAAGAAGTCGAGCATTCGAAAAAGTCAAAGAAGCGTAAAGCTCCAAAGGATCCCGTAGCCGTTACACCAAATCAAGCAGAACCTAGCTAGGTGGCAGCACCACCAGCCAATAAGCCGTACTTGGGAACTGCTCCTTCGTGCAATCAGTGTAACCTCCATCATCATGCCAGTGTCAAGTGCCGCAAATGCCTAATTTGTGGAGTTATAGGTCATACAACTAGGGCTTGCCGAGATGCTCCATGGTGCAATCGATGCAACCGTCATCATCCGAATCACATACCCTGCTTCAAATGTACCCACTGTGGACGATGGGGATATCTGGTTAATGTGTGCCGCTTTGCTATCCAAAGCAAAACTGTTGCAGATCCTACTACTGCATAAGCAGATCCAGCACGAGCTCATTCTCCTCCTGGTACTTGCTACACCTATGGCGAGACGGGTTATGTCAGGAACAAAAGCCCAAAGATTGTCAATGCAAATCTGACCCACGGATGAGCATTTGGCCGATTAGAAGAAGCTGCTGCTTTGAATAATCTGAATCTTATGTTCATGTTTCTAGTGTTTTTCTTTGAACACTGAAACAATCGATTTTGTTTATAAATAAATCTTTATTTGCAATTCTGATGGATAAATATAGTTGCATGAGTGTATGGCATACCCCTACGATACCTACACCAAAGAACCATATTTGAAATTCTCTCGTTCATATGATCGCTCATGATTTCCTCGAAAATTCTAAGTGCTCGTTTCATTCTAAGAAACGAAGTATAGAAAATAAGTGACATTTTGAGTAATCACTTTAAATCCTTGGTTAGATAACTAAGGATATCTTCCTTCAATCTCGTACCCATATCATTTCATTTTGGTTTTCATAACAACATACATAGTGTAAGTTTTCAAAACAACCTTCATAATTTCAAAATATTTCATATAGTTTGAAAACGATTTTAACACAATATATTTACTTAATGTATCAAGTGCATGATTTCAAAAGCATTATCCATATTTTCAAAATCCTTATACATAATTTTAAAAATTATCTCGCATGATTTTAAAACATTTTATAAATATACTTACCTAATACGCCTACTTTATGATTTCAAAAGTATTATGTAGGATTTCAAAAACATTAAACGTATTTTTGAAAAGAACCCCATGCATAGTTTTCGAAAAAGCATTCTGCTCGTATTACCCAACCTTCAAATTCTGCTTCATATGTCGCCTTGGCATATCTAGCACCTCAACTTCATGAGGATTCTACCTCGTGTATCGACTTAAGCACGTCTAGTGCAAGGTTTCGAATCGTCTCCCGCTTTTCAAATTCCAAAATCCATATAGGATCTTCTTATCTTCACAATTAGATCCTTGTGGAAGTGTATCGCTCAAATCGGAGCCCTGATTGGATTCCTTGTACGCCTTAATACGTACATTACAATTCTATAAGGACAAGCCGAATTCCTATTAAAATCTTCCTATTTTCATAGTTAGATTCTTGAAGATGTTTAAAGTGCCAAGTGAAATCCACGGATTGGATTCCTGGTATGCTTTAAATACCCATGTCCAAAGATAACAAATTAAAGGTCGAGTTAAACAATTATGCGATTATGTGATTATGTGTTTATGTGTTCTCGTTTTATGTTTTTGTGTGATCCGAATTTTCGTTATCCAAATCCTCGTAGAATCTTCCATATTTTCGTATGAGGGATTCATAGTAGGATATCCAAAGGTACTACCTTAAATCCTTAATGGGCTTCTATGTAATAGTTAAGACCCTTGGATTATAAAAGTACTATTCCATGATTCGAAGGAGACCCTTTGAGTGGTCTAATTAAAAGATTGATTCAAAATCTGGTTGAGAATATCATGTGATGATATAACTGAAAAGACTCCTTGGTGGTCTATTTAAATAGATCATTTATTGATTTAATTAAAAAGGACCCTAGGATGGTCTAGTCACACTCATCACAGATTTGTTCATTTGGTTTTCCCCTACACATTTTAAAAATACGCTGTGCGGGCTATGCAAGGAATTACGTAATTATGGACGCGTACATAATTATGAAATTCAGTGCACAGGAACCCCAGTAAGATTTATCGTGTGTAAGAACCTATAGTGGCAACAATAACGAAACGTGAACAATGTAATGGAGGTACGGTGGACGCACCAATGGTGCTTCATATACTTGTATATAAGTGTCCCTCTTACATTGCAAGCATAATGTTATTTAAAGTTACTAGAAGTTCAGAACCCTAATCTGTGCTGTTTTATCTTTTCGACTTTATGTTTTGAGCTCTCACAAGTTTCTTCTGAATAAATTTCGGGACGAAATTTCCTGAAGTATGGGAGACTGTGACATCTGTGCCTCCACGGCCATCAAACAAATACCAAACCAATGAAATATTTTGTTTCATACTTGGGATTTGTATAAATATGTGTATCATTTGCACATATCAATTCTCATTCGATTTCGAGCTCTAAATCGCTTTCTGGAAAGTTATACGCGAACTGATGCGTAAACATAATCAGTTTAACGCGAAAAACACTCCGGGATAGTGAAATAGGCGTAACATACCTTAAATAACCTTTACATAACTTAGAAATAAGTTTTGGAGGGTTTGGTGTGTCGAAATAAACTTTATTGATCAATAGGGACTAAAAGCGTCAAAGAGTCCATAAGTTTGCATTTTCGCGCATATCTTACGTTCTAAATATATCCAGACATCCAAAAATTTATGTAATTATTAAAATATTTTATTTTATTGATTGGCATGATAAAACTTCATTCGTCACGCAATTTGGATCGTTTTTGCGTCCGTTACGACTTCCGTCGTAATTAACCGAACAACGCAATCGTACGACCAAACGAACCGAAATCCGAGATGTTTTTGAGCATATTTTAAGTTCCCTATACTTTAACTTCATTTTAGAGCGTTGAAATGAGGTTAACGGGGCTTAAACATGTCAAAACGCATCAAAAAATCAAGTTTGGAGTCACAGGGGCCTGTTCTACCAAGTTGTTGAAACTTTCTGCCAGCACCCAGGTACCATACAGACCGTATAGGTCCTCTTACGGTCTGTAAGCCACCTTCAGACCAGCAGAAATGCAGAAACAATGAATCTGGCCAATACCACCTATTCCAATGGTTTTTAACCCCTGATTTTTTATTCTATGGACTGGTATGTGAGCACCCATTGTATTCTAAACCTTGGGCCCAAGTGTAAGGTCATGATTCAAGCTCGGATTTCAAGAAATGATCCGAACGGTTCTAGGAAATCTATAAATACCCACATGCTTTCATTGTTGCAACTCACAAATCTGATTCTTTTGCTCTAAGTTGGGGTTTAATACCTCATACCTGAGCAATTTGGATCAAGATTTCCTTGCTTGGACCCTTTGTGAGTTTCTTTCGTTCTTTTATGCTTTTCTAAGCTTGAAAGTCAAACAGTGTTTGACTTTCTGCTTTGACCAGTCAATGGTCAACACGAACTTCATTTGAACTTCGTAACGTGAGTGTAATCACGATGGTCATAGTCCTTTGTGACTATACCTACTGATTACCACATTGATTAGGTGTAGTGACGAGTCGTAGTATCGGCCAAAATGCGTGTTCATGCGTATTTTGTAACCAAACTACTCTTGGGTATCAAAACACTTTGTTTTGATATCAAAACATGTTTTCTAACTTCGTTAAACATGTTTTAACATGTTTAACTCGTCACTTTTAGTTTAGTGCTTGTGTAGAGTCGTAAGTCAAGCGGTCTAAACTACCGCTTAGACTTTCGAACTAGACCCGTTTGATCGATCATTAGGATCTGACCAAGCATGTTTAGTGACCATAGTTATATAGGGAATAACCTTCCGAGGTTATACCTTTTGGTCACATAGTTTAAGTAGTTGTATGATAGGTAGTTTATATGCCTTAGGTAAAATGACCAAAATACCCTTTTCATGCATAATTGAATTTTAATCATATGTAACATAAACTTTTGTCACTTATTTAATTATGCAACATGTTTAGGCATATAATACTTGTCATAGGACTACTTAGATGGTCCAAACGCGTTTTATGCGAACGGCGCGTTAAAGTAGCGTAAGCTACCTAAACAAGTCGTAATGGGTCGTAACCACTTAGGTTAGTTTTCGATTTAGGATGTAGGCTTTGTTAAACCATGTCATGTGAGTTCCAATACTCATTTGGTTTATGAAACCTCATCCCATCTGATCTTCCGATTTAGGTCCGGTTTATTTATATAGTTACTTATATTAGGTGTCGATTGATTTCCGTGATTCCTCTAGCTTTGCTTGGTTGTTGTTCAAGACTTCTAAGCATTCTCAAGTGAGTACATAGTTCCCCTATTTTACTGTTTTTAAATGTTTTGGGGTGATTCATATGTGTTAAATGATTTCGATGTTTTTAACGATGGTTTCGAAAATGATTAAAATGGTTTATATTAAATTAATAACGATTTCGATAATGTGGATAAACTTATTGGTTGTAATTACATAACGAATAACATTCATTAGTTTTGGCCGAACCGACCAGTATTAGGTTATGGTACCATAGGATCTGACAAATCCCGTTATCAGACTACACCCATGATTATGTGTGGGTTAGGTAGGTAACGACTGAATCTGTGATTGTTAATTTACCCATTGGGGGTTTATTAATGTGAGTTTCGAGATAGTCGAGTCACGAAGGTTTGGATGTTATTAGCGAGACGACCAAAAGTAGTTTTCACAATTTAAAACGAGAATGATTTAAACGACTGAAGCGATTTTTAACGAGTTAAACGATTTGGGTAAACGATTGGTTTTTGGTTAGTGTTTGGATAACGGGACGGGTGTAATGTGATGAAAACATGGTAGATACGCCGATGGTACTTCTTATATATAAGTGTTTTCATCATATTACATACCGTGGCGTTATTTAGTTCACTTGGGTAAACGATGCTGAAACGATGTCACACAATGATGTTTTCTGAATAATATAAACCAAACGAGTTTTATTAACGAATTTTTACGAGATGTTTTACAATTTGATTTAATTAAATAAATGTTTTGTGTTAAGAATCATGGCTACGAGATTTTATAAATTATAACCAACTTGATTTGAGTTGGTTAATTATGTCGCAATACTATATTTTTCAAAACAAGGTTTTTAATTAATTATTGCAACATGTAAACTAGCCATGAATCCGACACTCTCATAAACCTATGTGCTCGCCAGCATTTCTTTGCTGACTTTGTTTTTTTTTTTTACATATGTTTCAGGTGTTGTTGAATGATGTTGATTGCTAGGATGCATGCTCACATAGGACTGGACAAGGCCTTAGTGACTTAATAACAATGATAGACTATGTTTAACTTGTTTGTTTAGATTTCAAGACGATGTAAACGGTTAATCTTTAAATAAAACGAAACTTCAAATTTCCGTGTGTCATGAAACAATGATTCTGTTACAACACTCCCCGACGTTTCCGCCACGATTTGTTGTTTTACGTGGTCGGGGTGTGACAAAACTGAGCCGAAATCGTAATTTCATAACCGAGAAGTTTACAAAAATGAAAGATGAAAAATGAAAAGGGTAGTTTTTGTGGGTTTGAAATGAAAAAGGTTCTTGTTTTTTGGTTTTTGGGGGATGTTTTTGGATAAATCAAAGAAAAATAAAGGTTTTGTTTTGAAAAAGGGTTTGTCCTAATGCCTCTATCATTTACTTACTCGGATTTTTATCGGTAAGGACTTGTAACACATTGGGTTGTCAAGTTCTAGATTCGTGAGAACCAAACGAGCTATTCACACAAGAAACGAAAATTGAGCAATTAGTAAAGATGTATATTTTATGCTCGGTAATGGCTCAAAATCACTTTTGTGGGAAAAAGGGTCATTGTGTAAAAATGTATATATAATCAAATTTTACAAAAAATTATCATGCCTGTTTTCATAATTTTCTAAATTGGTTCTTTTCATAACGAAGCTATCGGTTGTAAATTTGTAAAAACATAATTTTTAGAACTTGTTTACCCAACTAAACTTAAGATAAATAAAAAAATGAAAAGAAAAATTTTGAAAAAGTTTGGGGTATTTAGCGGTTCCAATGCGAGTTTTGGGTAAGGCTTGATTTAGGACAAACGATTCAAGGTTTTTATTATCCCCCCCACCCCCCACCCCCCCCCCCCCCACACACACACTTAAATTACACATTGTCCCTAATGTGTCCCAAAAAGGATTTATTTTGGAAAAATGTATAAAAAGTGTGAAAATAACAAAACATTTTGGTTACTGGCACTTGTAGCACGACCCCGTGCTATGGGGACACGGCCCCGTGTCCAAAGTTCCAGTAACAAATAAAATCAAAAGACTTACAGTGGGGTGGCCACGGGGGCATGCCGGGTGAGCACGGCCCGTGCCACCTTCTGGACAAGAATTTTTTGACAACAGTAAGACGGGCACGGGGGCATGGCCCCGTGCTACAGCCACTGTTTTGCAGAAAATGAGTCGGGAGGCTTATGTTTTACGTGCATGGGTTCCATTTTATCATCCATCTTCCTCTGTTGAGTGTGTCTTACTCCTACAAAGCTAAATACTCAAAAGAAAATATTAAACTAGATATTAAACTAAGATTAAACTAAATTTAAACTAAGATTAAACTATTAAACTAATGGATAGTCCATGGAATGCCTCCATTGTGTGCCACGTTTATAAGGGTCCTTGGCTAGACCCAAAGTCAGTCAAATGTTACCCAAGCGGGATGACTCACATCCCGAGTTGTAGCATTGCAATGCATCGTTTAAGCTTGAGTCAATCGCGTTGAGGTATTTGACCGGATCATCCTCTGCTCGTTGCCCAACTTCAAACTTGATCTCTTTTTCACCAACCCTCAATTTTAATTTTCCTTCGCTCATATCTACCATAGCTCGTGCGATGGCAAGGAAGGGTCGTCCTAGTATGAGCGGAATTTCGGTGTTTTCTTCCATGTCTAGAATAACAAAGTCGGCAGGAAAAACAAATTCTCCTACCTTTATCAATAAATTTTCTATGACACCTTGAGGGTATTTTACCAACCGGTCCACAACTTGGATGCTCATTTTTGTAGGATGTGGTTTACCCAATCCTAGTCGGTTAAACATAGAGGCCGGCATTAAATTAATGCTAGCCCCCAAGTCGGCTAGTGCATTGCTTATTGGTGATCCACCAAAAGAGCAAGGAACGGTGAAGCTTCCGGGATCAATCTTCTTTTGGGGGATTGGGTTATTGTTGGTGGGTGGGTTAGCGGGGATTGGGTTGAGTATTTTCTTGGTTATTGTTGGTGGGTGCGTTAGCGGGGATTGGGTTGGTTTGTTGTGGGGTTGGCTCACTCTCGGGTCCTATCTTCCTGCTTCTTAGATTGATTACATTTACTTGGGCTTTTGGGTTTGTTTCGGTGTTACTTGGTAAGGCTCCTTGGGGTCTTTCGGCGAAATGTTGGGCTAGTTGACTAAATTGTTTTTCCAAATTTTGAATACTAGCCCTTTGGTTTCTAATTTCTGTTTCAGTTTGTGAGAACCTTTCCAAGTATCTTTTATCGGATTAGGAGAAGAGGCGAGTGATGATATCCTCAAGCCTTTCTCTTCCTCCTTGTTGTGATTGAAAACCTTGTTACCCATTTTGTGGTTGTTGTTGAAAGTTAGATCGTTGATTTTGATTTTGTTGATTGTTACCCCCCGATTCCCTCCAACTAAAGTTGGGATGATTACGCCACTTGGGAGTGAAAGTATTACTTTGAACTCCCAGTGGTCGTGGCCGGTTATTTAGGTAATTTTCCACTTCCGTTTGATTTTCTAGATCTTTCATACAATTCCAGTTTTCATGGGGGTCACCGCATCCTTCACAAGCCATAACCGAAGCCGTTTTGTTCAATTCAAGTTTCTTTATTTTATTGGTTAAGGCTTCGATTTGGGCTTGCAAATAAGTGGATTCATCCACTTTGTGGGCGCCCGGGGCTATAGATTTTGAGTCGCTAGGAGTGTGCCATTGAAAACTTTTTTGAGCAAGTTCTTCAATTTGATTATAAATTTCCTCGGGTCGCCGATTCCCAAGGAGTCCCCCAGAACCGGAATCAAGGATTTGACTTGTGTGCGGCAAGAGTCCGTTGTAGAAGGTGGACACTTGTTGCCAACGTTCAAGACCATGATGCGGGCACTTCCATAGTTGCTCCTTGAACCTTTCCCATGTCTCATACAAGGACTCCCCGTCTTCTTGAGAGTAGGTGTTAATCTCGCTCATGAGTTTGGCGGTTTTAGCGGGAGGGAAATATTAGTAGAGAAATTTTTGGGCAAGTTCATCCCAAGTGTGTACGGACCCACTTGGGAGGGTGTTTAACCAAGCTTTCGCTCGGTCTTTTAGGGAAAAAGGGAACATACGGAGTCTAACGGCATCGCTAGAGGCTCCGTTGATCCGAAAGGTGTCACATATTTCCAAGAAGTTGGTAATATGTAAATGGGGATCTTCATCGGCTAGGCCATAGAAAGTGGCGGAATTTGGGAGCATTTGGATAAGGTGTGGTCGAAGCTCAAAGTTGTTAGCATCGACGTTAGCAGGGTTAAGAACGGCTCCAAGATTACTGATTGTAGGCCGTAGATCCATGAGTGTACATTGATCCGCCATAGGGGGGTTTTGGATCGAGGCTTTTTGTTGGTTTTTGGCTTTAATGCGTTATCTTTAAAAGCGCTCGGGTTCGTCAAGCGGTACTTTTATGTCTTTATCGGAGGTGGAGGTCATGCACCAAACTGTATTCTTGCGAATTATACAGTCAACCATGGATTCACAAGACACAATACAATGTAATAGACTTAACATCAGATATCATATAGAATGATAGTATACACATAAGATGTTCACATAACACCACTTGATCATAGCATGTTAAGTAAATCAAAATGTATAACGTAATACACCCCAAAATTTGAAAAGTTAAAAAGGGGGAATGGAAGAGATTACTCACGGATTTAAGCCGAACGCACGGATTTGAGGAAACTCCAAGAAAGATATTATCCTATTGTATGGTGTTTAAATATAAAAATACTAATCAATCCAATGGTAGAAATAATATACAAAATTAAATCTAGTGTTTTGGATGTTAAGTAATTTAATATAATCATCCTAATCCTACAGTATTAACTTGACATTTATAACGTAATATCCATATTTTATGCTAATTAATATTTCATAGCACCAAACTCTAAAATTCCAAAATATGGAGCTTAATATATTTAGGGTTACAACCACATATTTTATCTTTACCAATTTATAAGTTTATAAATTATGAAATTAAAAATATAAGTAGATTTTTAGGAACATCTACACTATTTTCATCACATTATAAAATAACAATTTGATGATCTGTCAAATTCCATAAACTAGTTTGTTTAACACGTTACACCATTTTCACAATTAAATGGTTTAACTAACTTTTATATGCATGATATAGATTTTTACGATCATTAAGGCAATCATGAGCATTTCTACATTCCAAAATTTATATCTAAATCCTACAATATAACATGATTGAAAACATGAGGTTTGGAAATTTTTATACTATAAATTTTCTAATACATAATTCCTAAAAATTCAACAATAAAACGAAACAATATCCAAAAATTCTAAGAATTAAAACAAACTATTCTAACATGATCCTAAGCAGAACCTTATGTTCAATTTTACGAAAATTGCATCCTAAACCCAAAAGGCCCAAATTTATAAGGTTAAGAACCCTAGTTTCCTACAAAATTCAATTCAGATTGAAGAGTTCTCTAAATGTAGAAATTGGCAACGTGGTTTTGTAAAGCAAGAAAAAACAACAAAGTTAGGCTTTTAATCACCTGAATTGATGCCCGATTGACCGAGATATGATAAAAAACAAGTTCCAGGCCTAACTTCTTCTGTTTGCTTAAGTTCATGAAATATATACGGATTTGCAGGTTCTTGAAAATAGGAGAGGTCGTGTGAAGGTGTTTTGAACCAGGAAGTACTGTTTTTCTGGATTAATGTTCTTGAAATGTTTTGGGTTCTATAAGAAGTTCAATGGTAGTAATGGAGCTTTGATTAGAGGCTTAAATGGAGATATTTAATAGTGTAATAACGTGAATTAATGCTAGAAAATCATGCTCTTCCTAATGAATTGTCGATTGGTCTTCATCGATGAGTTATATGTGGTGAAGCTAGGTTCACAGCTACAGTGTGAAGAAGAAGATTGTAGGTCCCCTATCCCGTATGGATCGTCACAAGATTGATAATCAACCAAGGGTGCAGAATCCCCTTGATTAATCGAACAAACAAAAACAAGAAACTAGATGAAGAACACGAGACAATCACTTTCAATCCGGTCTTCTATTGATTATCCAACACGAAGTTTACAATCAATTCAAGACCCACAAGAAATCTCTCAGCCACTCTCTGTAGATTTCTCCCTAAAACTCTCTAACCATCATCAAAAAATTAATTCTAAACCCTAATGCATAATGTTGTTTATATACTACAGCCATGTTTGCATACTGGGCTTTGGTCTGGGCTAGGCCATTCTCCAAGCCCATTACAACAAATAACTCCCTAACCAATAATGCTAAGCCTAATACAAAATATCCAAAGTCTAAATATCCAAAGTCTAAATAATTAAACTATTAATATTTTGTCACAAAATATGCACCAACGGACTCCCCCTTGACAATAGCTTCATAGTGTAACTTTGTCTTTAAACATCTTGCAGTCTTTTGTGTGACAACTGGCGCAAAACCGGTAATTTCCGTACAGTCTAATTATTAGTAAATATCTGCAATTATGTGCTTAAATGTCAACATTGTCTAATTTCATGCTATACATGTGAATTCATGCACGTTTTATACTTCAAATATTGCTTTATGCATTACTTTAGCGTTGCGTCAGAAAGACTAGTAAACTCACCGCTAAGACACATTGTGTCAGCAGTTCTGCAGAAATCAGTGAGATAACAGAATTAGGGCCTAGGAGTTGGTCCAACATCTAAAATACATGAAAACCCAAGTGTGGATACGAGGGTTAACATATAAACTTTCCGGAAGCCAAACTATGCACTAAAAAGCACCCGAAACTTATCTAAAATGCTGAAATCAGCAACAATTCAGCTATAATCATTAAGCACATTAATATCATCTAGAATTTATGTTTTATTGTCCAAAATAACTTACAAAGTGTCGGGAATTAAAACTGCCACAAAAAGTGCTTCATAATTAGTGAAATTGCGCAATTCAGCACTTTAACGAACCGTAACGAACCGAACAACCGGACAATAACTGGGACATCAAAACTTGACTAGAAGTAATGTTTTTATGATATTAAACTAGTATTTGTCACACCCCGACCACGTAAAACAACAAAACATGGCGGAAACATCGGGGAGTGTTGTAACAGAATTATTGTTTCATAACACATGGAAATTGAAATACTGTTTTATTGAATACACGAGTTACAATGTCTTGACAATCAAAGAAACATAATATAAATAACTAGTCTTGCATCTTTTATTGTCACTAAGGCCCATGTCCGCCTAAGTGTATCTTGATCAATCCTATGCTTCATTTCCTGAAACACATGTGAAAATAGGTACGTCAGCATAAAAATGCCGGCGAGTACATAGGTTTTGTGAAAATAAGATTCATGACTTAATTTTAAGAAATTGTTTAATAACAGTCGATCATGAACCTTGTAATTTGCTTTGTCGTTGTAAATCATTTGAAAAACAATAAGTTCAGATGATACGTATAAATAAGAGAATAATGCATGGTTAAATGAATAACCATGTAAAATGAGTTTGTATAAGATAAGTTGTTTATAAATCAATGTCTTGTGAAAAGTATGTTATTTGTATAAAATGTTCTATGTCATAAACTGAAATGATTCAAATAACGCTACGATATGTAATACCATACAATCACTTATATATAGGAAGTACCAGCGGCGTATCCACCATGCTTGTATCATATTACACACGCCTCGTTACTTAATCACTTACTCAAACCAAACCAACAATGTATAAAGTCCATGTTTAAACCAATTGTCAAAAAGTCCTTGTATAAGTCATGTCAAATGTTTATAGTCCAAAAGTAGTCAAGTAATGTGTAACCAAAATGATATGTATGGCTAGTGAAATGCATCAACTAAACCATAAGTAAAATGCACAAAACAAAGTATTGAAGTAAAACTTGGTTTAAATCAAAGTTATGTTTTGTGTAGTAAATGCATGCTATACTGATATAGACATTTATGCGGTGTTGTGAAAATTCATACATCCAAGCCTTGAGACAGTCGGATAACTATGTAAAAATGAGTTATCAAAAGAATATGTTTTCGGATTCCGTCATTCCTTACGTCCAAACAAACCCGAGATTTCAGGAATGGGATTTGTCAAGTCCTATGGTACCACTACCTACTACCGAGCGGCGTAGCAAATGTTAATGAATGTATAGTATAGTTTAAACAAACCAAATGTCATACCAAAATGTAAGCATGTTTTATGAAGATAATGTACCTAGTATGCTAGAGTAAACATACAAGGTAGAGCTGTAAAACAATGTGTCCATATGTTACTGGAACATATGCAACAGAGATGCAATGTAAAATAATGTACTAAGTATGTACTAAATGGACATACGTAGCATAAAACATAATGAAATCATGTACTATAAATGTACTAATAAACATAGCAAGTATATGATGTGAAAACAGGAAAGCATGAAAGTAACAAGTAGGCACATGTGTTCCACCCCAAAACGTTTGGAAAACAGTAAAAGAGGGGTCTATGTACTCACTTGAGATTGCTCAGTAGTCCTTGAGTAACAACCAAACAATGCTAGAGATCGCGGATATCAAACGGCACCTAATATAGGTAACTATGTTAATAAACCGGACCTAAATCGGAAGATCTGTTAGAATGAGGGTTCGTAAACCAAACGAGTATAAAGACTCATGTCATATGGTTTAACAAAGCCTACATACTAATTGAAACCTTAATCTAAGTGCTTACGACCCATTACGACCTGTTTAGGTAGCTTATGCTACTTTAACGCGTCGTTCGCGTGAAACGCGTTCGGACCGCCTAACTAGTCCTATGACAAGTGTTATATGCCTAAACATGTTACATAATCAGTTATGTGACAAAAGTTTAGGTTACATATGCTTAATTACCAATTATACATGAAAAGGGTATTCTGGTAATTTACCTAAGGCATATAAACTACCTATCATACAACTACTTAAACGATGTGACCATTAGGTATAACCTCGGAAGGTTATTCCCTATACACTATGGTCACCTAATGTATTTGGTCGGATCCTAATGATCGACCAAACTGGGTCGGGTTCTAAGGTATAAGCGATTTATCAGATCGCTTACCCTACGACCCTAGACAACGTGGTAATCAGTAGGCATAGTCCCAAGGGACTATAACCAACGTGATTACACTCATGTTGCGAAGTTCAAACGAACTTCGCATTGACCATAAACTGGTCAACGCAGAAAGTCAAACAAAGTTTGACTTTCAGACTCGAAAAGACTCGAAAAGCAATAAAAGAACGAAAGAATACTTACGAAGGGTCCCCGAATGCTAATCGTGATCAAAATAACTCAGGTATGAAACAATGGTTCCAACTTAGAGTCACTTAGATCAGATTCTAGTGATTTTGAAGCAATGGGGGGTGGGGTATTTATAGTTTTCGGTCCACCGTTAAGATCGTTTCATGGAAACCGTGCTCGTATCTTGTGCGTACACTTGTTGTAAACTCATGGTAGCTAAAAATGGTCCTTATCAGCTGAATAGGCAAGTGGGAAGTGTGTGGGTGTGGTTAAAACAGCTGGAACCTGCTGACTGTTCGATCTAATCTGTTCTGGGAGGCTGAGGCGGCCCGCTTCAGGATACACCAAAACTAATGCGGGCCGCATGGGGGTTCTGATCAGAAAATAAGTTTCAAAAATGACAGTTTCAGCCCCTGCATGTGTTTAAGGCCATTTCCGACACTTCTAAGGCCCGTAAAGCCAACTTTAAGGCCCTAAAATGATGCCTAAACATTGTGGACATGAAACATGCTCAAAAATATGTCGGATGTTGGTTCGTTTGGTCGTACGAACGCGATGTTCGCTTAATTACCACGGAATGCGCACAAGCGCGAAAAATGATCCAAAATGCGTGACGAATGGATTTTTCTTATGCCGAACACTAAAATAAAATATTTTAGTACTTACATAAATTTTTGGATGTCCGGATGTATTCAGAACGTAAGTTATGCGCGAAAATGCAAACTTGTGCACTTTTTGACACTTTTAGTCCCTGAATGACCCAAAAGTATATTTTAGCACACCGAACACCTCAAAGCCTATTTCTAAGCTATGTAAAGGATATTTATGGTATGTTTAACTTATGGTCATGTTCCGGAATGTCTGTTACAGTTCAAATTGACATACTTTCGCAGTTTGTCAAGTTTAGTCCCTGTAAGCGAATTACCTTGTTTTTGCCATACCAAAGCCTTCAAAACTTATTTCTAAGTTATGTAAAGGTTATTTAAGGTATGTTAAGCCTATGTCACTATTCCGGAGTGTTTGTTGCATTAAACTGGTTATATTTACGCATAGGTGCGCGTATAACCTTCCAGAAAGCGATTTAGAGTTTGGAATTGAACAAAAATTGATATGTGCAAATGATACACATATTTTTACAAATCCCAAGTATGAAATATAATATTTCATTGGTTCGGTATTTGTTTGATGGCCGTGGAGGCACAGGTGTTACAGTCTCCCCTACTTTAGGAAATTTCGTCCCGAAATTTATTTAGAGGAAACTTGTGAGAGTTTAAAACATAAAGTTGAAAAGATCGAACAATATTGGTTAGGGTTCTGAACTTCTAGTAACCTTAATAACATTATGCTTGCAATGTAAGAGGGACACTTATATAAAAGTATATGAAGCGTCATTGGTGCGTCCACCATACCTCCTGTACATTGTTCACATTCCGTTATTGTTGCCACTATCGGTTCTTACACATAATAAATATTACTGGGTTTCTGTGCACTAAATTTCATAATTATGTACGCGTCCATAATTAGACAATTCCTTGCATAGTTCACACAGTCTATTTTATAATGTGTAGAGTAAAACCAACTGAACAATCCTGTGATGAGTGTGACTAGACTGCCATAGAGTCCTTTTTAATTAAATCAATAAATGATCTAAATAGACTATCAATGAGTCTGTCCAGCTACATCACTAGATGTCGTTCTTAACCAAATTGTGAATCAATCTTTTTGACTAGACCACCAAAAGGGTCTCTTATGAATCATGGAGTGGTACTATATAATCCAAGGGTCTTAACTATTACATAGAAGCCCATTAAGGATTTAAGATAGTACCTTTTGACTATCCTGCTACGAATCCCTCATATGAAGATATGAAAGATCCTGCGAGGATTTGGATAACGAATTATCCAGAGTATAAAAATACAAAATGCATAAAAGAAAACATAAGATGAATAACACATAGTCACATAACCACAAAAATTGTTTATCTAGAAATTTGTTCTGCTAACAGAGCACATGTATTTAAAGCACACTAGGAATCCATTCCTTGGATTTCATTTGGTACTTTAAACATTATCAAGAATCTAACTATAAAGATAGAAAGATTCAAAAAGAAAATTCGATTTCGATTATTAGGAACCGAAGTGTTCGAATTAAGGTACAAAAGGAATCCAATTAAGGACTCTGATTTGAATGATAATTATCCACAAGGGTCTAAATGTGAAGACAAAAAGATCCCTTATGGATTTTAGAAGTTGAAGATGTCTTGAAACCTTGCACTGGACGTGCTTATGTCAAAACATGAAGTAAAAATGCTTTACGAAGTTGAGATGCCAGATATGCCAAGGCGACATATGAAGCGAAATTTGAAGGTTAAGTCAATGTATGAGGAAAATATTTTTGAAAACTATGCATGGGGTTCTTTTAAGAAAAATGTGTTTAACGTTTTTGAAACCTTATATAATACCTTTGAAATCATAAAGTAGGTGTACTAGGTAGATATATTTACAAAATGTTTTAAGATCATGCAAGATGAATTTCGAAATTATGTATAAGGTTTTTGAAAATATGAATGATGCTTTTCGAAATCATGCACTTGATAAGAAAATGTACTGTGTTAATATTGTTTTCAGACTATATGAAATATTTTGAAATTATAAAGGTTGGTTTTGATAACATGGCCAATGTTTTTGAAATAACATAGACAATGCATCTAGAAAAATTGTTTTCAAACTATATGAAATGTTTTGAGATCATGAAGATTGTTTTTGAAATACTTGTACTGTATATGTTGAAATCAAAACGTAATGGGTATGAGATTTGGAAATACCCTTAGTTATTTAACCAAGGATTCAAAGGCACAGATGTGTAAAAAGCACGATTACTCATAATTTCACTTTATTTTCTGTACTTTGTTTCCTAGAGTGAAACGAGTACTTAAAATTTTTGAGAGAATCATGAGCGATCATTTGAAAGAGAGAAATCACGAGAGTAGTTTGTAAGGAACATAGTTCCTTAATGCAGGTATCATAGGAAAATCATACACACATGTAACTATACTTGTATATCAGAATTTGTGAACAACGATTTATTTATAAACAAAACAGATTGTTTCACATTACAAGGAAACAAAAGAACAAAAGCATAAGACAGCAACATCTTCTAGTCAGCCAACTGCTCATCCGTGGGTTGGATTTGCATTAGCAAGCTTTGGGCATTTGTTCCTGAAATGGCTTGTATCGCCACAGTTGTAGCACGATCCAGGCGGAAAGCGAGCTTGAGTAGGGTTGACTTGGAGTTGGTTTGGACCACCTTGGTTCGGGTTACAACGACAAACATTTGCCAGGTGACCGAGTCGCCCGCACGATGCACACAGATGACACTGTAAGTGAGCTTGGTGATGCCCATTACATTTGTCGCAAAATGGCGCCGTTCCCTTGTATTGCTTCTTAGCAGGTTGTGCTACCACCCGGATGGGTCCTGCTTGATTTGGTACTGCTGTAGTTGGGCAAACCCTTGCCGTATGACCTATAAGTCCACAAATATGGCATTTGCGGCACTTCACACTAGCCTGATGATGAAGGCTACATTGGTTGCACAAGGGTGCAGTTCTGTTGTATGGCTTCCTGACTGGTAGTGCTGTCACTTGGCTAGGTCCTGCTTGATTAGGTGTAACCGCTGCGGGTCTCCTTGAAGCCTTACGCTTCCTTGACTTTGGTGCAGGCTTGACTTCTGCTTCCTTTGGTGACTCTTGAGTGGCTTCATTTTTGAGACGAGACATGGCAATGCCTAGATCCACAGACTTCAGTATCACCTCGCCTATTTGCTGGGCAAATTTGGCTGTTTGCTCGGACATTTGACCAGTGCTGAGAGGAATAGACATTCTAGAAGAAAATGAAAGACATAGGAGGAAACAAGTGAAAGGTTATTGGATAATCAATAAAGAATGGTAACGAATGAAAATTGCGATCATTTGTTTGTTACCTAAGGCAAACAAATGAGATGGTGACAAATCAAAGTAAATGGGTCAAAAATAATGTATCGCGAAGACATGCTCGCCTATAAGTGAACACTCATCCCAAGAATTCCCAGGTAAGCACAACTGGTCTCGCGTCTGATGAGATGTATACGAAGTGCTTGCCTAGACAGAAAACCCAGAATACAGGCATTCACCCTTCCAGTTTGCACGTGTTCACATTATTTAAAACCCAAAACCTTGACGAGGTTTTGAAAATTCAAAGGGGTTCAAAACCATATAATAGAGAGTTCAAAACCTTACAATAGAGGGTTCAAAACCTAGTAATCAATCATCCTAGAACAGATGATTAGTTTTCAAAGCGGTTTTGAATTTTATGTTCTTGTTGTGGTTGTCACCTAAGGATAGGTGACAGTATTGTTTTATGACTAAACGCAAGTAAACTCGCGTTAGGGTCCTAGAAAGGTTATAGACTAGGTCAAAGTATTACTAATAACCTAATTCCCTATAACCATGAGCTCTGATACCAACTTTTCTGTCACACCCCGACCACGTAAAACAACAAAACATGGCGGAAACATCGGGGAGTGTTGTAACAGAATTATTGTTTCATAACACATGGAAATTGAAATACTGTTTTATTGAATACACGAGTTACAATGTCTTGACAATCAAAGAAACATAATATAAATAACTAGTCTTGCATCTTTTATTGTCACTAAGGCCCATGTCCGCCTAAGTGTATCTTGATTAATCCTATGCTTCATTTCCTGAAACACATGTGAAAATAGGTACGTCAGCATAAAAATGCCGGCGAGTACATAGGTTTTGTGAAAATAAGATTCATGACTTAATTTTAAGAAATTGTTTAATAACAGTCGATCATGAACCTTGTAATTTGCTTTGTCTTTGTAAATCATTTGAAAAACAATAAGTTCAGATGATACGTATAAATAAGAGAATAATGCATGGTTAAATGAATAACCATGTAAAATGAGTTTGTATAAGATAAGTTGTTTATAAATCAATGTCTTGTGAAAAGTATGTTATTTGTATAAAATGTTCTATGTCATAAACTGAAATGATTCAAATAACGCTACGATATGTAATACCATACAATCACTTATATATAGGAAGTACCAGCGGCGTATCCACCATGCTTGTATCATATTACACACGCCTCGTTACTTAATCACTTACTCAAACCAAACCAACAATGTATAAAGTCCATGTTTAAACCAATTGTCAAAAAGTCCTTGTATAAGTCATGTCAAATGTTTATAGTCCAAAAGTAGTCAAGTAATGTGTAACCAAAATGATATGTATGGCTAGTGAAATGCATCAACTAAACCATAAGTAAAATGCACAAAACAAAGTATTGAAGTAAAACTTGGTTTAAATCAAAGTTATGTTTTGTGTAGTAAATGCATGCTGTACTGATATAGACATTTATGCGGTGTTGTGAAAATTCATACATCCAAGCCTTGAGACAGTCGGATAACTATGTAAAAATGAGTTATCAAAAGAATATGTTTTCGGATTCGGTCATTCCTTACGTCCAAACAAACCCGAGATTTCAGGAATGGGATTTGTCAAGTCCTATGGTACCACTACCTACTACCGAGCGGCGTAGCAAATGTTAATGAATGTATAGTATAGTTTAAACAAACCAAATGTCATACCAAAATGTAAGCATGTTTTATGAAGATAATGTACCTAGTATGCTAGAGTAAACATACAAGGTAGAGCTGTAAAACAATGTGTCCATATGTTACTGGAACATATGCAACAGAGATGCAATGTAAAATAATGTACTAAGTATGTACTAAATGGACATACGTAGCATAAAACATAATGAAATCATGTACTATAAATGTACTAATAAACATAGCAAGTATATGATGTGAAACCAGGAAAGCATGAAAGTAACAAGTAGGCACATGTGTTCCACCCCAAAACGTTTGGAAAACAGTAAAAGAGGGGTCTATGTACTCACTTGAGATTGCTCAGTAGTCCTTGAGTAACAACCAAACAATGCTAGAGATCGCGGATATCAAACGGCACCTAATATAGGTAACTATGTTAATAAACCGGACCTAAATCGGAAGATCTGATAGAATGAGGGTTCGTAAACCAAACGAGTATAGAGACTCGTGTCATATGGTTTAACAAAGCCTACATACTAATTGAAACCTTAATCTAAGTGCTTACGACCCATTACGACCCGTTTAGGTAGCTTATGCTACTTTAACGCGTCGTTCGCGTGAAACGCGTTCGGACCGCCTAACTAGTCCTATGACAAGTGTTATATGCCTAAACATGTTACATAATTAGTTATGTGACAAAATTTTAGGTTACATATGCTTAATTACCAATTATACATGAAAAGGGTATTCTGCTTACCTAAGGCATATAAACTACCTATCATACAACTACTTAAACGATGTGACCATTAGGTATAACCTCGGAAGGTTATTCCCTATACACTATGGTCACCTAATGTATTTGGTTGGATCCTAATGATCGACCAAACTGGGTCGGGTTCGAAGGTATAAGCGATTTATCAGATCGCTTACGCTACGACCCTAGACAGCGTGGTAATCAGTAGGCATAGTCCCAAGGGACTATAACCAACGTGATTACACTCATGTTGCGAAGTTCAAACGAACTTCGCATTGACCATAAACTGGTCAACGAAGAAAGTCAAACAAAGTTTGACTTTCAGACTCGAAAAGACTCGAAAAGCAATAAAAGAACGAAAGAATACTTACGAAGGGTCCCCGAATGCTAATCGTGATCAAAATAACTCAGGTATGAAACAATGGTTCCAACTTAGAGTCACTTAGATCAGATTCTAGTGATTTTGAAGCAATGGGGGGTGGGGTATTTATAGTTTTCGGTCCACCGTTAAGATCGTTTCATGGAAACCGTGCTCGTATCTTGTGCGTACACTTGTTGTAAACTCATGGTAGCTAAAAATGGTCCTTATCAGCTGAATAGGCAAGTGGGAAGTGTGTGGGTGTGGTTAAAACAGCTGGAACCTGCTGACTGTTCGATCTAATCTGTTCTGGGAGGCTGAGGCGGCCCGCTTCAGGATACACCAAAACTAATGCGGGCCGCATGGGGGTTCTGATTAGAAAATAAGTTTCAAAAATGATAGTTTCAGCCCCTGCATGTGTTTAAGGCCATTTCCGACACTTCTAAGGCCCGTAAAGCCAACTTTAAGGCCCTAAAATGATGCCTAAACATTGTGGACATGAAACATGCTCAAAAATATGTCGGATGTTGGTTCGTTTGGTCGTACGAACGCGATGTTCGCTTAATTACGACGGAATGCGCACAAGCACGAAAAACGATCCAAAATGCGTGACGAATGGATTTTTCTTATGCCGAACACTAAAATAAAATATTTTAGTGCTTACATAAATTTTTGGATGTCCGGATGTATTCAGAACGTAAGTTATGCGCGAAAATGCAAACTTGTGCACTTTTTGACACTTTTATTCCCTGAATGACCAAAAAGTATATTTTAGCACACCGAACACCTCAAAGCCTATTTCTAAGCTATGTAAAGGATATTTATGGTATGTTTAACTTATGGTCATGTTCCGGAATGTCTGTTACAGTTCAAATTGGCATACTTTCGCAGTTTGTCAAGTTTAGTCCCTGTAAGCGAATTACCTTGTTTTTGCCATACCAAAGCCTTCAAAACTTATTTCTAAGTTATGTAAAGGTTATTTAAGGTATGTTAAGCCTATGTCACTATTCCGGAGTGTTTGTTGCATTAAACTGGTTATATTTACGCATCGGTGCGCGTATAACCTTCCAGAAAGCGATTTAGAGTTTGGAATTGAACAAAAATTGATATGTGCAAATGATACACATATTTTTACAAATCCCAAGTATGAAATATAATATTTCATTGGTTCGGTATTTGTTTGATGGCCGTGGAGGCACAGGTGTTACAGTATTGATGCTAGAACACTTTAAAATCATAAAAACCCCTAAACACACTTAAACACACTTAAACCCCCTCGTTTGCACTTTAAACCTTCAACTTACCAAATTTTACACTTTACCCCCCCCCCCTCACCAAATCCGGTCCCTATGGGTCCCACCTAAAGATTTTACTTGATTTTATTAGATTATATTAGATTTTATGTAGGGAATATTCTAGTAATATACCATATGAAGATTTGGAAGATCTTTATAAAAGCATAAACAAATCACACACCTTCATTAACAAATCTTCTACCTTTCTTCTTCCTTTGCTCACGGCTCAACACCCACACACTTACACATTCATTTTCAAACTTCAATCATTCAATCCAAGGTGATCTAGTGGTGTATGGAGGCCATTTAGGAAGGTGTATGGTGCTAGAACTTGAAGGACCACCTTGTGGAGCTTTTAACCTCTTGATTTCTTCCTTGTTCATCATCTCCATTTTTGTGCCACTTCCCTAGCCATTAGAGCTAGTAGTAAGCTTCTTGATCACCAATTTAAGTCATTTTTATGTTATGTATAAGATTCACCATCTAAACAACTTAACTTCTAATGTTAAAAAAATGAAAAGATCTAACATATTCATGAAGAAAATAAGTGATTACATGAATTTTTAGTGTAAGTAATGAAGTTGTTTATGTTATATCTTGAGTTTATGATTAGATCAAGTATGTTAAAGCTTAGATCCACCAAGTTTAAGCATGGATCTTGAAGGATCCATGGTTAAACTTGAAGATGAACATGTGAAGCATAATGTGAACTTGAAATAGGAATTTTTACACATAAACTTGTAATCTTAAAGTATTAAAGTGTGTGTTAAACTAATTTTTGAAACTAATATCTATGAAAAGTTTGTTAAAAGTTTAACACAAAGCTTGTTTATGAAAGATCTAAAGATATTAAGCATGGGTCTTGAAAGATCCATGGTTAAACATGATGTTAAAAATAATTATCCTTCTAATAAACATAGAAGTGTTTTTAGAACATGATTTACAAACTTTAAAGACCATTAAACTCATGGATGAGTTGGTTAATAAAATAAAGTTTCACATAAGTTTGTTTAAAATATTCAAGAACACTTATTTTTGAAAAGATCATAACATGTTAAGTGTAGATCTAAAAGACTACACATTTTTAACAAGAAACAAGTTCACCATGATGTTTCATATGGAAAGATTAGTGTATGTTGTTGATGATTATTGTTGAAAATTGTTTTGGTGTTAAAAAGAAAATAAACACATGTTTTGAAAACATGGGAAACCTCTATTTTTAGGGGAAACTATGTCAAAATTTTTACAAAATTTTGACACTTAGAAAAAAAAATATAAGTTGTGGCAAAACTTATTCCCTAAAAATTCACCTAAAAATATTTACCAATGTTTCCCTAATTTTTGTAAGAAACTACAAGTTAAGAAATGATTATTTCTTCAAGATAAAGTTTAATATTAAGTATATATATTTTGTGATCACCAAATTTTGTGCTAAGTGTATATTATGTGTATCACATGTAGTAGTGTATTAGGAACTTGAAAATACACATACAAATATATGAGAATACATAAGTATACAAGTATACAAAAATCGAGTGAATAACGAGAATGATTATATATATTTTATAGCATGACAAAATATATATATTTCTTACAAGTCTTAAAAATATATTGTTTTAAGAAATATAATTCCGGAAAGTAATAAAAATCAAAGTATTGATTTTTGGTGAAAAATACAAAATACACAAGTATTTACATAAAATACAAAGTATATACTTTCCTAAGAATACTTGTACAAAAATAATATGGAGAATATTATTTCACAAAATACTTATATTTATTTTTGGGAAAATAATATAAGTAACATATATGAAAAGTTAAAAATATAAATTATTTTTAACAACTTATTACCTGGAAAAGTCTATGAAAATGAATATATATTTGTGAAGTGAAATATATATTTACGAATAAGCAATACATACTCTACGGGCAAGACCCGACAAACATGGGCACGACCCTCACAAAGAATGAACATACAAAGAACATATACATAAACAAAAGATGGTGACTTGTACTTGTGTGATACAAGTCTAGTGACTAACATACATAGAATACGTATAGGTCACGATGCTACAAAACCAACCGGTGAAGTTTACGGCGCAGGATACGCAAAGTTGTGAGTTCATGTCCCCACTTTTAAACTTTTACTTGTTTTCTAAACTTGGGGAAAATACATGTGCTATGGTATGTTGAATACAAAAACTAAGGAATGATACTATAGATCATGTGACGTATAGGGTGCCATAAGCACCATTAATCAGTTACATACCAAGACCGCGGAACAAAAGGTTAGATCCAATGGGTTTCAGGCAACCACACTCTTGGCCACTCTTTTACCAAGCAGTGCTTTTGTGTCTCTAGTTGTGAATTGACAGTCGTGGTCGACAACTAAAAATGCCTATGGTTTGGATGCTTCCTATGTCGTTACACATGTTAGTGGCCTTGCAACCCACTAGCGATCTCGTATTCCTTACATTCACAATACTTAATTACAGATACATTTTACAAGTTACATACGATGTTTTCATACAAGTATAAAACATTCTATACAAAACTGCATGAACTCACACCAACATTATGTTGACGATTTTCCAAAACTTACATGTATTTCAGGAAACAAGTTGGATCTTGGGCGCTGGTGTTGTTTTCAAGATGTAAATTTCAAGTTTAGATGTCATCCACTTTTGTTTGTATCATAACTTGAGGGTTTTGGTTGAAACTTAAATGGCTCGTGTTTGTAACATTTCAATCTTATGCATGGATGAACATCTTGTTTTAATCATATAGTTGTTTATTATAATTGAATGCAATGATATTGAGCAAGTCACACATCATACGCTTTCGCAAAAGTCAGGGTGTGACAGTTTGGTATCAGATCCAGGTTGTAGTGAACTAGGATTCCTTCTCGAGTCTAGACTACAATCATTAGGACTTTCTCACGAAAACATTTTTACAAAAGGTTTTTCATTGCATTTACAAAAAGCGCCAAGATCCATGAATCCAACATTTTTCAAAGGAAAGAACAAACGAGAGTTATATGAGACATGTAGCATTTATTTGCTTGTGTATACTGAGTAACGTTATTATATATTAATATATATGCATATATGTGTACGGAATGATTATTGACGAGATACCTTCGACTTCGAATCCTATTATTGTTCTTGACTTGTGCAATGAGATTATCGACCTCGCGTACACTGCGGAGCTTATGGTTGATTGCCAAATGATGCCCCGAGCTTGATTCTGTAGAACGTGGTTGTTCTTCCCCCTTGAATGCGAAGGTGCCTAACTACGGCAGTGACGACGAGGCGGAGGAGGTAACCTTGGACAGCGACCTTATCAGTGAGACGAGACCCCGGCGGCTTTTACGAAGCGAGATTGACGACACTCCCATCCAATCAAGAAGATGAAGTACTCATCTTGAAGGTGCCCCTCCAACTTCCAGGAATTCCCCTTATTCCTATTACATCTAAGCATTGTGCCTATATGCACGTAGCAATAACGAATGATGGCGCGTGGACCACCATAATGGTCCTTTCCATGTCGGAGGTATAAGGACAGTAGTGTCCCCTCTATGGTTGATCATCTACTTGAACGAGGGAAAGTTGGAGTGACCGTGCAAGACAATTTATTATTACGGGAGCCCACGTAATAACGACTTGTAGTGCATGGAAATCCTGGTGGACTCTGCGGGCCAAGCTAATGATCACCACCCATCCAAAACTTTCTAAGTGTTCACACCTTCATCTAGTAGGGCAATACCTAGATAATTGCTATAGCACCTTACAAGTAGGAAACATGTCTTTGCCTACTTCGTGTCTGACACTTCTACCCATATTACAACACCGACGCACCCATCAGTACTTCCACCCTCTCAATCCCACGGTGCACCCCATCGTTTGGGTAATGCATTCACACCCTGGAAACCACTTTACGGTTGCTGCAAGGCACAATTCAGTCCCGAGGAAGAAGTTGTCACACCCCCAAAAATCCACACGCGGAGTATCACCGCTTGGAGGCGTGACTGACCAGGATTAAGCCACCAATCATATTGAACCATAAAGTAAAGCAATTAAAAGTTCAACCACACAATATAATTGGTGTCTAAATGTTGGGTTTTTGACATGTTTATCAAAGTATTTTTATCCTTATAAAATAAAAACGCAGCGGAAAATTATTATTTAAAACATGTTACTTACAAAATATAAAACCCATTTTATATGTAAAACCCAATCCCGGATCCATATACGAACATGCATGCTATCAAAATAAAACACAACCATAGAGTGTTTAGAATACTACCTTCCAAGGAGTAATGGATATGAAGAAGATGATGATTCTTGAACGGTTGCCTTCAAGTGTAGAAGACCTCAAGCTTGTATACCCCAAGCCTTCCAACAAACACCTTATGTCTAGCTAGGATTTCTACACTTATGAACTCACCATTGAAACCCTCTTTAAACCATCATGTGGCCGAAAATATGAGAGGATGTAGTAGAGTTATTGCACTTGATTTATGAACTTGAAAAAAACCTACTAGATCAACCATACATGACCCGATTTTTAGAGAGTCTTACACTTGATTTTTCCAAATGAAAAACCCTCTTGGATGATCATGTTATGGCCGAAATTTTCAGCCATATTTCTCTAGTATTCTTAAGTTCATCCTTCTCAATTTTGTCATCCAAAATGTTTATAAATGTAGAGAGAATCTTGCCACCCATCTTGCCCAATGAATGAGTCTCTAACACATGCATTTGCATGCATTGTTATTGGACCAAAAGATTTAGGGAAGACCACCCAATCAAATGGTCTCTAACTTATGACAATTGCATGTCATCCTATTAGACAAAAGGGTTTGGGAAGAACACCATGGGAGGTGGCGGCCTAGCTTATATTTTATAAAAAAATTCAATTCTTTTATAAAATTTAAGTCTTGTTTATTTTATACCTTTTATAAAATATAACATCATATGTTCACAAGACTTTATACAACTTTTATTAAGTTATTTAACCCATTAAATAACAAAATAAAATATTCACTCAAAATAAATTATCCATACAATTTATTGGTTTGTCAATGGCAATTATTTAGAAAACCAATTTCTAAATACTCTAAGTGTTTAATATTTATTTGTTTGATCATATCACAAATAAATAATATAAGTGTTTGTCTAGCTTGTATTTGGGTATGACTCGACTTGGATCATAACGTACTAGCCACATCAATTTAATATGTGACTTGGGCATATAGAGTCCAGCAATCTCCCACTTGCACAAGATACATAGAAGATTGATGCAAGTAGTAAATGACGCCTAACTACGGTTTACTACCCCCAATACGTATGACTATATGTGCCATTCAATAACACCATCCCCTTCAAGTCCCTTACTTGAACATGATTTAGGTGAATCTATCATTTATCCTTTCGTTACAGATGTCATGTCAAATCCAGAGACATAGAGTGATCACTCTCTGTTGATTTAACTTTAGCAGGCCTTAGACATCTTACTCTCAACGAATAAGAGGAACAAATCCCATCTTGACTACATACGTCTCTCACAATCACCTTGTACCATACCTGAGCTTAGCCTTATGTATTGTCATATTACTAACAGCGAAGAAAAAGTCAAGGTATAATATTTGGTGAATATATGTTAGTGCACTACGTCTATTGACTTCGTCTTGTATCATGTAATAGTATGAGATAGGATAGGATAACCAGTGTTCAAGGTGCGAGAAACAGTTTTTGAGGAAATAGGTGATGATTTCGCTTGAAGTGAACTTGTGACAAGTTCAAGCGAAATCATACACATCAGATTTCGCTTCAACTGGTTCGCTTAAACTGGTTCGCTTCAACTAGTTCAGGTTGTCTTCAAGCGAAATCTTGACCTCTATATATAGGTGCACTTGGTTATTCATTTGTAACTTTCAGATCTGAGTAGCGAAGCTCTGCCGGATCGTCTCCAGGTTGTAAATCAGTTTCATATCAATATAAGAGACATTATAATTACATCGAGTGTCCGTATCTTTGATTCCGCCTCTGATTCGGATAAAAGACTCTTCTGATCGACTCAGTCAGGTCGTACAACGATTCAACAAGTGGTATCAGAGCTCAGGAGGAAGAGTTTAGCTCGATTGCAATTAGATTCTGACTTCTACACTTTCTTTTTCAAACTGAACAAGATTTTATGGTCAAAATGGATTGAACTTCTCACCGAACATGCAAAACAACAGTTTAACAAAGCCTTGAAAGTTTGAGACAGAAATTCGCATTAAAAGTGACTGAATAGGATCAAAAACTAGATTTCGCTTGAATAGTGTTCGTGGATTTATTTGATTTCGCTTCAAAATCAGACTGTTTGGACTGTTTCGCTTGAACATCTGAAGCGAAATAGTGCTGTGATCTTGGATTTCGCTTGAGTTTATCTGAAGCGAAATAGAGTTGCTGGTTTTCGCTTGAAGGTTGAGTTCAGGTTGAAGCGAAATAGATCATTTGGAATTTCGCTTGAAGGATTTCGCTTCAGTATTTCGCTTCAGAAAGTGGTTACTTGAAAGTTTCGCTTGAACAGAATAGTATTGATTTCGTTTCAAGAGATCAATAGTTGATTTCGCTTCAAGAGACCAATAGTTGATTTTGCTTCAAGAGGCAAACAGTTGATTTCGCTTCAACTGTTCAACAAGTGATTTCGATTGAAGTTCTTATTTCGCTTGAAAAGTGAAATTTCGTGTCGAGATTATTTCACGTCAACAGTGTATCAATCTATTTCAGGATATTATTGTGTATACTGATTGTTTGTTTGTTTGTTTGCAGGTGATTTGAGGTGATTTACACGGCACAAATACCAGGAATTCAAAATGTTTGATGAACTGGAAAACATTAAAATTGAAAGAATGAACAATTGGACTTGTTGTTCTTCTTCTGAGAAAAAGGAGGTTTTAGTTGAAAGATTTGAATATTTCATGTGTCGAAAGGATGAAACGTTGGATGAGTTGGAAATACGGTTTAAAAATTTAATGAACAGTTTGAGAAACAAGGATATTAGAATATCAAATGATGAACAGATATCGAAATTGGCAAATGCATTACCTGCTAAATGGGATAAATTTTTGGCTGAGTTAAAAAGGGAAGATTTTTTTCAAGAAATTTATCCAACACAGTTCTTTAATGAGGTTAATGGAGAGTTTCGTAATGAAAATAGGAAAAAGAAGGAAATTTTGACCGAAATGGAAAAGAATTTAAAAAATTTGGAATTGGATGTTATTACTGAAATTGATAATAGAATTCGTGTGTGTCTTGAAACAAAGAGTATTCTGAAATATGATATTAAAAGGAAATGTTATATTGATGAAAGTATGAATCCTTTTGATTTCGTTAAACTCTTTTGTGCAGGAACATATAAGATGGAAACAAAGGATATTCCAAAGAACGAAAAATCTTTGAAGCTTGGATCTTCAAGTTCAGAATCAGTGTGCTCTAAATGTGACAACTTTAAGGCTAAAAATGACAAACTTTTGAAGGATGCAGAAAGTTTGACATCAGAAGTCGAGAAGTTGAGAGATGAGAAGCAAACTGATGATAACCGGATTCTTATGTTGCAGGGAATTTGTGAAAATTTGAAGTCTGAAAATGTCAAACTGCTTAGTGATTTGAACAGTTTGACATTAGAAAACAAGATTTTGAAAGAAAAAGAAAAAGATTTTGAACATGAAAAATTAAAATTTGAAAATGATTTCAAAAGTCAGTTAAAGATTTTAGAAGATGAGAGAGATGTTTTTGGTAAAGATAATCTTGAAAAACAAATTGAAATCAATTCTCATCTTGCTAAAATCATTCAGCTTGAAAAAGAAGCTGAAAAAGCTCAGATTAAAATCAAAGAGCTTGAAGTGAAATTGAAAGGTTTTGTGACTTCTACATCACATGTTTGTCCAAAACCAATCAATCTCAAAATTGAAAATGTCACAAACTTTGACAATGTCAAAGTTGAAGATTGTGATGAGATGTCTGATGATGAAAAAGAAAAGAAAAGAAAAATATTTTTAGATTTACAAGAAAAATTTCAAAATACTGTTCTGCAATCTACTGAAACAAGTGAATGTTCTAAACAAAAACCTGTTAAGAAGGATGCAAAACAGAAACAAAAAGATAGAAATTTGAAAAATTCTAAAATTGAAATTAAAAGCTCATCAGATAAATCATCCAATTATTATCAAAAATCACAAAAATTTAAAAATGAAAACTCACAAAATGTTGGTAATAAGTGGTGCAGGTTTGACCACAGTGCTCAAAAGAGAAATCCAGCATTGAAGAGGAGAAATGATTATTACCAAGCCAAACAATGTTATGATTTGAAGGTTTGGACTGACCAAAGTGGATGGTACGATAACAGAGTATGCTACACCTGTGGTGTTAGAGGACACATTGCTGTTAACTGCCAGAATTGGAATTATGAAACAAGAAATGTTACAATTGCCATATCAGAGGACATATTGCTAGAGATTGCTCAAAGAGATCGATGGGAAGATTGAGGGTTGAATCTCAGAGAACGGTAAAGAAACCAGTTACTGTCAAGCCCAAAGAACAGAAGGTTCTAGACAAGAAAGTGAAGCTTTCACAGGGGCATAGAGACAGACTGAGAAAGAAAAGGAAGAAAGCGAGAGAGTATTTGGAGAAGATTTTGTCTTCGGATTCACCGGTTGATTCGAATAAAAGTTCTGATGAATTGATTCCCTCGACAGCAAAGTCAAGCAAATCAAATTCTTCAGATACAAATCTGAGGACAAAAGAGAAAAAGGAAAAGAAGAAAATGGTCGGCGATGAATCTGATGTTTCAAAATCAGACAAGCCACCATCAGGCGATGAATCTGGCTCATCCAAGTCAGATAAGCCAAGTTCGGGAAATGAATTTGATTTCACAAAATCAGAGGAGCCACAAGTTGAGGTAAAGAAGGAAGAAACTGTTCCTTTGATGAATGATGAAAAATTTCCTCCATTACAAGCCACAAACACAAAATCAAAAGGTATTGATGCTGGAAAAATGTTTAATAGCAATGTTAAACATATTTTTAGTAAGATGGTTGATGGTAAGGAAAAAGGAGTGAAAGAGTTTTATGAAGAAAAGAGAAAAGCTCAAAATACACCCAAGGACAGTCAGGCTTGGGTGAAATTTTTCAAATAGAAAAATCTGACTTGCCGGAGCTTCCAGGTTGGTAAGTGTGAAGCAGGTATCGGCATCATTCTTGAGAAATTCACAGGATGGTAACTGTGATATTTCGTCTTACAAGTGGTCAATCAAGGACATTAAGTTGTATTTGATTTTCTACAAGTGATTGTGGTGTTTGATCTTATATTGTTAAAATCTGTACAAAATGGTTAAAAGAGAACAAGGTGATGAGATGACCCCGAATCCACAAGTGATGGGTAAACAAACTAATTTTTCTGGAAAAACCATTCTGATTAAAACAAACTTAAGTGTTTTGAAATCATTATGGGAAAATAGTTTGTTGTAAGGGGGAGTTTTGATTGAATACGCCGAAACCCTCACGGCTGAACAAACATGATTACTTTCATCAGATTGAAAAACAGTTTTCAAACTGTTAAGGTCAATGGGTTGTAAATCATGGGGGTACATTAGATTTTCTGTAAATCAGTGCATGAGAAGCAGAAAATGGATGGCGAGACAAAGCTATCAGTGTTGGTTGTCAAATTTTCTTTATATGATTTTGTATTTTAGGGGGAGTAATGTTGTTAGAAAATACAAAAACATTTGAAAAATTTGAAAAAGTCAAAAACATGATAAAATTCAAAAATTTGAGTTTTGCGTAAAAAGAGGAAATGATAGTACATCAGTAGACAGTTACAGTATGCTAAAGAATTGGAAAGTTTAAATGTGTTAAACGATCTCACCGTGGATGTGTCGGTAGGTTTTTATACATTTAGTAAACTTTTTCGGGATATAAACCTAAATTCAAACACTTGCTTATTTCGTGGGGAACACTACTTGGATATATAGGTAACCCCTGAAATCTCGTTTGAAAGGTCTCTTAATCTGATATACTAGGTCTTTATACTCAATGATGTCTGGGGTATTATTCTGGGACTTCTGCTGAATGGAAGTTCTGACCTAGTCCTTGAATAATACTTGCTGCAATGCTTGAAACATAGCATTAAACCCTCAGCATGCTGATGAAACAATAAAATTGATAGTCGCTGCTGTTGTAAGCAAAAAGATCCTCTAAAGGGGACATACCGTAAAGTCGAAGCTGATATCTCTCTGCGTATACGGAAGTATCGACCTGAGATCCCTCGGCCCTCGCATACCTAATTTATATACAGATATCATTGTAGTATACTCACCTGTAAGACTGATTATTGAGATTCTGGATACAGGAGTATATTCAAGAGGTGGGACACATGAATGAGTTTAAGTTCCTAAAATATCTAATTCGTATCCTGAATCAGTTGAAATTTGTGTGAAAATTTAAGTGGATCAGTATATCGACAATCTAAGTGAATTGTTTAATGCATAATGTGATTTTAAGCTCAACGGTACTTGTGACTTGTCGGTAACTGATATGATCCTCTAACACATACTCAAACAAAAATATTGTCTGTAAATATGTTTGTACATATTTCGTTATTGTTTTATATTTTCAGAAAATACAAAAAGATTTTGATTCTGCTTTATTTTCGACAATCGATATCTGAATTGCTGAGTTTCAAAATCTAAGTAAGTTGATTGTGTTTCTGAAAATAAAACAAGTTCATTAATTTGAAACTTGAATTAAAATCAAAAATTTCAAAAACAGTTTGTGATATCTCCAAGGTCATTAACTTGAACTTGGATGATTAACTGTGAGGGAGTTAGATTCTTTAATACTGCTAAATCTATACTGTTTGTTGATAGGGGGAGTGGATTAGAGAATTTGATTGAGAATTCAAAATGCTGTTACTTATAAATGTTTGAGAAATTGCAGATGATAGTCCAGATTACGATCCCGAGAGCAAAGTCTAAGGGGGAGTCTGAAGACAAGCTTGAAACATGAAAGAGCTTGTATCTGGAAAGCTAGGTGTCGATCCCAAAGCACGGAAGCTTAATGAAAGGGGGAGCCTGAAGCTGATAGAACAAGAGAAAGATTGTTGGATACTTACAATGTTACAATCTGAGTGAGGATGCAGAATGATCAAGACTGAAGATGTGTCATATTGAAGAATAGTCACTGAAGACTTCGTCAATATCCGAGGGGGAGTCTGTTAGTGCACTACGTCTATTGACTTCGTCTTGTATCATGTAATAGTATGAGATAGGATAGGATAACCAGTGTTCAAGGTGCGAGAAACAGTTTTTGAGGAAATAGGTGATGATTTCGCTTGAAGTGAACTTGTGACAAGTTCAAGCGAAATCATACACATCAGATTTCGCTTCAACTGGTTCGCTTAAACTGGTTCGCTTCAACTAGTTCAGGTTGTCTTCAAGCGAAATCTTGACCTCTATATATAGGTGCACTTGGTTATTCATTTGTAACTTTCAGATCTGAGTAGCGAAGCTCTGCCGGATCGTCTCCAGGTTGTAAATCAGTTTCATATCAATATAAGAGACATTATAATTACATCGAGTGTCCGTATCTTTGATTCCGCCTCTGATTCGGATAAAAGACTCTTCTGATCGACTCAGTCAGGTCGTACAACGATTCAACAAGACCCAATATGCATCTCAGGTCAGAGGATACTATGACATTCTCCTTTACTCAAATTTACTTATGATCAATCACAAATGATTCCATGCAGTAATATTTGAGAGCGAGCCAGTCCAATATTTGTCTCCCACAAATATCTATGAACTTTGGCAGCAACACTTTGCTCTATATTCATATCTAATGAATATCCACCAATCCAAATTCATAATAGTCTTACATTCATATTTGTTCCCACAAGTATGATCGACTACGGACATTTAGAATAAGAAACTTATTCATGGATTTAAACATGCTAAAATGGAACATAACTCAACATACCATAAAGAGTTATAATATCAATTGTTCCAATATCCAAATACAAAATAGATCAAATCCAATCACTAGAATATCGAAGTCCTAAGGCACAAGTATGACCCTTTCATGCTTTGCCCTTTCAAGGAGCTTCGTGAGTGGATCCGCAATAATTTGATCAGTGTGAACTTTGTGAATACATATCTTTCCCTTTTTCAACTTCATCCCTTATGTAGTTGAAACTCCGCTCAATATGCCCAGTCTTTTGATGTGCACGAGGTTCCTTGATTTGAGCAATCGCACCATCGTTTTCACAAAGATCTCTAGGGTCCTGAATGGTATGGACTACCCTTAGATCGGCAATAATTCAAGTGGTAGATCCATATGAATTGTCTTGATCAATGAAGCGGCGATATATTCTGATTCTGTAGTGGACAATGCTACCCTAATTGTGATCGAGAACCATCTCGATCAGTTTGGAAACTCGTATCCATGTAACCCTTTACAACGAATTCTTCTTCACCAGATCCATATATTAGAAATATATCCTTAGTCCATCTAAGGTATTTCAATATATATTTTTAACAGTCACCCATTGACCGTTACTCGCTGGTATCTTCTCGTCATGCTTAACGCGCATGACTTGTCCGGTCTAGTGCATATCATTACATACATAATGAATCCTATAGCAGATGCATATGGGATTCCTTTCATTCTTTCTCGCTCATCCTTTGAGCTTGGACATTGAAATATATTCAATATTGTCCCCTTTTGAATAGGTACAAAACCTCTCTTAGAGTTCTCCATTTGGAACCTATTCAAGACTTTGTCAATGTATGCACTTTGGTTTGAACCTATCAAGCGCCTTGATCTATCCCTATAGATCTTTATTCCCAAAATATAGGCGACTTCACCAAGATCCTTAATGGAAGAACAACTTCCAAGCTAGGTTTTTACACCTTCCATGGTTGGAACGTCATTTCCAAATAGTAGAATGTCATCGACCTACAATACTAAGAAAGTAAAATGCTCCCACTAGCCTTCTTATACACACAAGCTTTATCGACGTTTTTGATGAATCCATATTCCCTAATCTCTTCATCAAAACGGTGATTCCAACTTCTAGATGCTTGTTTCAATCCACAGATTGATTTCTTTGGCTTGCATACTTTGTTAGGATGTTTTAGATTGACAAAACCTTCAGGCTGAACCATATAGACATCTTCCTCAAGATATCCATCAAGGAAAGCCGTTTTGACATCCATTTGCCAAATCTCATAATCATATTGTGCAAGTATGGCAAATGATATCCTAGTTGACTTTAGCATCGCCACGGGCGAGAAGGTCTCATCATAATCAACCCTTTGAGTTTGAGTGAAACCTTTTGCTATAAGTCTCCCTTTATAAGTATACAAGTTTCCATGCATATTTGTTTTCTTCCTGAAAACCCACTTACTTCCAACTACTTTGGAGTTAAGAGGTAGCACAACCAATTCCCAAACTTGGTTGTCATACATGGATTGCATCTCTACGTTCATAGCCTCAAGCCATTTGTCGTAATCAGATTTTCACATTGCATCATGGTATGTGGTAGGTTCACCCGAATCTACCACGTAGCATCCATCCAAGAAATCCATATCTTTCAGGTGGACTACTAATTCTACCAGATATGCGAACGTTTTGTGTGTATTGATCAACCACTTGATCGTTTTCAACAACCTCTTGTTGAGTGCTAGTTTTAACCAAATGTGTATCGGCTTGTGGTTCTTGATCCTTATCAAGTTCCACTGTTCTACTAATTCCTTCCACAAGGAACTTAGCTTCCAAGAACTCAGCCTTTCGAGCAGCAAATACCTTTTGCTTTGTTGGATCGTTGAAATAATATCCTATACCATCTTTAGGATATCCAACAAAGATACACTTAGTGGATCGTACTTCCAATTTATTTGGGGTGTATTGCGTCACATAAGCTTCACAACCCATACCTTTAAATATGATTAATGATGGTGCCCTTCCATTCCATATTTTGAAAGGTGTCATATCCACTTTCTTGGTTGGGGTCATACGGGCCATAGAGAGCAAAGCGTAACCCCAAAATGATAGAGATAATGCGCTCCTAGCCATCATAGATCGAACCATATCTAAATAGAGTTCGATTCTTCCTCT
Source organism: Helianthus tuberosus (assembly GCA_030545235.1). NCBI lineage: Eukaryota > Viridiplantae > Streptophyta > Magnoliopsida > Asterales > Asteraceae > Helianthus > Helianthus tuberosus. The sequence continues at coordinate 105,210,321 of CM060355.1, forward strand.
ATCGGAACGAAGAACTTTTAATTGAGTTGATATTGTACTTCACCTTTTGAAGGCTTTGAACATTTCAAAACTTCAACTTTGTGTAAGTACACATAACCATAACTACTATAGTTGTTGGTAAAAGGTAATGAAGTATCTATCACCATTCCTAGTCATTGGCTTAAAAGGATCACATACATTCGAATGTATGATACCTAATAAATCTTTTACCCTTTCCCACTAAAGGGTTACTTGGTCATTTTCCTTGTAAGCAAGATTCGCATGTATCAAATGAACCAATTTCATTTGTTTCCGAAAGACAATTCTTTCGAAGTGTCTATATGCGACATCTGTTTTGTATGACCAAGGCGATAATGCCAAAGATAGGTTTTACTCAAATCCATTTTGAGTTTCTTGGTGATTGCTTGGTACATTGAACTATCAAATGATGTATTATTATGAACCAATTCATAAATACCATTTGAAAGCATAGCTTTAAAGTAAAACATGTCATTCATCGAAGCATGAATTTCATTGTTTACAAACTTTAAATCAAAACCATACTGTCTTATTTCTTTTGAACCTTTTGCAACAAATTGCAAACATGAGTTCCACATCCGGTATCTAATACCCATGTGTTAGAAGAAATAACATTAAGGTCAATATGTATCATTAAGATTGTACCTGAGGTTTGCCTAGCATCCCTCTTGTTTTTCAACTCTTTGAGATAGGTTGGACAATTCCTATTTAAATGTCCTATCTCACCATACTCAAAGTATGGATCGTTCGTGGCAACCTTTGTCTTCTTCCTTTTTTTTGGTTTCGGTGGTTTCACTTTAGTCTTTCTAATCATTTCCCTTTGAATTACCCGTTTCCATTTTCAACATTTGCTTTGGTGTCGGGGTGATGCCTTTTCTAGTTGCCACCCTCATTGATCGTTAGAATGGATAAAACCCTTTTATCCATATTTAGCCTTTCGAGGTGATCAATGTGGCTTTTCATCTTAAAGACATAAGATGAGTCCGATTGGGTTTCCTCCATTCGACATGCATGAAGCGCTCGAACCGTTTCGAAGCGTTCTACCCTTAGGAACATTTCCTACAATTGGTTAATCATGTCGTATGCTCATGATGTTCAAAATCCTTTTGAATCTCGGAAATCATAATTCCTAACATGAGGCAAGAGGCTTGCATAGTATCCTCGATATATTTAGTCAATCGTTATAGGCATCCTTATCTTCCATAAGATGTTCATCGGGATTAGGATCGTTCAACACATAGGATATCTTTTACTTGAGAACGATTCTTAAGTTTCGATATTAATCCTTGAAGTGTTATGATTGAGACGATCCTTGTCAAGGATTATTTTTAGTGATAGGTTACGGACGGTTTGGGTAATATTGTTAGCGGCCATCTACAAAATTTAACAAGGTTCAATTTTAGTATTTTCGATATTATTATATTTTAATCATTAATACCCTTTTGTGTCTCATAGACAATTAATAATTAAAATCTAGAATCCAACGTTACATTTAAATATCGGTTAGGTGACCTTTATCCCTCTATTTAAATTAACAAGGTAGTCAACGTTTGACAATTGCAACTCTTTGCAACTTCTAGCCATATGGGATCGGTTAAACATCTTTATGTTTAGTTGGCATGTTTAATCCCATCAACACCTTTGTTCCCCATGCTTCGGTGACCCTAAGTTCACGGTTTCCAAATCAAGTCGTCCAACTTACACACACGTGTGAGTTTATTCACATAAGTGGTTAGGTGACCTTTATCCCACAAACATGGTAAACCCACCTCGAACATACAAGTTCCCTCAAATGTGGTTAGGTGACCTTTATCCAACAATAAGAGTTCCCAAGTGTTTCGAGTGTTGTATAAAAGGATGGTGTTTGACTTGTTTTATTAAAAGGGTTTTGAATATTTCAAAATTCTAGTTTAGAAAATATTATGTACCATACATTTGCATGCATTCAAATCAATGGTACTTTAGTGAAAACAAATTTTCAAGGTTCTTTTTAATAAAACCCATTTTATTATAAAACCATTAATTTTTAATAAAACCTTTATTAAACATTTTAATGATTTTGTCAAGAACCAATTTTACGCTTGTTGTTGATTATTAGTTTGTTAAGTCATGCATATCTACATATCATCTAAACAACAAAATAAACAACCAAACAAGCACATCATTCACAACAATAGGTGCATAACCATAGCCAACTATTTTGACAACACTTGTTAGCCGAAACAAGTGTGCCAAAAGGTCCTTCCTAAGGGGTGAAAAATGACACAAGCGATGTGTCGTTGAACTCCCACTTGATCCCGCATCCAAATGCTTCAAGTCTCCTTCTTGTGTTGTGATTTCTCCACCTTATTTGAGCTTCCAAAAGTCTTTTATATTCAGCTCCAAACTCTTTTGGACTTTAAAATGTGTTTTGGTTATCGGGTTAAAATCCCGTTGAGAACGATGAAGTTCTTTGGACCGAATATTATGGTCCAAACCAAAACCGCATTTTTGTGTGCATCTTCTTTTACAAAATATATCCTAATACATTTTTTCTAGTAAAATAAAATGCACCTAATCTATTTATTTTACATACCAAATGAAAATAAATAAATTACATATCTTCTAATGGAAGAACAAAATAATAATTATTACAACCCATTGAAATAATAAATAACAACACAATCATTCAACACAAGGTCATGGCTAGGTCATATGCACCAAAATATATATCCAAATATATATATATTAATTTCAAGAAGCATAAAAAAATGGTTCCCTTTTATAAACATTTTCGGCTATTTTCAAAAAAACCGAAAAGGTAAGTTTTGTCCAAACAAACAAATCATCCATATGAAATAAATTTTTCAAGATTCTCTTATGCATGTAAGAAAATAATCTTGAAAAACAAAGGGTTAACCATGTTAAAATTTTCGGCCATAGGGTTTTATTCAAACCCGAAACCCGAAATTTTTAATCTATTGAAGCATGCACACATATAAGCGGCTCTAGATGCCACTGTTGGGTTTTTGACATGTTTATCAAAGTATTTTTATCCTTATAAAATAAAAACGCAGCGGAAAATTATTATTTAAAACATGTTACTTACAAAATATAAAACCCATTTTATATGTAAAACCCAATCCCGGATCCATATACGAACATGCATGCTATCAAAATAAAACACAACCATAGAGTGTTTAGAATACTACCTTCCAAGGAGTAATGGATATGAAGAAGATGATGATTCTTGAACGGTTGCCTTCAAGTGTAGAAGACCTCAAGCTTGTATACCCCAAGCCTTCCAACAAACACCTTATGTCTAGCTAGGATTTCTACACTTATGAACTCACCATTGAAACCCTCTTTAAACCGTCATGTGGCCGAAAATATGAGAGGATGTAGTAGAGTTCTTGCACTTGATTTATGAACTTGAAAAAACCTACTAGATCAACCATACATGACCCGATTTTTAGAGAGTCTTACACTTGATTTTTCCAAATGAAAAACCCTCTTGGATGATCATGTTATGGCCGAAATTTTCAGCCATATTTCTCTAGTATTCTTAAGTTCATCCTTCTCAATTTTGTCATCCAAAATGTTTATAAATGTAGAGAGAATCTTGCCACCCATCTTGCCCAATGAATGAGTCTCTAACACATGCATTTGCATGCATTGTTATTGGACCAAAAGATTTAGGGAAGACCACCCAATCAAATGGTCTCTAACTTATGACAATTGCATGTCATCCCATTGGACAAAAGGGTTTGGGAAGAACACCATGGGAGGTGGTGGCCTAGCTTATATTTTATAAAAAAAATTCAATTCTTTTATAAAATTTAAGTCTTGTTTATTTTATACCTTTTATAAAATATAACATCATATGTTCACAAGACTTTATACAACTTTTATTAAGTTATTTAACCCATTATATAACAAAATAAAATATTCTCTCAAAATAAATTATCCATACAATTTATTGGTTTGTCAAGTGCAATTATTTAGAAAACCAATTTCTAAATACTCTAAGTGTTTAATATTTATTTGTTTGATCATATCACAAATAAATAATATAAGTGTTTGTCTAGCTTGTATTTGGGTATGACTCGACTTGGATCATAACGTACTAGCCACATCAATTTAATATGTGTCTTGGGCATATAGAGTCCAACACTAAAACAATTTAGTAAGTCTAAGTTATCAGCGGAAGCAATCAGTTCAAAACCCAAATCATAAAGTAAAGTACCTATTGACCTCCAAAGCACCAAGTTATTCATGAACACTCAATGTCCATGCCCCACAACGACTCTTCCCCATGCAAGCTCCAGCTAAGTACCTATTGACCTGCAAAGCATGTAGTAACGAGTCAACAACAAAGTTGAGCGAGTTCACAGTTGGGTGTTTGTTTTAGTTATTCCAAAAACATAGTATCCTTTAACTGGCATCCTACCGTGGGGGTTACCCCATATTTGAAAACGTGTTTAGTTTAATCCCGTTTACTCTGGCAATCCAGCCGTGGGGGCTACCCCATGTTTAGTTATCTGGCTTTTCGGCCATGGGGGCTACCTCGTGTATATACCACTAGACTCGTTACCATATCGACTGCTGACTGTAGTCATGTTTATGTGCCCTGAACTGTCAATGTCTATCATCATTGACATGCCCAGATCCATTAGTTCACGCCCGTCCTCTGCGGCACGGTGTGAGGCTTGTCAGACCTAAATAGCGCTATCTAACTAATGACCCGCTCGCCATTGGCCCGGCGATTAAGTCGATATAAAAAGAAGGGACTTCGTGATAGAGTTTTGGTCTAGTAAAAGTTAACTGTCCATGAGGACGAGGAATTATATTCCTGAACCAGTACTGTCCTACCCAAGAAAGGACGAGGAACCCATGTTCCTTAACCCCATTCCCAACCCCTGGGAATCCCATGCTTTGTAGAAAGTGTGAACTCACCTTAGGTTAGCTCGGCAGATAAGTAAACGTCAATCGAGCTGCTAGAGGTCAACCACGTCCTAACATGGTTACCATACAAGTCAGGTCTAGGTGCACGTATGATTACACATAGTTTAACAGGTTATGAACACGTGTTGATCATGGCAAACACATAATACATGTTAACACATTCACAGTAGCAGTTAAATACTCAACAAGTCCAAACTTGTGCGACCCGAAAGATAAAACCCAATAAGTAAACAGCCCAACCTATTGTGCGATCAGCATACTTGTGCGATCCACAATGGGTTGTACGATTGGCAACTAACCCGGCCCAATAAAACAAAAGTAGTCCAAACATGCATACGGCCCAAACAACAACAATGTGTCTTGTGCGATCCGTTTAATCTTGTGCGACTGATGGCACCTTGTGCGACTGACACTTGTGCGATCAGATCAGGTCTTGTGCGACCTGATCTTGTGCGATCAACAACTTGTGCGCTTTGGGTCCTTGTGCGACCAAGGACTCTTGTGCGATTGGTTTTATTATCCCTGAAGTCTTGCAATCAGTTACATATTTCAATCCACTCATTTGACCACTTTAACAGTTTCCATATTTGCATGAAATCAATCAACAGAATCAATAATTCTAATCAAACCATATATCGATCAAAACAACATATTCCAACCGATTCCTCATGAACCCTAATTATGTTTTAAACATAACAACATCCTAAAACATTCAGACTAACCTATTAAAGCTTTCAACATCACCAAGCAACCAATTCGAAAGGCAGAAACATAACAGCCGATTACATTCAATCGGTTCTTAATATTCTAGATCAACAATATACAAATCATAGCATCATCAAATACAATCCAATTAGTATGACAAATCCGATTAGTGTGACAAATCCGATTAGTGTGAATCATTATCAAATACATGCATGTGAGTCGATTTCAAGAACACTAAGATTCAACAGTTTATATCATGTTCAATCATAAGCTATCACTAATTCATCACGTAGTACACATAAACCATAGCATCATCAAACATACAACCAATAATTCCAACACTAACCGATAAGAAGGATGGAACGGAGATTGATCCGAATAGAAGGTCTTCGATGGAGAAGGGATGTGGCTGCCGTCGGGTTCGTGAGGGAGAGAGAAGAGAGTAGGGTTTGTGTGTTTCCTTGTGTTTGCAAGTTATGAGGAACAAACTCCCTAAAGGATCAATGTATGCGTGTAGTAGGAGTGGGCCGAACCCTCCTAATGGGTTGCCCATTCGGTTCAAGTTCAAGGGAAGTGGGCCGAGAGTGGTAAAGCCCAAAGGCTTGTGCGTTCGGGTTGCTATTGTGCGATCGGTTTATCATATATATATACATACACACATTCACATAATTCAAACATAAAGCCTCATAACATTCATTGAATCAACATATCAGACTATCACACAAGGTTCACATACGTTACATAAGTTCAAAACATGCTACACTTAGCACACAGATAGGTTCTGAAATACGAGTTGTCACATTATCCCCAAGTTGAAAGAAATTTCGTCCCGAAATTTAGAACGTACCCACTGAGGAAGCTAGTTAAGTTACATGGTTTTCCTGGTTTTCCTGGGGTGTCACATCCTCCCCCCGTTGATCTGGAATTTCGTCCCGAAATTCTGTAGCTTCAGCCTCAGTAGTGGTTGTACTGTTTGCGAATAGTTGGGGATACTTTTGTTTCATTTGATCTTCGCGTTCCCAGGTGAACTCTGGGCCACGACGTGAGTTCCAACGAACTCGAACGAGAGGTATTCTGGTGCGCTTGAGGACCTTAACATCCCGGTCCGTGATTTCAACTGGTTCCTCGACGAATCGTAGCTGTTCGTCGATAGTGAGCTCCTTCAAAGGAACTATGAGGGTCTCATCTGACAGACACTTCTTCAGATTCGACACGTGGAAAACGTTGTGAACTGCACTGAGTTCTGTTGGTAGGTTCAGTTTGTAGGCCACCTTGCCTATTTTCTCTATGATTTCGAAAGGTCCGACGTATCGTGGGTTAAGTTTGCCTTGCTTGCCAAAACGAACCACACCCTTCCAGGGTGAAACTTTGAGTAGTACTCGATCCCCAACCTGGAACTCGAGTGGTTTCCTGCCCTTATCGGCGTAACTTTTCTGACGGTCACGAGCTGCCGCCATGCGTTGTCGTATCTGAGCTATCCTTTCTGTAGTATCAACTACGAGTTCTGGGCCAGTGATTTGGCTATCCCCCACCTCTGCCCAACAAAGAGGTGATCGGCATTTACGCCCGTACAATGCCTCAAACGGAGCAGCTTTAATGCTGGTGTGGTAGCTGTTATTATACGAAAATTCCACAAGTGGAAGATGCTTTTCCCAGCCATTGCCAAAGTCAATCACACATGCCCTAAGCATGTCTTCAAGGGTCTGGATGGTGCGTTCAGACTGTCCATCCGTTTGCGGGTGATAAGCTGTGCTCATATCTAAACGTGAGCCAAAGGACTTGTGCATTGCTTGCCACAGTTCAGAAGTAAAACGTGCATCACGATCAGAGATAATAGAGGTGGGCACCTCGTGCCTCGAGACAACTTCCTTAAGATAAACGTCTGCTAGAGTGGAGAACTTGTCTGTTTCTTTGATAGCCAAGAAGTGTGCGGACTTTGTGAGTCGATCCACGATCACCCAAATAGTATCATTTCCGCGCTGAGATCTAGGTAGGCCAGTAACAAAATCCATGGAAATTTGCTCCCATTTCCATTGTGGTATCTCTGGTTGTTGCAGTAGACCTGAAGGTTTCTGGTATTCGACTTTGACTCTCGCACAAGTCAAACACTTGCTGACGTAAGTTGCTATGTGGGCCTTCATGCTGGGCCACCAATACGTAGTTTTGATATCATGGTACATCTTATCCGAACCAGGATGTACTGAGTAGCGAGACTTGTGTGCCTCATCCATCACAAGCTCTCGTAGGTTGCCATAGAGCGGGACCCAAATGCGTCCTGTTACGTAGTAGGCGCCGTCTTCCTTTTGTTCTAATTGTTGCCTTGAGCCGCGTAGGGCTTCAGCCCTGACATTTTCTGGTTTCAATGCTTCTACCTGAGCATCTCGTATCTGTGCAGGAAGACTAGATTGGATAGTGAGTTATAATGCTCGTACGTGTTTAGGTATAGTGTCCTTTCGACTGAGGGCGTCAGCCACAACATTGGCTTTGCCTGGATGGTATCTGGTTGAGCATTCGTAGTCATTCATTAGTGCGACCCGTCGTCGTTGTCGCATATTCAGTTCCTTTTGTTTGAAGATATGCTCGAGACTCCTGTGATCGGTGTAAATGGCGCACTTGGTACCGTACAGGTAATGTCTCCATATCTTAAGTGCAAAAACAACAGCTCCCAGCTCTAAATCATGCGTAGTGTAGTTCCTTTCATGAACTTTAAGTTGGCGTGAGGCGTAGGCTATGACCTTGTCACGTTGCATCAACACACATCCAAGACCCTGAATGGATGCATCGCAATAGACCACAAAATCGTCTGTGCCCTCTGGCAATGAAAGAATAGGTGCGCTGCAAAGTCTATCCTTTAGATGTTGAAATCCTGATTCTTGTGCATTACCCCATCGATAAGTAACGCCCTTCTGCGTTAGTGAGGTGAGAGGTTGTGCAATCTTGGAAAAATCCTTAATGAACCTCTTGTAGTAACTTGCCAAACCCAAGAATTGGTGAATTTCTGTTGGTGTGCGAGGTGCAGGCCAGTTCTTAATCGAGTCTACCTTGGATAGATCCACATGAATCCCATTCTTGTTTACCACGTTGCCTAGGAAATGGACTTCACGAAGCCAGAAGTCACATTTCGAGAACTTTGCATAAAGCTGTTCTGTTCGAAGAAGTTCCAAAATGAGTCGTAGATGCTGCTCGTGTTCCTCCTGACTCTTAGAATAGATCAGGATGTCGTCGATGAAAACTATAACAAACTTGTCAAGGTAAGGCTTGCACACTCTGTTCATAAGGTCCATGAAAACCGCAGGTGCGTTTGTCAGCCCAAAAGGCATGACCAAAAACTCATAGTGTCCATAACGGGTTCTAAAAGCTGTTTTGGAGACGCCCTCTTCTCGGACTCTCAGCTGGTGATATCCTGATCTCAAATCAATCTTCGAGTAAAAGCTCGACCTTTGCAACTGGTCGAATAGGTCATCAATGCATGGAAGAGGATAACGATTCTTCACCGTCACCTTGTTGAGCTCGCGATAGTCGATGCACATTCTAAAGGTACCGTCTTTCTTCTTCACGAATAGCACTGGAGCTCCCCAGGGCGAAGAGCTAGGACGAATAAAACCCTTATCCAAGAGTTCTTGTAGTTGCGTAGAGAGTTCTTCCAACTCAGATGGAGCTAAGCGATACGGTGCACGAGCTATTGGTGCGGCTCCAGGAGCTAGCTTGATTTGAAACTCGACCTGGCGATGAGGTGGAAGACCAGGTAGTTCCTTAGGGAATACCTCAGGATAGTCGCGTACAATCGGAAAATCTTCTATCTTCTTCTCTTTCTTCGAGGTGTCAGTAACGAGAGCCAAGATAGCAGTGTGGCCCTTCCGCAAACACTTCTGGGCCTTAAGGAAAGAGATGATGCTCTCAACAGCACCCCTCTTGTCGCCACGAATCATGAGTGGTTCATTATCTGAATAAGGAATACGAACAATCTTCTCGTTGCAGAGAATCTCTGCTCGATGTTGGGATAACCAATCCATCCCAATGACAACGTCGAAACTACCCAGAGTGATAGGAATCAGGTCGATAGAGAAGGTCTGGTTAGCAAGAACAAGTTTACAACCCTTGACTACGTGAGTGGCCTCTAAACTCTTACCATTAGCTAGCTCTACAGTGCGCTTGGTGTTCAAAAGTGTTGGGGTTCGCTTAAGCATTTGACTAACTTTTAAAGACACGTAGCTAGTATCGGCACCCGAATCAAATAAGACAGTAACATAAAAGTCATCCAGAAGGAACTTACCCGTCACAACATTGGGATCATTCCTCGCTTCTCCTTGGCCAATAACGAATGCACGACCCCTTGCACCATTGCCGTTGTTACCCCCGTTGTTTCCATTCCCCTGGTTGTTATTATTGTTGTTGTTGTTCTGGTTCCTGTTCAGTTGGGGATAATCTCTCTTGAAGTGGCCTTCAGCTCCACACTGAAAGCACCCTTTGTTGTTACCTTGCTGTTGCTGCTGGCGTTGATTCTGTGGGGCTTGTTGTTGACGATTCTGGTTTGCGGGGTATAAACTTCTGCAATCCTTTGCGGCGTGGCCTGGCTTGTTGCACCGATGACAGTTAGCCCTGGTGCATGGCCCGCTGTGGTGTAGGTTACAGCGATTGCATTTGGGGTGATTTCCCTTGTACCCACCATTACTTTGACTACCAGATGATTGCTGACTAGGGCTCTTGTAGTCGTCAGTACTTCTCTGCTGAGACTGAGATTGAACAGAAGTTGAACCTTTGCTTGAAGCTCCATCCCATTTACGCTTGTTGTCGTTGGGAGTATCAGAAGTAGCTGTGTCACTAATATGCTTTGGTAGCCGGTTCTTTCCCACCGCCTGATCAGTGAGTCGATGAGCTAGTTGAATAACTTGCTGGATGGTGGCGAGGTTAGCTGAAGTCACATGACTTTGGATTTCTGGCACTAAGCCCTTGAGGTATAGTTCGATACGCTTAATGGGAGGATCCACCATGGTAGGACACAAGATGGCTAGCTCATTCGATCTTTTTGTGTACGCTTCAATTTCTGACCCTGTCATCTTGAGGTTGAAGAACTCTACCTCCAGCTTATAAATTTCATCCCGATTTCAATACTCCTCCTTGATCAGATCCTTGAAGGTGTTCCATGGGGTGGCATTGGCAGTAACCAACCCTAGCATTTGGACTTGAGCGTTCCACCACGTGAGCGCTATACCCTCGAGAGTACCGGTAGCATACTTTACCCTGCGAGCCTCAGGGCATTCACACATGTCGAAAACAGATTCGAGCTTTTCAAACCAGTGGAGGAGACCTACAGCTCCTTCAGTGCCGCTGAAAGTAGTTGGTCGGCAGTCCATAAAAGTTTTAAAGGTGCACACAGGTGGCTGAGCATGTTGACCTGTTGTGGGTGTAAGAAAGGACAAAATTTAACACAAAGGTTGGTTCACGAGAGTAGGATCTAAAGATCCTAGAATGAGTTTAAACTGCAGGGTATACCTCCTGCGTGTGCGGCTGCAAGTGCCGTAGCAACTTGTTCGTTAATCAGAGCCGTCAACTGGGCTTGAGTCATGTTAACTCGTCCACTCATGATCTTCATATAAAAGGGAAACATGAGTGAGAGAGGTTCGTGAAAGTGCGATGACAGAAGAGAGTAAGCACGCACGTGTTCAAGCAACAGTCGTTATACTATCTAAGCATACCATAAGCAAAGTTCTATGTAATCTAGCAAGTAGGCAATAAAACATAAACCATATCACCTAGAATGTCGAGCCTTGCACGTGGAGTGAAGCGTCATTGTGGATCGTTGAGCACTGTACAGGTTATAGTCTGGTTTTAACAAAAACGTTTTCCCTTATTAAAACCAAGTTCACTATAACCAATGGCTCTGATACCAATCTGTCACACCCCCAAAAATCCACACGCGGAGTATCACCGCTTGGAGGCGTGACTGACCAGGATCAAGCCACCAATCATATTGAACCATAAAGTAAAGCAATTAAAAGTTCAACCACACAATATAATTGGTGTCTAAAACAATTTAGTAAGTCTAAGTTATCAGCGGAAGCAATCAGTTCAAAACCCAAATCATAAAGTAAAAGTGTTTAAGTTATTCATGAACACTCAATGTCCATGCCCCACAACAACTCTTCCCCATGCAAGCTCCAGCTAAGTACCTATTGACCTGCAAAGCATGTAGTAACGAGTCAACAACAAAGTTGAGCGAGTTCACAGTTGGGTGTTTGTTTTAGTTATTCCAAAAACATAGTATCCTTTAACTGGCATCCTGCCGTGGGGGTTACCCCATAGTTGAAAACGTGTTTAGTTTAATCCCGTTTACTCTGGCAATCCAGCCGTGGGGGCTACCCCATGTTTAGTTATCTGGCTTTTCGGCCGTGGGGGCTACCCCGTGTATATACCACTAGACTCGTTACCATATCGACTGCTGACTGTAGTCATGTTTATGTGCCCTGAACTGTCAATGTCTATCATCATTGACGTGCCGAGATCCATTAGTTCACGCCCGTCCTCTACGGCACGGTGTGAGGCTTGTCAGACCTAAATAGCGCTATCTAACTAATGACCCGCTCGCCATTGGCCCGGCGATTAAGTCGATATAAAAAGGAGGGACTTCGTGATAGAGTTTTGGTCTAGTAAAAGTTACCTGTCCATGAGGACGAGGAATTATATTCCTGAACCAGTACTGTCCTACCCAAGAAAGGACGAGGAATCCATGTTCCTTAACCCCATTCCCAACCCCTGGGAATCCCATGCTTTGTAGAAAGTGTGAACTCACCTTAGGTTAGCTCGGCAGATAAGTAAAGGTCAATCGAGCTTCTAGAGGTCAACCACATCCTAACATGGTTACCATACAAGTCAGGTCTAGGTGCACGTATGATTACACATAGTTTAACAGGTTATGAACACGTGTTGATCATGGCAAACACATAATACATGTTAACACATTCACAGTAGCAGTTAAATACTCAACAAGTCCAAACTTGTGCGACCCGAAAGATATAACCCAATAAGTAAACGGCCCAACCTATTGTGCGATCAGCATACTTGTGCGATCCACAATGGGTTGTGCGATTGGCAACTAACCCGGCCCAATAAAACAAAAGTAGTCCAAACATGCATACGGCCCAAACAACAACAATGTGTCTTGTGCGATCCGTTTAATCTTGTGTGACTGATGGCACCTTGTGCGAATGACACTTGTGCGATCAGATCAGGTCTTGTGCGACCTGATCTTGTGCGATCAACAACTTGTGCGCTTTGGGTCCTTGTGCGACCAAGGACTCTTGTGCGATTGGTTTTATTATCCCTGAAGTCTTGCAATCAGTTACATATTTCAATCCACTCATTTGACCACTTTAACAGTTTCCATATTTGCATGAAATCAATCAACAGAATCAATAATTCTAATCAAACCATATATCGATCAAAACAACATATTCCAACCAATTCCTCATGAACCCTAATTATGTTTTAAACATAACAACATCCTAAAACATTCAGACTAACCTATTAAAGCTTTCAACATCACCAAGCAACCAATTCGAAAGGCAGAAACATAACAGCCGATTACATTCAATCGGTTCTTAATATTCTAGATCAACAATATACAAATCATAGCATCATCAAATACAATCCGATTAGTATGACAAATCCGATTAGTGTGACAAATTCGATTAGTGTGAATCATTATCAAATACATGCTTGTGAGCCGATTTCAAGAACACTAAGATTCAACAGTTTATATCATGTTCAATCATAAGCTATCACTAATTCATCACGTAGTACACATAAACCATAGCTTCATCAAACATACAACCAATAATTCCAACACTAACCGATAAGAAGGATGGAACGGAGATTGATCCGAATAGAAGGTCTTCGATGGAGAAGGGATGTGGCTGTCGTCGGGTTCGTGAGGGAGAGAGAGGAGAGTAGGGTTTGTGTGTTTCCTTGTGTTTGCAAGTTATGAGGAACAAACTCCCTAAAGGATCAATGTATGCGTGTAGTAGGAGTGGGCCGAACCCTCCTAATGGGTTGCCCATTCGGTTCAAGTTCAAGGGAAGTGGGCCGAGAGTGGTAAAGCCCAAAGGCTTGTGCGTTTGGGTTGCTATTGTGCGATCGGTTTATCATATATATATACATACACACATTCACATAATTCAAACATAAAGTCTCATAACATTCATTGAATCAACATATCAGACTATCACACAAGGTTCACATACGTTACATAAGTTCAAAACATGCTACACTTAGCACAAAGATAGGTTCTGAAATACGAGTTGTCACAGAAGTCACGTACTCTCGCGACCTTATCTCTGCGTTTTTACTATCACTTTCTCCTATACGTGGTAGTAATTTTGTCACACCCCGACCACGTAAAACAACAAAACGTGGCGGAAACGTCGGGGAGTGTTGTAACAGAATTAATTGTTTCACAACCATGGAAATTAAAGTTACGTTTTATTTATCAAACAAGAGAGTTACATTGTCTTAAAACAGGAAACAAAGAATACATAACATAATTAAACTAGTTCTAGCTTCATTTTAAGTTGCTAAGGCACGGGTCCGCCTATGTTTGACTTGATCATCCTATGCAACAGCCCCTGAAACATATGTGAAAATAGGTACGTCAGCATAAAAATGCCTGTGAGATACATAGGTTTTGTGAAAATAGGATTCATGACTTGTGTTTAAAGAAACTGTTTAATAAAAGTAGCCATGAATCTTGTTGAGTGGTTCCTTTCATAAGTCATTTGAAAAGTGATAAATAAACCAAATGATATATATGTATAAAAGAATAATGTATGGTTAAGTGAATAACCATGTAAAATGAGTTTGTATAACTTAAGTTATTTGTAAAACGATGTTTATGTGAAGATTGCATTGTAGATGTAATATGTCTAAACTGAAATGGTTTAAATAACGCTACGATATGTAATACCATAAAAGCACTTATATATAGGAAGTACCAGCGGCGTATCCACCATGTTTTTAGCGTATTACACATCGCCTCGTTACTTAAATCACTTACCCAAACAGCCACCAAGATGAAATGTTTAATCAATTGTAGAAATGTTTATGTATGGTCAAATACAGTTCACACGGTTCAACAGTTACAAACGGTTCATATAATCAAATGGTTACAACGGTTCACATAGTCAAATAGTTATAAACGGTTCAAAATGTAATATAATGTGTTCATATGCTGGATGAGCATATGTAACAAAATGTAATGTAAAACAATGTGTCCATATGTTGAGTAAACATATGCAACTAATGTAATGTAAATCAATGTGCTAGCATGCCCAGTCAACATACATAGCAGAAATGTAAAGTAAAACAATGTACTAAGTATGCTAAGTAAACATACATAGCGAAACAATGTAATGTAAATCATGTACTAATAGTGTACTAATTAGCATAGCAAGTATATGATGTGAAAACATGGAAAGCATGAAAGTAACAAGTAGGCACATGTGTTTCACCCCAAAACAGTTTGGAAAACAGTAAAAGAGGGGTCTATGTACTCACTTGAGATTGCTTAGAAGTTTTAGGATAACCACCAAGCAAGCTAGAAGATCACGGAATCAAACGGCACCTAATATAGGTAACTATGTTAATAAACCGGACCTACATCGGAGGATCGGATAGAATGAGGGTTCGTAAACCAAATGAGTGTGGGAACTCATGTAATATGGTTTAACAAAGCCTACATACTAAAATGAAACCTAATCTTAGTGCTTACGACCCATTACGACCCGTTTAGGTAGCTTATGCTACTTTAACGCGTCATTCGCGTAAAACGCGTTCGGAATGCCTAACTAGCCCTATGATAAGTAAGGTATAACCAGTTTAGATATCAAAAATTATGTTACATAGGCTTAAAATGAATTTTGGCGTAAAAAGGGCATTTTGGTAATTTACCTAAGGCATATAAACTACCTATCATGCGACTAATCAAACCTAAGTGACCATAAGGTATAACCTCGGAAGGTTATTCCCTACGCTACTATGGTCACTTAACATGTTTGTTCGGATCCTAATGATCGACCAAACGGGTCGTGTTCGAAAGTCTAAGCGGGTGTTTAGTCCGCTTGACTTTCGGCTCCACACAAGCACTAATCTAAAAAAATGACGAGCTAAACATGCTAGATCATGTTTAGTTAAGTTAGAAAATAGGTTTTGATATCAAAACAAACGGTTTTGATATCCTAGAGTAGTTTTGTTACAAAATACGCGAGAAAACGCATTTTGGCCGAAACTACGACTCGTCACTGAGCCTAGATAACGTGGTAATCAGTAGGTATAGTCACTAGGGACTATAACCATCGTGATTACGCTCACGTTATGAAGTTCAAATGAACTTCGCGTTGACCATAAACTGGTCAAAGCAGAAAGTAAAACGCAGTTTGACTTTAACGACAAAAACGAATGAAAAGAACGAAAGAATACTTACAGGAGGTCTCTGCAAGCTCTTGATCCGATTTACTCTCAGGTATGAAGCATAAACTTCAACTTAGAGAGCCAAAATCAGATTCAAGTGTGCTTTTGGAGGAAGTGAGGGTGGGTATTTATAGGAATTCAAGAACCGTTAAGATCGTTCATCGAAAACTGAGCTTTGATCTGGACCTTACATGTGTGCCCATGGTTTTCTAAAACCATGGGAGCCCCTAATATGGACTATGTTCATTGAATACCAGCCCATGGTTTTGCAAAACCATGGGTTAAAACCATCAACACTTCAAAATGGACTAGGTTCATTGAATCTGCCAGAAATTTCAAAAATGGTCCCTGCACTTGTAAAACTTGATTTTTTTGGCACTTTTAAGCCCCGTTAACCCCATTTCAAGGCACTAAAATAAAGTTAAAGTATAGGGAACTTAAAATATGCTCAAAAACATCTCGGATGTCGGTTCGTTTGGTCGTACGGTTGCGTTATTCGCTTAATTACGACGGAAGTCGTAACGAACGCAAAAACGATCCAAATTAAGCGATGAATGGAATTTTATCATGCCAAACAATGCTTACAGAAATTTTTGGATATCCGGATGTATTCAGAATGTAAGTTATGCGCGAAAATGCAAACTTGTACACTTTTTTGACGCTTTTAGTCCCTGAATGACCCAAAAGTTTATTTTAGCACACCGAACCCTTCAAAGCCTATTTCTAAGCTATGTAAAGGATATTTATGGTATGTTTAACTTATGGTCATGTTCCGGAATGTCTGTTCTAGTACGAATCATCATACTTTCGCAGTTTGTCGAATTTAGTCCCTGTAAGCGATTAAACTTGATTTTGCCATACCAAAGCCTTGAAAACTTATTTCTAAGTTATGTAGAGGTTATTTAAGGTATGTTAAGCATATGTTGATGTTCCAGAGTGTTTGTCGCATTAAACTGATTACGTTTACGCACCAGTTGGCGTATAACTCTCCAGAAAGCGATGTAGAGTTTGAAATTGAACAAAAATTGATATGTGCAAATGATACACATATTTTTATAGATCCCAAGTATGAAACACAATATCTCATTGGCTTGGTATTCGTTTGATGGTCGCAGTGACACAGGTGTCACAGTCTCCCCTACTTTAGGAAATTTCGTCCCGAAATTTATTTGTAGGAGTCTGTCTGTGACTTTGTGTTAAATGACCATCAAAGATAAAGCATAATCTTGTCATTTTCCTCAACGGATATTTTTCAAAAGTGAAAATGAACGAACGGGGTCATTCTCCTCAACGGGTTCTTCGGAAATGAAAAATGAAGGATTTAACTAAACGGATATTCATTTCCCTCAACGGATATTCTTCAGGAGCGAAAATGAATGGATGATTCATTTTCCTCAACGGGTTCTTTGTCAGAAACGGGAATGAAGGAATAATCAACGGATATTCATTTCCCTCAACGGATATTCTTCAGAAGCGAAAATGAATGGATGATTCATTTTCCTCAACGGGTTCTTCGTCAGAAACGGGAATGAAGGAATGATCAACGGATATTCATTTCCTCAACGGGTAATCTTCAGAAACGAAAGTGAACAGACGGAGTCATTTTCAACGGTTGCTTCATCAGAGTTGGAAATGAAGGATTAAACAAACGGATATTCATTTCCTCAACGGATAATCTTTAGAAACGAAAGTGAACAGACGGAGTCATTTTCAACGGTTGTTTCATCAGAGTTGGAAATGAAGGATTACACAAACGGATATTCATTTCCTCAACGGAAAATCTTTAGAAACGAAAATGAACAGACGTAGTCATTTTCAACGGTTGCTTCATCAGAGTTGGAAATGAATTAGGTTAACTTTAGATACATGACAGAACTTGCTGTGATTGCTGTGCACTAAATTCCATAATTATGTATGCATCCATAATTATGTAATTCCTTGCACAGTCCGCACAGTTTGTCTTGTAATGTTTAGGGGAAGAAAATCAAGCCTGTGATGAGGGTGACTAGACTACCATAGGGTCCTTTTAATTTGATCGACAGATGATCCTTTTTAATTAGGCCACCAAGGAGTCCTTTCAGTTATATCATCACATGATATTCCTAACCAGATTTTTGGATTAATCTGTTTAACTAGACCTCTCAGGGGTCTAATTATGGAGTAGTACTTTATAATCCAAGGGACTTAACTACAACGTAGAAGTCCATTAAGGATTTTAGCTAGTACCTTTGGGTATCCTACTATGAATCCCTTATACGAAGATATGGAAGATTCTACGAGGATTTGGATAACTTAATTTGGATCACAAATAAAAACATAAAAGGGAACACATAAGCATTTAATCACATAATTGTTTCCTTGGTTATTAATTGTTATTATCTTGTTATTGATTGCAATTAACTTGGCGTCGATTTGAACATGGGTATTCAAGGCATACCAGGAACCCAGTTGATGGACTTCAACGTCCTCAAGCATCTATGGGAATACCCTTAGGTACCCCATTAAGGAGTGGGTATTCGTCCGGAGTTGTAACTTGCGCCTTGTACTTCGTTTTTCCTTGGAGGAAACGGGTACTTAGGATTTTCGTGGAACACGCAAGAGATCATAAAGTGGAAGAATTTGGGGGTAGTATGTTCTTCAAGGAATACGGTTCCTTGATTGTCGGTATTGCAGGGGTTATGTTGTTTTATACATGCAACCACATAAACATATTGCAATGTAAATAAAAGATTTATTTATAAACAACATCAGCAACTGTTTCATGGACCTTGACAACAAAAGAAAATAATACATAAGACGTGATTATTTCTAAACAGCGTTGTCTTCCATTCGGTCAGATGCTCATCCCTACGCTGGATTCGCATTAGCAAGCTTTGGGCGGTTTCTTCGGAAATGGCCCATCTCGCCACAGTTGAAACAAGAACCTGGTGGAAAACGACCTTGAGCAGGATTGTTGTTAACTTGATTTGGTGCAGCTGCGGTTGGGAAAACCCTTGCTGTATGACCTATAAGTCCACAAGCTTGGCATGTGCGGCATTTCACACCAGCATGATGATGTAGGCTACATTGGTTGCACAAGGGTGCAGTTCCGTTGTAGGGCTTCCTAGCAGGGGGTTGAGCTGGTTGGTTGGGGACGGCTTGATCATTGTGAGCGACCACGACGAAGTTCTGAGAAGCCTTTCGCTTCTTTGACTTCTTAGGGGATCCAGTCTGTTCATCCATGGTCTTTGATTCCTCAATCGGTTTCTTGTCACTTTTTCGAAAAAGTTTACCTTTCCTGATCTGAGATTCAGTCAAGGTTGCAGATAGCTCAATGGCCTGTCTAACTGTAGTAGGGTTGCTACCAGTCACAATGTCTTGTATTGAGTCAGGGAGGCCATCAATGTACTTTTCGATTGCCTTATCCAAAGGCGTGACCATGTTTGGGCATAACAGACTTAACTCCTCATAACGGTCCGTGTAGGCTCGATGCTCACCGCTATCTTGCTTAAGATCGTCAAATTCCCTTTCTAAAGCCCTCAGTTCATGATGAGGACAGAACTCCTTCATCATAAGGGCCCTAAGTTCGGCCCAAGTCTGTGCTAAAGCAACCTCAGCACCACGGTCTCTCATAACCCCGTTCCACCATGTAAGAGCCCTCTTCTGAAACACACTGGAAGCAAACTCGACCTTGCGATTATCAGGACGCTGAACGTGACGAAACGTACTCTCAGTGCTCTCGAACCACTGTAGGAGCCCAGTTGCTCCTTCAGAACCACTAAACTTGAGTGGCTTAGCCGAATTGAAACTCTTGAAATTGCATGGAGCATTATTGTTGTTGTTGGCTTGGTTTAGTTGAGCAATAAGATTTGGGAAGGCAGCAACCATTTGCTGCGCGATGAAATCCGCCAGTTCGGCATTCGCTATCTGATTGTCGCGTCGAGGAGGCATTCAAAAGGAGGGAAACATGAAAGGAAACGAGCGAGATGATTAGATGAAAAGGATGAGGTGGTACAAAAATTTGACAAAAGCAAAGATGGTGGTCATTTGTTTGTTACCACAAGGCAAACAAACGACACATTGTGACTAATCAAAGTAAATGGGTCAAAAATAATGTATCGCGAAGACATGCTCGCCTATAAGTGAACACTCACCCCAAGAGTTCCCAGGTAAGAGTGACTGGTCCGATTATGTGGATTTGTACGAACACTCTAGCCTTAGACAGAAAACCTAGGGTACAGGCATTCACTCTTCCAGTTTGCACGTGTTCACACCATTTAGGACCCAAAACTTTGACGAGATTTTGAAAACTCAAAGGGGTTCAAGACCTTATAACAGAGAGTTCAAAACCTTACAACAGAGGGTTCAAAACCTTACAACAGAGGGTTTAAAACCTTACAACAGAGGGTTCAAAACCTAGTAATCAATCATCCAAGAACAGATGATTAATTTTCAAGGCGGATTCGGAATTGATGTCCCCGTTGTGGTTATCACCTAAGGATAGGTGAAGTGCATGTTTTAAGATCTAAACACAAGATAACTTATGTTAGGGTCCTAGAAAGGTTGTAGTCTAGGTCAAAGCATTACTAATAACCTAATTCCCTATAACCATTGGCTCTGATACCAACTTTTTTGTCACACCCCGACCACGTAAAACAACAAAACGTGGCGGAAACGTCGGGGAGTGTTGTAACAGAATTAATTGTTTCACAACCATGGAAATTAAAGTTACGTTTTATTTATCAAACAAGAGAGTTACATTGTCTTAAAATAGGAAACAAAGAGTACATAACATAATTAAACTAGTTCTAGCTTCATTTTAAGTTGCTAAGGCACGGGTCCGCCTATGTTTGACTTGATCATCCTATGCAACAGCCCCTGAAACATATGTGAAAATAGGTACGTCAGCATAAAAATGCCTGTGAGATACATAGGTTTTGTGAAAATAGGATTCATGACTTGTGTTTAAAGAAACTGTTTAATAAAAGTAACCATGAATCTTGTTGAGTGGTTCCTTTCATAAGTCATTTGAAAAGTGATAAATAAACCAAATGATATATATGTATAAAAGAATAATGTATGGTTAAGTGAATAACCATGTAAAATGAGTTTGTATAAGTTAAGTTATTTGTAAAACGATGTTTATGTGAAGATTGTATTGTAGATGTAATATGTCTAAACTGAAATGGTTTAAATAACGCTACGATATGTAATACCATAAAAGCACTTATATATAGGAAGTACCAGTGGCGTATCCACCATGTTTTTATCGTATTACACATCGCCTCGTTACTTAAATCACTTACCCAAACAGCCACCAAGATGAAATGTTTAATCAATTGTAGAAATGTTTATGTATGGTCAAATACAGTTCACACGGTTCAACAGTTACAAACGGTTCATATAATCAAATGGTTACAACGGTTCACATAGTCAAATAGTTATAAATGGTTCAAAATGTAATATAATGTGTTCATATGCTGGATGAGCATATGCAACAAAATGTAATGTAAAACAATGTGTCCATATGTTGAGTAAACATATGCAACTAATGTAATGTAAATCAACGTGCTAGCATGCCCAGTCAACATACATAGCAGAAATGTAAAGTAAAACAATGTACTAAGTATGCTAAGTAAACATACATAGCGAAACAATGTAATGTAAATCATGTACTAATAGTGTACTAATGAGCATAGCAAGTATATGATGTGAAAAACATGGAAAGCATGAAAGTAACAAGTAGGCACATGTGTTTCACCCCAAAACAGTTTGGAAAACAGTAAAAGAGGGGTCTATGTACTCACTTGAGATTGCTTAGAAGTTTTAGGATAACCACCAAGCAACCTAGAAGATCACGGAATCAAACGGCACCTAATATAGGTAGTTATGTTAATAAACCGGACCTACATCGGAGGATCGGATAGAATGAGGGTTCGTAAACCAAATGAGTGTGGGAACTCATGTAATATGGTTTAACAAATCCTACATACTAAAATGAAACCTAATCTTAGTGCTTACGACCCATTACGACCCGTTTAGGTAGCTTATGCTACTTTAACGCGTCATTCGCGTAAAACGCGTTCGGAATGCCTAACTAGCCATATGATAAGTAAAATATGCCTTAACATGTCTAATATTGTTGCTAAATCAGTTTAGATATCAAAAATT
Source organism: Helianthus tuberosus (assembly GCA_030545235.1). Lineage (NCBI taxonomy): Eukaryota > Viridiplantae > Streptophyta > Magnoliopsida > Asterales > Asteraceae > Helianthus > Helianthus tuberosus. The sequence continues at coordinate 105,232,599 of CM060355.1, forward strand.
ATGTTACATAGGCTTAAAATGAATTTTGGCGTAAAAAGGGCATTTTGGTAATTTACCTAAGGCATATAAACTACCTATCATGCGACTAATCAAACCTAAGTGACCATAAGGTATAACCTCGGAAGGTTATTCCCTACGCTACTATGGTCACTTAACATGTTTGGTCGGATCCTAATGATCGACCAAACGGGTCGTGTTCGAAAGTCTAAGCGGGTGTTTAGTCGCTTGACTTTCGGCTCCACACAAGCACTAATCTAAAAAAAATGACGAGCTAAACATGCTAGATCATGTTTAGTTAAGTTAGAAAACAGGTTTTGATATCAAAACTAACGGTTTTGATATCCTAGAGTAGTTTTGTTACAAAATACGAGAGAAAACGCATTTTTGCCGAAACTACGACTCGTCACTGAGCCTAGATAACGTGGTAATCAGTAGGTATAGTCATTAGGGACTATAACCATCGTGATTACGCTCATGTTATGAAGTTCAAACGAACTTCGCGTTGACCATAAACTGGTCAAAGTAGAAAGTCAAACGCAGTTTGACTTTAACGACAAAAACGAATGAAAAGTACGAAAGAATACTTACAGAAGGTCCCCGCAAGCTCTTGATCCGATTTACTCTCAGGTATGAAGCATAAACTTCAACTTAGAGAGCCAAAATCAGATTCAAGTGTGCTTTGGGAGGAAGTGAGGGTGGGTATTTATAGGAATTCAAGAACCGTTAAGATCGTTCATCGAAAACTGAGCTTTGATCTGGACCTTACATGTGTGCCCATGGTTTTCTAAAACCATGGGAGCCCCTAATATGGACTATGTTCATTGAATACCAGCCCATGGTTTTGCAAAACCATGGGTTAAAACCATCAACACTTCAAAATGGACTAGGTTCATTGAATCTGCCAGAAATTTCAAAAATGGTCCCTGCACTTGTAAAACTTGATTTTTTGGCACTTTTAAGCCCCATTAACCCCATTTCAAGGATCTAAAATAAAGTTAAAGTATAGGGAACTTAAAATATGCTCAAAAACATCTCGGATGTCGGTTCGTTTGGTCGTACGGTTGCGTTATTCGCTTAATTACGACGGAAGTCGTAACGAACGCAAAAACGATCCAAATTAAGCGACGAATGGAATTTTATCATGCCAAACACTAAAGTAAAATATTTTAATGCTTACATAAATTTTTGGATGTCCGGATGTATTCAGAATGTAAGTTATGCGCGAAAATGCAAACTTATGCACTTTTTTGACGCTTTTAGTCCCTGAATGACCCAAAAGTTTATTTTAGCACACCGAACCCTTCAAAGCCTATTTCTAAGCTATGTAAAGGATATTTATGGTATGTTTAACTTATGGTCATGTTCTGGAATGTCTGTTCTAGTACGAATCGTCATACTTTCACAGTTTGTCGAATTTAGTCCCTGTAAGCGATTAAACTTGATTTTGCCATACCAAAGCCTTCAAAACTTATTTCTAAGTTATGTAGAGGTTATTTAAGGTATGTTAAGCATATTTTGATGTTCCGGAGTGTTTTTCGCATTAAACTGATTACGTTTACGCACCAGTTGGCGTATAACTCTCTAGAAAGCGATGTAGAGTTTGAAATTGAACAAAAATTGATATGTGCAAATGATACACATATTTTTACAGATCCAAAGTATGAAACACAATATCTCATTGGCTTGGTATTCGTTTGATGGTCGCAGTGAGACAGGTGTCACAAATTCACCCCCCCCCCCCCCCCCAATCTCCTGTGAAGCATACCCGTTTATGTAAAACTAAAGACTATGGAAGAGTCGGAGACTTAAGGAATAAACAAGGAACAAGGTGAAGGGAAGAACTCACCGTATTTTCATAGCCCTGAATGACTTGCATCAATCGGAGTAAGGTGACTCCGAGGAGGTTTTCTACGCAAGACTAATTACAACAAGATGATATGGTGTACGAAAAAGTCGATATACCCTTAGCAAGATTTTGATGTGACTCATTTTACCTCGCTACAATGATGAGATGGTTATGGTGGGAAGATTTGCATAAGCATCAATAGGAATTACCCTACTTTTATACTTGTGGTGCACGACGAATAAGCTTTGCTTTCACACAAAGACAACAGCATTTATTCCAAAATAAATGTTTAGTATCGTCGATGTATTTTACACATGAGAAGCACATGGGACCACAGCGAAGGAAACGCTGGCCGAGTGTAATCAGAACCTTTACCTACAACAAGAGCTGAGCCTGAAGCTCTGTGGAACCAACAAGTTGTTGAAGCAATCGTCCAATACGAAGCAAACAACAAACATAAGGAAACCGCTGCGACTAGGAAAGTCAAGGCATTCTTTGTCACGACTAAGATAGGTGATAAAAAATACTAAGGAGAACTACCAAAGTGTGATAGATATGGTTATTATCACACAGGTCCATGCAGGACTCGTAGGTGTGAAATTGGGGCAAGACCGGGCATAGCAAGGAGGCATGCTAGTCTGGTGTCACACCACGACCGCGTAAAACAACAAAGCGCGGCGGAAAACGTCGGGGCGTGTTGCAACAGAATTATCGTTTCATAACCATGGATACAAAAGTGTTTCATTTTATTGAATATTAAACATTATAATTTTCTTAACATAGAACAAACAAGTTACATATCGACTAATATTGTTATTATGTCACTAAGGCCTCGTCCAGATCCTATGTGACTCATGCATCCTAGTAATCATCATCAAGCATCAATCCCTGAAACATATGTGAAAACAAAGTCAGCAAAGAAATGCTGGCGAGTACATAGGTTTTATAGAAGTGTCGGATTCATGGCTATTTTAAATGTTGCAATACTTTATTAAAAACCTTGTTTTGAAAAGAGTATTATATTGCAACTAAATTAACCAACTCAAATCAAGATGGTTATGGTTTAGAAATCCTTGTAGCCATGATTCTTAACCCAAAAACATTTGTTTTAGTAAGGCAAATTGTAAAACATCTCGTAATAACTTGTAAATAAAACTCGTATATTGTTTCGAAAACATCGTTGTGTGACATCGTTTCACTATCGTTTACCCAAGTGAACTAAATAACGCCATGGCATGTAATATGTTGAAAACACTTATATATAAGAAGTACCAGCGGCGTATCTACCATGTTTTCACTACATTACACCCGTTTCGTTATCTAAACACTAACCAAAAATCAATCGTTTACCGCAAATCGTTTAACATCGTTTCCAAATCGTTTACTCGTTTAAATCGTTTAATCGTTCAATCGTCAAATCGTTCAAATCGTTCTTGTTTTAAATGTGAAACTTATATATGGTCGCCTCGCTAATAACATTCAAACCTTTGTGACTCGTTCATCGTTCAACTCGTTCTTGCATTAACAAACCTCCAAAGGGTAAGTTAACAATCATCAGATTCAGTCGTTACCCACAACACCCACACATAACCATGGGTATAGTGAAATAACGGGATTTGTCAGATCCTATGGTACCATAACCTAATACTGGTCGGCTTGATCAATGCTAATGAATGTCATTCGTTATGTAACTACAACCAACAAGTTCGTTCACATTATCGAAATCGTTATTAGTTTAGTATAAATCGTTCTATTCGTTTTTGAAATCATCGTTTAAACCTTGAAAACATTTTGTATATATTAATCACCCCAAAACAATTGAAAGTTGTAAAATAGGGGAACTATGTACTCACATGTAGTGCAAGGTATCCTCAATCAATAGTACTTCAACAAACTCGAGTAAACCAGAGAAATCACGTAGCACCTAGTAATTTAATCACTAGTCAAACAATAGACGCCTAAATCGGAAGATCGGACAGAATGAGGTCTTGTAAACCAAATGAGTGTTGGAACTCATGTGATATGGTTTAACAAAGCCTACATCCTAAATCGGAACCTAACCTAAGTGCTTTCGACCCATCGCGACCGATTAAGGTAGCTTATGCTACTTTAACGTGTCGTGCGCGCAAACGTGCGTTCGAGACGTCTAACTAGTCCTATGACAAGTATTATATGCCTATATAAGTTTAATCATGTTGCATAATCAGTTATGTGACAAAAGTTTAGGTTACATATGCTAAATTACCAATTATACATGAAAAGGGTATTCTGGTAATTTACCTAAGGCATATAAACTACTTATCATACAACTACCTAAACTAAGCGACCATAAGGTATAACCTTGGAAGGTTATTCCCTATATACTATGGTCACCTAATGTGTTTGGTCGGATCCTAATGATTGACCAAACGGGTCGGGTTCGAAAGTATAAGCGATTGTTTAGATCGCTTACCTTTACGACCCTAGACAAGCACAAAACTAAAAGTGACGAGCTAAGCATGTTAGAACATGCTTAACTAAGTTAGAAAACATGTTTGGTATCAAGACAAAGGGTCTTGATACCCAAAAGTAGTTTGGTTACAAAATACGCAAGAATACGCATTTTGGCCGAAACTATGACTCGTCACTGAGCCTAGATAACGTGGTAATCAGTAGGTATAGTCACTAGGGGCTATAACCATCGTGATTACACTCACGTTATGAAGTTCAAATGAACTTCACATTGACCATAAACTGGTCAATGCGGAAAGTCAAACACAGTTTGACTTTAACGATAAAAACGCATAAAAGAACGAAGGAACACTTACAAAGGGTCCCCGCAAGCAATCTCGATCCAAATAGCTCAGGTATGAAGCAAAGGCTTCAACTTAGAGCACTTTTGATCAGATTTGTGAGGAAGAAGTGAAACATAAGGTGGGTATTTATAGGAAATGGACCACCGTTAGGATCGTTTCTTGAAAACCAGGCTTCAATCTCACCCCTACACTTGTTGAAATTTCCATGGAACACCAAAATGACCCCTCATTATCAGGAAGAGGCAAGTGCAAATGGGTTTTGTGAGTGTAACAGCTGCAAACAGGATGGAAAGAAGCTTCTGATGTTCTGGCCCCTGCTTACGGACCGTAAGACCCAGAACCATTCGGTCCGTAAGGACCTTGCAGGTCTGATACTTTCATTTTTGGCAGAACAGGCCCTTGAAGCCCCAAACTTGGTTTTCGATGCATTTTTGACACGTTTAAGCCCCGTTAACCTCATTTCAAAGATCTAAATTGAAGTTAAAGTATAGGGAGATTAGAATGTGCTCAAAAATATCTTGGATGTCGGTTCGTTTGGCCGCACAGTTGCGTTGTTCGGTTAATTACGACGAAAGTCGTAACGAACGCAAAAACGATCCAAATTAAGCGACGAATGGAATTTTATCATGCCAAACACTAAAATAAAATATTTTAATGCTTACATAAATTTTTGGATGTCCGGATGTATTCAGAACGTAAGTTATGCGCGAAAATGCAAACTTATGCACTTTTTGACGCTTTTAGTCCCTGAATGAGCATAAAGTTTATTTTAGCATACCGAACCCCTCAAAACCTATTTCTAAGATATGTAAAGGTTATTTAGGGTATGTTTAACTTATGGTCGTGTTCCGGAATGTTCGTTACAGTTCAAATCGGAATAGTTTCGCAGTTTGACACAAATAGTCCCTGCGATCGAACAAAGTTGATTTCGACACACCAAACCATTCAAAACTTATTTCTAAGTTATGTGGAGGTTATTTAAGGTATGTTAAGCCTACGTCACTATTCCGGAGTGTTTTTCGCGTTATACTAACTGCGTTTACGCACCAGTTTGCGTATAACCTTCCAGAACACGATTTAAAGCTTGTAATTGGAATCGAATCGAATTGCAAAATCACCAAACATAATTGCACACATAATAACATCAAAACACATATAATAACACCAAAGCACATTGTTTTATTAATAGTCATCATTGTTTTACATTGTACATCGATTACAGAGCACAGTTGTCACAGTCTCCCCTACTTCAGGAAATTTCGTCCCGAAATTTTAATTAGAGGAAGCTTATGAAAACAAATGCGGATATTTCGCCTTCATCTGGTCCTCACGTTCCCAAGTAAACTCTGGGCCACGTTTGGATTCCCAGCGAACTTTAACCAAATGAATCCGTTTGTTCTTCAACTGTTTGTATGTACGTTCCACTATCTCCACAGGTTTCTCGACAAAGTGCATCGTTTCATCAATTCGAATCTCGTCGAGAGGAATGTGTAGATCAGCGTCAGCTAAACACTTTCGCAGATTGGACACGTGAAAAGTCGGATGAATATTTCCAAGCTCTGGAGGTAGCTCTAGACGATAGGCAACCTTTCCAATTCTTTCCACAATCTTAAATGGTCCCACATATCGAGGTGCAAGTTTTCCTTTCTTTCTGAATCTCACGACTCCCTTCCAAGGTGAAACCTTGAGTAGGACACGATCTCCGACTTGAAATTCTAAGGGCTTACGTCCCAAATCCGCATATCTCTTTTGACGGTTTCGAGCTGTCACAAGATTATCGCGGATTTTCTTGATTTTGTCTGTTGTTTCCAGAACGAGCTCAGGTCCAGTAAGCTGAGCTTCACCGGTCTCGTTCCAACAGACATGTGAACGACATTTTCGACCGCAGAGAGCTTCGAATGGTGCCATATTAATGCTAGTATGATAACTATTGTTGTAAGAGAACTCGATCAACGGCAGATGAGAGTCCCAATTACCACCAAAGTCTATCACGCATGCTCTAAGCATATCCTTGAAAGTTTGAATCGTTCTCTCAGATTGGCCATCTGTTTGGGGATGATAAGCAGTGCTTAGATTCAGTTGGGTCCCCAAAGCAGATTGCATGGCCTTCCAAAAATGAGATGAAAATCGAGCATCACGATCAGAGATGATATCTAAAGGAACACCATGTCGTGATACAATCTCGTTTACATAGATCTTGGCAAGCTTTTCAGCAGAGAAATCCTCACGGATTGGTAAGAAGTGAGCAGATTTCGTTAAGCGATCGACAACAACCCAAATAGCATCATGACCTTTAAACGTACGCGGTAACTTAGTGATGAGATCCATTGCAATGTTCTCCCACTTCCAAACCGGTATCTCTGGTTGTACAAGCAAACCAGATGGTCGTTGATGTTCAGCCTTGACTTTGAGACAAGTTAGGCATTTCGACACATACAAGGCAACATCTTTCTTCATACCAGGCCACCAGACCTTAGTACAAAGATCCTTGTACATTTAATCAGCACCTGGATGGACAGAATATCTAGACTTATGTGATTCGTCCATCACTAAAGTGCGAAGATCGTCTTGTTTCGGAATCCACAAACGATCCATGAAATAGAGTAAACCATCATCCTTCGTTTCGAGTTTAAGCTCAAGCTGACGTGGTAATTCATTACTTATCAAATTTTGCGAAACACAAAATTGCTGAGCTTGAAGGACACGAGATTGAAGATTAGATAGAGTTCGAACAGAATGAAGCTTGACTCGTTCTTTTCGACTAAGCGCATCGGCTACAACATTCGCCTTACCAGGGTGGTAGCGAATCTCGCAGTCATAATTGTTTAAGAGTTCAACCCAACGTCGTTGCCTCATGTTCAGCTCTTTCTGATTAAGAATATGCTGGAGACTTTTGTGGTCTGTGAAAACCACACACTTCGTTCCATAGAGGTAGTGTCTCCAGATTTTAAGCGCGAAAACCACAGCTCCTAACTCAAGATCATGAGTCGTGTAGTTCTTCTCATGAATTTTCAGCTGTCTAGATGCATATGCAATAACCTTACCTCGTTGCATAAGGACGCAACCAAGGCCTAAGTTGGACGCATCGCAATAGACAACGAAATCATCGCTTCCTTCGGGCAGAGATAGAACAGGAGCATCACATAACCTCTGCTTCAGCGTTTGGAATGCTTCTTCTTGCTTGGGTACCCACTCAAAAGGCTTATTCTTCTGAGTCAAAGCAGTGAGTAGAACCACAATCTTCGAGAAATTTGAAATAAATCGACGATAATAACCAGCAAGACCAAGAAAAGATCGAATCTCTGTAGGCGTCGTCGGTGTATTACAGTCCTTAATAGCAGCAATCTTGGATGGATCCACATGAATACCCTGCTCATTGACTATATGACCCAAGAATTGAACTTCTTTAAGCCAGAATTCACACTTGGAGAATTTAGCAAAAAGTTGTTCCTTCTTCAGGAGTTCCAATGTTAAGCGAAGGTGTTGTTCGTGCTCGGCTCGAGACTTTGAATAAATCAAGATGTCATCAATAAAAACAATGACGAACTGATCCAAATAAGGCTTGCAGACCCTATTCATTAAGTCCATAAAGATAGCTGGAGCATTCGTCAAACCAAAAGGCATGACAGTAAACTCGTAATGCCCATATCTTGTGCGGAAAGCAGTTTTGGGAATATCTTCTTCGAGAACACGAAGTTGATGATACCCAGAAATCAAATCGATCTTGGAAAAGCATGAAGCACCCTCCAGCTGGTCGAAGAGGTCATCAATTCGAGGTAGGGGATATCGATTCTTGATGGTGAGCTTATTAAGCTCACGATAATCGATACACATTCGAAAAGATCCGTCTTTCTTTTTCACGAAGAGGGCAGGAGCTCCCCAAGGTGAAAAGCTCGGTCTGATGAATCCTTTATCAGATAACTCTTGAAGTTGTTTTGATAACTCTTGCATCTCCGCCGGTGCAAGACGATAAGGTGCTTTTGCAATCGGGTTGGCATTGGGCACAAGTTCAATATGAAACTCGACTTGACGAACTGGAGGCAAACCAGGCAGTTCATCAGGAAACACCTCCGGATAATCCCGAACAATCGGAATATCCTGAATACTCTTGCTCTTGCTTTTCTCCTCGATGACATGTGCCAGAAAAGCAACATATCCTTTTCGCAAATAACTTTGGGCTTCCATACACGACATAAGCTTCAAACCGCCAGATGGCTTCTCGCCACGAATCTCCAGAACATCGCCAGAAGACAAAGGAATACGAACTATCTTATCAAAACAAATCACCTCAGCATGGTGTTTGGTTAGCCAATCCATTCCAACGATAATATCGAAACTCCCAAGTTGCATCGGTGTGAGGTCAATAGGAAAAAGATGGTTATCAAGGTTCAACTGACAATTATGAATAATAGAATCGAGAACAAGAGGTTTACCAGTGGCAACTTCAACAGATAAGGGTTTCCTTAGTTTAGTTCGAGGTATCGCAAGCAAAGGCTCAAAAGACAAAGAAACAAAACTTCTATTGGCACCAGAATCAAAAAGAATAGATGCAGGTTGATTGTTAACAAGAAACGTACCATTGACAACCTCGTTGTCAGCCCTCGCTTCGTTTGCATTCAAATTGTACGCTCGCCCACGAGCGGGATTCACATTAACGTTGACGTTCGCATTCGGGTTCGCGTTATCATTCGCGTTTGCATTTACCAGTCTCGGACAGTTGTTGCGGAAATGACCATACCCTCCACAATTAAAACATGAACCCGGTGGGAATCTCGCAGCATTCCCCTGACCCGAAGCTGGAACCTGAGCAAATTGATTCTGTCCAAAACGACAAACATTGGCCAAATGCCCAAGTCTAGCACACGTCGTGCATTGCCTGCAAGCTTGTTGTGCAACGTGATGACCGTTGCAACGAACACAATGAGGTGCGGTACCAGCATACGCTTTCTTTGCAGGTGGTTGAGCTGGTGGGTTCTGCGGGTTCTGAGCAGTCTGTGCTGTAACAGCAAAATTCTGGGCACCCTTTCGCTTCCTCGACTTCTTCGATGACTAACCTTCCTTACCCTTACCGTTTTTCTTGTCCTTCTCTGAATCAGTCATCTTCTTTTTATCACCCTTGCGGGTGAGTTTACCCTTCCTGACTTGAGTCTCAGTCAGGGTAGCAGACAACTCGATTGCTTGGCGAAGGGTAGGAGGATTAACACCGGTCACAATCTCCAGAATAGAATCGGGTAGACCATCGATATACCTCTTGATTGCTTTCTCCAGAGGGGTAACCATGGTGGGACACAATAGACTAAGTTCCTCGAAACGATTCGTGTAAGCACGGTGTTCAGCCCCATCTTGCTTTAAATCGTCAAACTCTCGCTCCAAAGCCCGAACTTCATGACGGGGACAAAACTCCTTCATCATGAGAGCCCGAAGCTCTTCCCATGTTTGTGCCAACGCCACTTCGGCACCCCTATCGCGCATAATGCCATTCCACCAGGTAAGCGCTCGCTTCTCAAACACGCTTGAAGCAAATTCAACCTTACGCGCATTCGGACACTGCACATGTCTGAATGTGCTCTCGATACTCTCAAACCACTACAGGAGCGCAGTTGCTCCTTGCGACCCAGAAAACTTTAGCGGCTTCGCAGCATTGAAGCTCTTGAAGTTACACGGCGCATTGTTGTTGTTGTTATTGTTGTTGTATATCTCGTGGACTTGGGTCACAACGCCGGGAAGCACAGCAGCCACTTGCTGAGAGACCAGGGCTGCGATTTCTTCAATAGTAAAAGTTTGAGGATCGCGTCGAGGAGGCATTGTCTAACAAGGAAACAGGAGAATCGAGTGAGGTTGAAATTTAGGAAAAACAAAAGAGGTATGGACAAAACATAAGAGAGGCGATCATTCGTTTGTTACCTCGAACAAACAAATGACACGCAGTGACTAATCAAAGTAAATAGGTCAAAATAATGTATCGCGAAGACATGCTCGCCTATAAGTGAACACTCACCCCAAGAGTTCCCAGGTAAGAGTGACTGGTCCGATTATGTGGATTTGTACGAACACTCTAGCCTTAGACAGAAAACCCAGGGTACAGGCATTCACTCTTCCAGTTTGCACGTGTTCACATTATTTAGACCCAAACTTTGACGAGATTATGAAAACTTAAAGGGTTCAAAACCATATAATAGAGGGTTCAAAACCTAGTAATCAATCATCCTAGAACGGATGATTAATTTTCGAAGCGGATTCGAACTTGTGTTCTCATTGTGGTTTTCACCTAAGGGTAGGTGACGATTTTGTTTTAAAAATCTAAATGCAAATAAACTTGCATTGGGGTCCTAGAAGTTATAGTCTAGGCAAAGAATTACTAATAACCTAATTCCCTATAACCATTGGCTCTGATACCAACTCTTCTGTCACACCCCGACCGCGTAAAACAACAAAGCGCGGCGGAAAACGTCGGGGCGTGTTGCAACAGAATTATCGTTTCATAACCATGGATACAAAAGTGTTTCATTTTATTGAATATTAAACATTAACATTGTCTTAACATAGAACAAACAAGTTACATATCGACTAATATTGTTATTATGTCACTAAGGCCTCGTCCAGATCCTATATGACTCATGCATCCTAGTAATCATCATCAAGCATCAATCCCTGAAGCATATGTGAAAACAAAGTCAGCAAAGAAATGCTGGCGAGTACATAGGTTTTATAGAAGTGTCAGATTCATGGCTATTTTAAATGTTGCAATACTTTATTAAAAACCTTGTTTTGAAAAGAGTATTTATTGCAACTAAATTAACCAACTCAAATCAAGATGGTTATGGTTTAGAAATCCTTGTAGCCATGATTCTTAACCCAAAAACATTTGTTTTAGTAAGGTAAATTGTAAAACATCTCATAATAACTTGTAAATAAAACTCGTATATTGTTTCGAAAACATCGTTGTGTGACATCGTTTCACTATCGTTTACCCAAGTGAACTAAATAACGCCACGGCATGTAATATGTTGAAAACACTTATATATAAGAAGTACCAGCGGCGTATCTACCATGTTTTCACTACATTACACCCGTTTCGTTATCTAAACACTAACCAAAAATCAATCGTTTACCCCAAATCGTTTAACATCGTTTCCAAATCGTTTACTCGTTTAAATCGTTTAATCGTTCAAATCGTTCAATCGTCAAATCGTTCAAATCGTTCAATCGTTCAAATCGTTCTTGTTTTAATTGTGAAACTTATATATGGTCGCCTCGCTAATAACATTCAAACCTTTGTGACTCGTTCATCGTTCAACTCGTTCTTGCATTAACAAACCTCCAAAGGGTAAGTTAACAATCATCAGATTCAGTCGTTACCCACAACACCCACACATAACCATGGGTATAGTGAAATAACGAGATTTATCAGATCCTATGGTACCATAACCTAATACTGGCCGGCTTGATCAATGCTAATGAATGTCATTCGTTATGTAACTACAACCAACAAGTTCGTTCACATTATCGAAATCGTTATTAGTTTAGTATAAATCGTTCTATTCGTTTTTGAAATCATCGTTTAAACCTTGAAAACATTTTGTACATATGAATCACCCCAAAACAATTGAAAGTTGTAAAATAGGGGAACTATGTACTCACATGTAGTGCAAGGTATCCTCAATCAATAGTACTTCAACAACCTCGAGTAAACCAGAGAAATCACGTAGCACCTAGTAATTGAATCACTAGTCAAACAATAGACGCCTAAATCGGAAGATCGGACAGAATGAGGTCTTGTAAACCAAATGGGTGTTGGAACTCATGTGATATGGTTTAACAAAGCCTACATCCTAAATCGGAACCTAACCTAAGTGCTTTCGACCCATCGTGACCCATTAAGGTAGCTTATGCTACTTTAACGCGTCGTGCGCGCAAACACGCGTTTGAGACGTCTAACTAGTCCTATGACAAGTATTATATGCCTATATAAGTTTAATCATGTTGCATAATCAGTTATGTGACAAGAGTTTAGGTTACATATGCTAAATTACCAATTATACATGAAAAGGGTATTCTGGTAATTTACCTAAGGCATATAAACTACTTATCATACAACTACCTAAACTAAGCGACCATAAGGTATAACCTTGGAAGGTTATTCCCTATATACTATGGTCACCTAATGTGTTTGGTCGGATCCTAATGATCGACCAAACGGGTCGGGTTCGAAACTATAAGCGATTGTTTAGATCGCTTAACTTTACGACCCTAGACAAGCACAAAACTAAAAGTGACGAGCTAAGCATGTTAGAACATGCTTACCTAAGTTAGAAAACAGGTTTGGTATCAAGACAAAGGGTCTTCATACCCAAAAGTAGTTTGGTTACAAAATACGCAAGAATACGCATTTTGGCCGAAACTATGACTCGTCACTGAGCCTAGATAACGTGGTAATCAGCAGGTATAGTCACTAGGGGCTATAACCATCGTGATTACACTCACGTTATGAAGTTCAAACGAACTTCACATTGACCATAAACTGGTCAATGCAGAAAGTCAAACATAGTTTGACTTTAATGCTAAAAACGCATAAAAGGACGAAGGAACACTTACAAAGGGTCCCCGCAAGCAATCTCGATCCAAATAGCTCAGGTATGAAGCAAAGGCTTCAACTTAGAGCACTTTTGATCAGATTTGAGAGGAAGAAGTGAAACATAAGGTGGGTATTTATAGGAAATGGACCACCGTTAGGATCGTTTCTTGAAAACCGGGCTTGAATCTCACCCCTACACTTGTTGAAATTTCCATGGAACACCAAAATGACCCCTCATTATCAGGAAGAGGCAAGTGCAAATGGGTTTTGTGAGTGTAACAGCTGCAAACAGGCTGGAAAGAAGCTTCTGATGTTCTGGCCCCTGCTTACGGACCGTAAGACCCAGAACCATACGGTTCGTAAGGACCTTGCAGGTCTGATACTTTCGTTTTTGGCAGAACAGGCCCCTGAAGCCCCAAACTTGGTTTTCGATGCATTTTTGACACGTTTAAGCCCCGTTAACCTCATTTCAAAGATCTAAAATGAAGTTAAAGTATAGGGAGCTTAGAATGTGCTCAAAAATATCTCGGATGTTGGTTCGTTTGGCCGTACGGTTGCGTTGTTCGGTTAATTACGACGGAAGTCGTAACGAACGCAAAAACGATCCAAATTAAGCGACGAATGTAATTTTATCATGCCAAACACTAAAATACAATATTTTAATGCTTAAATAAATTTTTGGATGTACGAATGTATTCAGAACGTAAGTTATGCGCGAAAATGCAAACTTATGCACTTTTTGACGCTTTTAGTCCCTGAATGAGCATAAAGTTTATTTTAGCATACCGAACCCCTCAAAACCTATTTATAAGCTATGTAAAGGTTATTTAGGGTATGTTTAACTTATGGTCATGTTCCAGAATGTTCGTTACAGTTCAAATCGGAATAGTTTCACAGTTTGACACAAATAGTCCCTGCGATCGAACAAAGTTGATTTCGACACACCAAACCATTCAAAACTTATTTCTAAGTTATGTGGAGGTTATTTAAGGCATGTTAAGCCTATGTCACTATTCCGGAGTGTTTGTCGCATTATACTGACTGTGTTTACGCACCAGTTTGCGTATAACCTTCCAGAACGCGATTTAAAGCTTGTAATTGGAATCGAATCGAATTGCAAAATCACCAAACATAATTGCACACATAATAAAATCAAAACACATATAATAACACCAAAGCACATTGTTTTATTAATAGTCATCATTGTTTTGCATTGTACATCGATTACAGAGCACATTTGTCACATCTGGTAAGAGACATATGAATGGAATTTAGGACAGTAATAGCAATGGCAAAGGCCAAAAGTTGCTATGGATGTGGCGACAAAGGACACTATCGGAAGGACTGCCCGAAGAAAAGTTCAACTTTTTGGGAGCATTTTCATGAAGGATATACGCTAGGCACGCTAGGACCCGAACGTAGTTACGAGTACGTCCCTTATAAACCGACACGTTGCATCCGTTCTATTTGATACCGACGCCGACTTTGGTATTAAGTCTATGGAACTTAAGGATATACTTGGCTTAGGAACAAGTAAGCTAGACTCCCCACATGCTATAGAGTTGGCAAATGGGAAATCAGTCGAAATGGATAAAGTTATTAAGGGTTGTATACTTGGACTTGGGGAAACGAAAATTCTCTATCAACCTTCTACCAGTTGGTTTAGTTAGTTTTGATGTGGTAGTCGTCATGGATTGGATATCCAAGGATAAGGCTGAAGTGGTTTGTCATGAGAAAGTCATTCGCCTTCCTCTTGCGGATGATGAAGCACTTATAGTACACGGCCTTCATGCAGTTGATGTCGGGACGTTGGGCCCCAAAGGCGGTGGATTGCGACATCCCACATTGGTTATGAAGGCGCAGAAGTGCTTAAGGAAAGGATGTGTTGCATTCTTGGCACACGTAGTAGATAAGAGGGCTGAGGAGCCGAAACTCGAAGACATTCCTGTGGTGAAGGAATTTCCTAATGTTTTTCTCGAAGATATGCCAGGATTACCTCCGCAAAGTCAAGTCGAATTCCATATTGACTTGGTTCTAGGCGTCGCTCCTGTAGCCAAGGCACCCTACCGACTTGCGCCATCCGAGATGGAAGAACTATCTACACAACTCCAGGAGTTGTTGGATAAAGGATTCATAAGGCCGAGCTTCTCGCCTTGGGAATCTCCAGTTTTATTTGTAAAGAAGAAGGATGGAACGCTGCGGATGTGTATCGGTTATAGAGAATTGAATAAGCTCACTGTCAAGAATCGGTACCCACTACCGAGGATTGACGACTTATTCGATCAGTTGCAAGGATCGAGTTACTACTCCAAGATCGACCTTCGATCTGGATATCATCAGTTAAGGATCCAAGAAGAGAGCATACCAAAGACTGCATTTAGAACGCGTTATGGGCATTACGAGTTCCTTGTGATGCCATTTGGATTGACGAATGCACCAGCAGTATTTATGGATCTGATGAATTGTGTCTGCAAACTATATCTCGATAAATTCCTGTTTGTATTTATCGATGATATTCTGATTTACTCTCGAACCTAAGACGAGCACGAACAACACCCCAGGACCATTCTGGAATTACTGAAGAAAGAGAAGCTTTATGCAAAGTTCTCAAAGGGCGAATTCTGGATTCGCGAAGTACAATTCCTTGGTCATGTTGTGAACGAGAAGGGTATTCATGCAGACCCAGCCAAGATAGAAGCGATAAAGAATTGGGAAGCTCCCAAGACACCAACCGAAGTTCGACAAATTTTGGGATTAGTGGACTGTTACCGCCGGTTCATCGAGAACTTCTCCAAGGTAGCTCAACCGCTGACTTCTCTTACGCGAAAAGACAAGAAGTACGAATGGGGAGATAAGCAGGAAGCAGTCTTCCAACTTCTCAAAAGTAAGCTATGCGATGCACCAATACTCTCTTTACCCGAAGGCACTGAGGACTTCGTGGTATACTGCGACGCTTCGCGTCAAGGTTTGGTTGCGTGCTCATGCAACGCCAAAAGGTCGTCGCTTACGCTTCTAGAAAGTTGAAGATGCATGAGAAGAACTACACCACACATGACCTATAGCTAGGCGCGGTGGTATTCGCCTTGAAGATCTGGCGACACTATTTATATGGTACTCGATGTACAATCTTCACAGATCACAAAAGCCTACAACATATATTTGATCAAAAGGAATTAAATATGCTTCAACGTCGCTGGGACGAGTTGCTAAACGATTATGACTGTGAGATTAAGTACCATCCTGGAAAAGCAAACGTAGTAGCAGACGCTCTAGGTCGAAAAGAAAGGGTTAAGACTTTAAGGGTTCGAGCATTGGAAATGCCCATTCGAACGAATCTCACTGCACGCATTCATGACGCACAACAAGAAGCCCTTAAGAAGGAAAATCGTAGAGCTGAGTATCGCCGAGGTACGAAGTAGAAATTGGTGCCAAATAAAGAGGGAACCTTATACTTTATGGGGCGTATTTGGGTTCCGCTCTATGGCGGTAGTCGAGAAGTCATCTTTGATGAAGCTCACAAGTCGAGATACTCGATCCACCCAGGATCGGGCAAAATGTATCAAGACCTGAAAGAATACTACTGGTGGCCAAGGCTTAAGAGCGACGTAGCTGTTTACATTGGAAAGTGCCTAGCCTGTGCCAAGGTCAAGGCTGAATATCAGAAACCGTCTGGTCTACTACAACAATCAGAGATACCCATATGGAAGTGGGAGCAAATTTCAATGGACTTCATAACCAAATTACCCAGGACCCCTAGAGGGCATGAAATGATATGGGTGATAGTTGATCGATTGACGAAGACTGCGCATTTCCTACCGATCCGAGAGAAGGATAGCACTAGAAAGCTTGCTGAGTTGTATCTTAAAGTAATTGTGGCACGTCATGGAGTGCCTATTTCGATTATTTTAGACAAAAATGGACGTTTTGTTTCCAGGATCTGGCAATCCTTCCAGGAGGCCTTTGGATCTCAATTAGATCTAAGCACGGCCTTCCATCCACAAACCCGGGGCCAGAGCAAACGGACCATACACACACTAGAAGATATGCTTCGCGCATGTGTTATGGATCTAGGAGGTAGCTGGGATACTCATCTACCACTAGTTGAGTCTTCCTATAATAACAGCTACCATACGAGCCTAAAAAGCCGCACCGTTCGAAGCTCTATATGGCCGCAAGTGCCGCTCACCGTTGTGTTGGGTGGATGCTGGAGACAAACAGTTGATTGGTCCTTAACACGTTCAAGAGACAACCGACAGGATCGTGCAGATCCGAGAGCGCATTAAGGCAGCTCGTGATCGACAAAAGAGCTACGCTGATCGAAGACGAAAACCCTTAGAATTCAAGGTGGGAGACAAAGTCCTGTTGAAAGTCTCACCTTGGAAAGGTGTAGCAAGATTTGGAAAACATGTAAAGTCGAATCCACGGTGAATGGTCCAATGTATCCAGCAAATTTGCGTCGTCAAACGTTCAGAATCAAGACGAGCATAAAATTTCCATTCAAGATCTTGGAAAAGGTTGGTACTGTGGCGTACAAGTTAAAATTACCGGAAGAACTTAATGGTGTACATAGCACGTTCCATGTGTCAAACCTCAAAAAGAGTCTAACCCAGGAAACAGCACCATCCCAGCGGATGAAGTGCATATCGACGACACCCTCCACTTTACTGAAGAACCCGTTGAGGTTACAGACTGAAAAGTCAACAATACCCGGAGGAGTAGTGTCAAACTTATCAAAGTATGTTGGAAGTCTAAACATGGACCCGAGTACATGTGGGAACGTGAAGACCGGTTCAAAGCCAAGTACCCCCATCTGTTAGAGAAAGCTCCTGCGGGAGATGACTCAGCCTGAATTTCGGGACGAAATTCTTTTAACGGGGGGAGACTGTGACAACTGGCACAAAACCGGTAATTTCCGTACAATCTAATTATTAGTAAATATCTGCAATTATGTGCTTAAATGTCAACATTGTCTAATTTCATGCTATACATGTGAATTCATGCATGTTTCATACTTCAAATATTGCTTTATGCATTACTTTAGCGTTGCGTCAGAAAGACTAGTAAACTCACCGGTAAGACACACTGTGTCAGCAGTTCTGCAGAAATCAGTCAGTGTCACACCCCCAAAATCCACCATGCGGAGTATCACCGCTTGGAGGCGTGACATGACCAGGATCGAGCCACCAATCATATTGAACAACATACTTAAGTAAATAAAACCAAACACAATATGATTGGTGACCAAAAGGAAGTAAACCGATTTTAGGTTAACAGCGGAAGCATAAAACAGAAGTTCAAAACATAAGTCCATAGTTCATAAGTTTAAAGTCCAAAACGTAGGTTTAATAAGTTCATAAAGTTTATTCATTAAGTACGGGACATATCAGTCCGCATCCCACAACGACCACCTCCATATGCAAGCTCCATAGCATCTAATGACCTGCAAAGCATGTAATAACGAGTCAACAACAAAGTTGAGTGAGTTCACGGTTGGTTGACCATTTTAGAGTTGTTTCCAAAAACATAGTTTAATCTCATTCGGCTATCCAGCCGTGGGGGTTACCCCATAGTTCGAAAACGTTTATTAGTTAACCATCCCATGTCCACCTTCCCTGGCTATCCAGCCCGGCACTTTGGCCGTGGGGAGCTGCCCCAGTATTTTAAACTACCAGACTCGTTTATCATATCGACTACTAACAAAAGAAATCAATTGTGCCCTAGCGTCGGTGTTCTATCACCACCGACGTGCCATAGTCCATTAGTACACACCCGTCCAACTGGCATGGTATGAGGTTTGTTAAACCTAATAGCGCTATTAACTAATGACCCGCTCGCCATAGCCTCGGCGATTAAGTCGATACAAAAAGGGAGGGACTTCGCTGATAGATTTCTAGTCCAGTAAGTCTAATACGTCCCAACAGGACGAGGAATTTACATTCCTGAACACGTCTCAAAGGACGAGGAATCCCTATTCCTGTACCCATTCCCATTCCCACCGGGAATTTACCATGCTTTGTAGAAAAGTGTGAACTCACCTCGGTTTGCTCGGTTAGATTCTCAAATATAGTTAACAGTCAAGGTTGGTCAATCACGTCCTAATAAGGTACGGATAACAATCAGTTTCTCATGCATAACACGTATCCTACGTATGGTTTATTTGCACATTACTTCTACCACATAACAGGTACACACTTTAACGATTTATGCCCATATAAACTTCCCATCCATTCCCCACTCATAAACAAACATACGATATTGCATGTAACACATATAACATGTTAGATCATTCACCGGTAGCATACTCGACATTTAGACACGCAAGTCACAACTTATGTCATTTCAGCATTTATATTCGAAACCGGCTGTTTTTGGACATTTTAATAAAATAGTTAAATTATTCAAAAAATTCTCAAATTTTTACAGGATGTCTTAAACGTTCCATATTTTAATGTGTAAAAATATCGGGGTCCGGTTCATTACCAATATTTTATAAAAATTCATATTCCGGACTGAACTCAGATTTATGTATTTCTGACCACAGTCCACGGAACAATTTATTAAAAATTCATTGAGTGTCCGATTTACGAAATTCCAGTGGGGTAATTACAAATGCATCGGTTGTCATTTACTGTACAAATTTCATGGTCCGATTCATCACAAAACTCTGGTTATGACTGAAAGTATAACACCCATTTATTGCTGTCAAAATTCAGCTTAAGTTGTTGTTACAAATCGACACTTTAAAAATAGTAAACGAAGTCCAAAAATTACGATTCCGGTGCCATTAGAACCGTATTTCATAATAACATATTTTAGATTCAAAATATCGGTTTTTCGTTGAGTTTAAGACCTGTTTACAGCCTGTTAAAGGCGGCTGAAAATACACATCAGCAAGCTGTTTTCAGTCTAATGGCTACTAAAACGCACACATATGCTTACCCTTCATTCTAATAATGATTTACAACAGGTTATAAGTTATTTACAGCAGACTAATACTCATATATTTCAGATTTATGATGCTTTACACATATATCTGTTAGGGTAGCAGACAGTTCAATGGCTTGTCTAACAGTAGTAGGGTTACTGCCAGTAACAATATCCTGAACTAGGTCAGGAAGACCATCAATATATTTCTCAATCGCCTTATCCAGAGGCGTAACCATAGTAGGGCATAACAAGCTCAATTCCTCATAGCGGTCAGTATAGGCTCGATGTTCCCCACTGTCTTGCTTCAAATCATCAAATTCTTTCTCCAACGCTCGCAGTTCATGACGAGGACAGAATTCCCTCATCATAAGAGCTCTAAGCTCGGCCCAAGTTTGTGCTAGTGCAATTTCAGCACCCCGGTCTCTCATAATCCCGTTCCACCACGTAAGAGCCCTCTTCTGAAACACGCTCGAAGAAAACTCGACCTTGCGATTTTCAGGACACTGAACGTGACGAAACGTATTCTCAATGCTCTCGAACCATTGAAGAAGCCCAGTTGCTCCCTCAGAACCACTAAACTTGAGCAGTTTAGCCGAGTTGAAACTCTTGAAGTTGGATGGAGCATTGTTGTTGTTGATGGCTTGCATCATTTGAGAATAAAGATTTGGGAAGGCAGCAGCCATTTGCTGCACGATGATTTCCGCCAGTTCGGCAGTCGCTATCTGGCTTTCGCGTCGAGGAGGCATTCTAAAAGAGGAAACATGAAAGGAAACAAGTGAGAGAATTAGACGAAAAGAATGAGATGAAACAAATCTGATGAAAGCAAGGATAGTGGTCATTTGTTTGTTACTACAAAGCAACAAACGACACACAATGACTAATCAAAGTAAATGGATTAAAATAATGTATCGCGAAGACATGCTCGCCTATAAGTGAACACTCATCCCAAGAATTCCCAGGTAAGCACAACTGGTCTCGCGTCTGATGAGATGTATACGAAGTGCTTGCCTAGACAGAAAACCCAGAATACAGGCATTCACCCTTCCAGTTTGCACGTGTTCACATTATTTAAAACCCAAAACCTTGACGAGATTTTGAAAATTCAAAGGGGTTCAAAACCATATAACAGAGGGTTCAAAACCTTACAATAGAGGGTTCAAAACCTTGTAATCAATCATCCTAGAACAGATGATTAGTTTTCAAAGCGGTTTTGAAATTTATGTTCTTGTTGTGGTCGTCGCCTAAGGATAGGTGACGGTATTGTTTTATGACTAAACGCAAGTAAACTCGCGTTAGGGTCCTAGAAAGGTTATAGACTAGGTCAAAGCATTACTAATAACCTAATTCCCTATAACCATTGGCTCTGATACCATCTTTTCTGTCACACCCCGACCACGTAGAACATACAAAACGTGGCGGAAATGTCGGGGAGTGTTGTAACAGAATTAATTGTTTCAAATCCATGGCAATCGAAGTTTCGTTTTATTGATTAAAAGTGTTACAATGTCTTAACAAGCAAAGAAATACAACATAATTAACTAGTCTTGCATCTTTTATTGTCACTAAAGCCCAAGTCTGCCTATGTGTATCTTGATCATCTTATGCAACAGCTCCTGAAAAACACATGTGAAAATAGGTACGTCAGCATAAAAATGCCTGTGAGATACATAGGTTTTGTGAAAATAGGTTTCATGACTTATGTTTGAGAAAATGTTTAGTCATGAACCTTGTAATTTGCTTTGTCTTGTAAATCATTTGAAAAACGATAATATCAGATGATATATATAAATAAATGAATAATGTATGATTAAATGAATAACCATTGTAAAATGAGTTTGTATCAGATAAGTTGTTTGTAAATCAATGTCTTGTGAAAAGTATGTTATTTGTATAAAATGTTCTATGTCTCAAACTGAAATGATTCAAATAACGCTACGATATGTAATACCACACAAACACTTATATATAGGAAGTACCAGCGGCGTATCCACCATGCTTGTATCATATTACACACGCCTCGTTACTTAATCACTTACTCAAACCAAATACCAAAGTAAAATGTTCATGTCTAATGTAAATCATGTAATATGTATCCAAAATGTAAGCATATGATGAATAACAAATGTACTAAGTACGCAACAATAGACATACGTAGCATGTGACCTGTACTACGTATACAACAATAGACATACGTAGCATGTGACCTGTACTACGTATACAACAATAGACATACGTAGCATGTGACCTGTACTACGTATACAACAATAGACCTACGTAGCATGTGCCCTGTACTACGTATACAACAATAAACATACGTAGCATGTGACCTGTACTACGTATACAACAATAGACATACGTAGCATGTGACCTGTACTAAGTATGCAACAATAGACATACGTAACATATAATGTAATGTAAAACGATGTACTAAGTAATGCACACAAATGGGCATACCTAGCATAAGATGTAATAAAATCATGTACTATAATGTACTAACAAACATAGCCGGTATATGATGTGAAAACAGGAAAGCAGGAAAGTAACAAGTAGGCACATGTGTTTCACCCCAAAACAGTTTAGAAAACAGTAAAAGAGGGGTCTATGTACTCACTTGAGATTGCTTAGTAGTCCTTGAGTAACAACCAAACAATGCTAGAGATCGCAGATATCAAACGGCACCTAATATAGGTAACTATGTTAATAAACCGGACCTAAGTCGAAGGATTTAGATAGAATGAGGGTTCGTAAACCAAACGAGTATAGAGACTCGTGTCATATGGTTTAACAAAGCCTACATACTAAATAAAGACTAACCTAATAGCTTACGACCCATTACGACCCGTTTAGGTAGCTTATGCTACTTTAACGCGTCGTTCGCGTGAAACGCGTTCGGACCGCCTAACTAGTCCTATGACAAGTGTTATATGCCTAAACATGTTACATAATCAGTTATGTGACAAAAGTTTAGGTTACATATGCTTAATTACCAATTATACATGAAAAGGGTATTCTGGTAATTTACCTAAGGCATATAAACTACCTATCATACAACTACTCAAACGATGTGACCATAGGGTATAACCTCGGAAGGTTATTCCCTATATACTATGATCACCTAATGTATTTGGTCGGATCCTAATGATCGACCAAACTGGGTCGGGTTCGAGGTATAAGCGATTTATTAGATCGCTTACCCTACGACCCTAGACAACGTGGTAATCAGTAGGCATAGTCCCAAGGGACTATAACCAACGTGATTACACTCACGTTGCGAAGTTCAAACGAACTTCGCATTGACCATAAGCTGGTCAACGCTGAAAGTCAAACAAAGTTTGACTTTCTGACTCGAAAAGCAATAAAAGAAAGAAAAGAAGGAAAGAATACTTACGAAGGGTCCCCGAATGCTAATTTCGATTCAAAAATCTCAGGTATGAAACAATAGTTTCAACTTAGAGTTTCGCAAATCAAAATTCTTGTGATTTTAAAGCATGGGGGTGGGGTATTTATAGTAAAAGGTCCACCGTTAAGATCGTTTCATGGAAACCGTGCCTTAATCCCACCCGTACAAGTGTCGGGACCTTATGGTAGCTCAAATTGATCCTTATCAGCTGACTAAGCATTTTAGAATGTGTGGTTGTGAGTGTAACAGCTGAAATCTGCTGTTAGATTCGATTAATCTGGTCAGAAGGGTCCACGCGGCCCGCTTCAGCATGTGAAGAATCTCAGGCGGGCCGCCTGGGAGTCACAGATCAGAAACAGTTTTGCATAATGACAGTTTCAGTCCCTGCATGTGTTTAAGCCCATTTCCGACACTTCTAAGGCCTGTAAAGCCAAATTTAAGGCCCTAAAATGATGCCTAAACATTGTGGACTTGAAACATGCTCAAAAATATGTCGGATGTCAGTTCGTTTGGTCGTATGAACGCGATGTTCGCTTAATTACGACGGAATGCGCATAAGCGCGAAAAACGATCCAAATGACGAAACGAATGGATTTTTCTTATGCCAAACACTAAAATAAAATATTTTAGTGCTTACATAAGTTTTTGGATGTCCGGATGTATTCAGAACGTAAGTTATGCGCGAAAATGCAAACTTGTGCACCTTTTGGCACTTTTAGTCCCTGAATGACACAAAAGTTTATTTTAGCACACCGAACCCCTCAAAGCCTATTTCTAAGCTATGTGAAGGATTTTTATGGTATGTTTAACTTATGGTCATGTTCCGGAATGTCTGTTACAGTTCAAATTGGCATACTTTCGCAGTTTGTCAACTTTAGTCCCTGTAAGCGATTTAACTTGATTTCGGCATACCAAACCTTCCAAAACTTATTTCTAAGTTATGTAAAGGTTATTTAAGGTATGTTAAGCCTATTTCACTATTCCGGAGTGTTCGTTGCATTGAACTGGTTATATCTACGCATTAGTGCGCGTATAACCTTCCAGAAAGCGATTTAGAGCTTGAAATCGAACAAGAGTTGATATGTGCAAAAGCTACACATATTTATACAAGTCCAAAGTATGAAATACAATATTTCATTTGTTTGGCATTTGTTTGATGGTTGAAGTGACACAGGTGTTACAGTCTCCCCTACTTTAGGAAATTTCGTCCCGAAATTTAGTTTTAGAGGAAACTTGTGGAGACAGCTGTGACGGTTTCGCCTTCAGACAAATCCATTGAGCCCTTAAGTAAAACTCTGGGCCATGTTAGGATTCTTAGCAAAGATGTCAACCCTCAAAGTGAAGTCCTTATAGTAACAAAACATGGAGTTTTGAACTATAGACAGGAGAACGTTTCCCGTGAAGAATTATCATAGGAAACTTGTGTGTGCTTGAAATCAGAATTGGGGAGTGTAAGAATAAATGACATTGGTCAAAGTCCAAGACTTCTTCCGTATCATTACTCTTGTCTCGGTAGGTCTTAACACATGACAAAACTTCCTGTGGTTTCTGTGCACTGAATTCCATAATTATGTAGGCCTCCATAATTACGTAGTTCCTTGCACAGTCCGCACAGTTCATTTCATAATGCGTATGGGAAAAATCAAACGAAGAATCCTGTGGTGATCTAACTTGGCTACAATTGAGCCTCTTTAACTAGGTCACCAAAGGATTAGATCAACGAACAATTTCTTCAGCTAAACTACCCAAGAGAAATATTTAACTACATCAACGTAGGATGTATTTAACTAGATTGTCGAACCAATCTATTTAACTTAGATCGACGTAGGATCTCTTTAACTAATTTACTCAAGAAAAAAATCTAACTACATCAACGTAGGATGTATTTAAGTAGATTGTCGAACCAATCTATTTAACTTAGATCGACGTAGGATCTATTTAACTAAATCACCCAAGAAAATATCTAACTACATCAACGTAGGATGTATTTAACTAGATTGTCGAACCAATCTATTTAACTTAGATCGACGTAGGATCTCTTTAACTTATCAACACATGTTGTCCTTAGACTTTGGAATAGTACTTTATAATCCGAAGGACTTAACTACAACGTAGAAGTCCATTAAGGATTTAAGATAGTACCTTTTTGAATATCCTACTACGAATCCTTCATATGAAGATAAGAAAGATTCTATGAGGATTTGGATAACGAATATCCAGAGTATACAAAACACAAAATGCTTAAAAGGAAAGACAAGATGCATAAACACATAGTCACATAACCACCAAATTGATTATCTATATCTTTAATTTGCAAGTTTTGTTTTGTTAATTACGTACATGCATTTAAAGCACACTAGGAATCCATTTCATGGATTTCATTTGGTACTTTAAACATTAGCAAGAATCTATCTATGAAGATAGAAAGATCTTCCAAAAATTCGATTTCGTTTTCAAGAAAACGCAATATTCGAATTAAGGTACACAAAAATTTTAAGATACGGAAATACCCTTAGGTACCCTATTAAGAATTTATAGTGGTACGTTGGGTATTCATACAGAGTTGTAACTTGCGCCTTGTACTTCGTTTCTTTGCAAGAGACGAGTACTAAGGATTTCCATGGAAAACGAAAGAGATAATAAAATGGAAGAAATTACGGGGTAGTCTGTTCTTCAAGGAATACGATTCCTTGATTGTAGGTATTGTAGGGGATACGTTGTTTATACATGCCATCATATTTGTACATTGCAATGTAAAATAAAAATTTATTTATAAACAACACCAACTGTTTCATGGACCTTGACAACAAAAGAAAATAATACATAAGGCTTGATTATTTCTTAACAACATTGTCTTCTAGTTGGTCCGATGCTCATCCTTGCGCTGGATTCGCATTAGCAAACTTTGGGCAATTTCTTCGGAAATGGCCCATCTCGCCACAGTTGAAGCAAGGACCTCGTGGAAGACGAGCTTCAGCAGGATTTACTTGAGGTTGGTTTGGACCAGCTTGGTTCGGGGTAAAACGACAAGCATTTGCCAGGTGACCGAGTCGCCCACATGATGCACACAAACGACACTGTAGGTGAGCTAAGTGGTGTGCATTACATTTGTCGCATATTGGTGCAGTACCGGCATAAGGTTTCCTTGCAGGAGGCTGAGCTGTTTGGTGGCGGATGCTTTGGTTGGGTTGAGCAGCAATCGCAAAATTCTGCGAAGCCTTACGTTTCTTAGAAGGTTCGATTTTGCTTTCCTTGGTTTCCTCCTGAACATTTGCTTCTGGTTTCTTGTCGCCTTTCCGAAAAAGTTTATTCTTCCTGATGTGGGATTCTGTTAGGGTAGCAGACAGTTCAATGGCTTGTCTAACAGTAGTAGGGTTACTGCCAGTAACAATATCCTGAACTAGGTCAGGAAGACCATCAATATATTTCTCAATCGCCTTATCCAGAGGCGTAACCATAGTAGGGCATAACAAGCTCAATTCCTCATAGCGGTCAGTATAGGCTCGATGTTCCCCACTGTCTTGCTTCAAATCATCAAATTCTTTCTCCAACGCTCGCAGTTCATGACGAGGACAGAATTCCCTCATCATAAGAGCTCTAAGCTCGGCCCAAGTTTGTGCTAGTGCAATTTCAGCACCCCGGTCTCTCATAATCCCGTTCCACCACGTAAGAGCCCTCTTCTGAAACACGCTCGAAGAAAACTCGACCTTGCGATTTTCAGGACACTGAACGTGACGGAACGTATTCTCAATGCTCTCGAACCATTGAAGAAGCCCAGTTGCTCCCTCAGAACCACTAAACTTGAGCAGTTTAGCCGAGTTGAAACTCTTGAAGTTGGATGGAGCATTGTTGTTGTTGATGGCTTGCATCATTTGAGCATAAAGATTTGGGAAGGCAGCAGCCATTTGCTGCACGATGATTTCCGCCAGTTCGGCAGTCGCTATCTGGCTTTCGCGTCGAGGAGGCATTCTAAAAGAGGAAACATGAAAGGAAACAAGTGAGAGAATTAGACGAAAAGAATGAGATGAAACAAATCTGATGAAAGCAAGGATAGTGGTCATTTGTTTGTTACTACAAAGCAACAAACGACACACAATGACTAATCAAAGTAAATGGATTAAAATAATGTATCGCGAAGACATGCTCGCCTATAAGTGAACACTCATCCCAAGAATTCCCAGGTAAGCACAACTGGTCTCGCGTCTGATGAGATGTATACGAAGTGCTTGCCTAGACAGAAAACCCAGAATACAGGCATTCACCCTTCCAGTTTGCACGTGTTCACATTATTTAAAACCCAAAACCTTGACGAGATTTTGAAAATTCAAAGGGGTTCAAAACCATATAACAGAGGGTTCAAAACCTTACAATAGAGGGTTCAAAACCTTGTAATCAATCATCCTAGAACAGATGATTAGTTTTCAAAGCGGTTTTGAAATTTATGTTCTTGTTGTGGTCGTCGCCTAAGGATAGGTGACGGTATTGTTTTATGACTAAACGCAAGTAAACTCGCGTTAGGGTCCTAGAAAGGTTATAGACTAGGTCAAAGCATTACTAATAACCTAATTCCCTATAACCATTGGCTCTGATACCATCTTTTCTGTCACACCCCGACCACGTAGAACATACAAAACGTGGCGGAAATGTCGGGGAGTGTTGTAACAGAATTAATTGTTTCAAATCCATGGCAATCGAAGTTTCGTTTTATTGATTAAAAGTGTTACAATGTCTTAACAAGCAAAGAAATACAACATAATTAACTAGTCTTGCATCTTTTATTGTCACTAAAGCCCAAGTCTGCCTATGTGTATCTTGATCATCTTATGCAACAGCTCCTGAAAAACACATGTGAAAATAGGTACGTCAGCATAAAAATGCCTGTGAGATACATAGGTTTTGTGAAAATAGGTTTCATGACTTATGTTTGAGAAAATGTTTAGTCATGAACCTTGTAATTTGCTTTGTCTTGTAAATCATTTGAAAAACGATAATATCAGATGATATGTATAAATAAATGAATAATGTATGATTAAATGAATAACCATTGTAAAATGAGTTTGTATCAGATAAGTTGTTTGTAAATCAATGTCTTGTGAAAAGTATGTTATTTGTATAAAATGTTCTATGTCTCAAACTGAAATGATTCAAATAACGCTACGATATGTAATACCACACAAACACTTATATATAGGAAGTATCAGCGGCGTATCCACCATGCTTGTATCATATTACACACGCCTCGTTACTTAATCACTTACTCAAACCAAATACCAAAGTAAAATGTTCATGTCTAATGTAAATCATGTAATATGTATCCAAAATGTAAGCATATGATGAATAACAAATGTACTAAGTACGCAACAATAGACATACGTAGCATGTGACCTGTACTACGTATACAACAATAGACATACGTAGCATGTGACCTGTACTACGTATACAACAATAGACATACGTAGCATGTGACCTGTACTACGTATACAACAATAGACCTACGTAGCATGTGAGCTGTACTACGTATACAAAAATAAATATACGTAGCATGTGACCTGTACTACGTATACAACAATAGACATACGTAGCATGTGACCTGTACTAAGTATGCAACAATAGACATACGTAACATATAATGTAATGTAAAACGATGTACTAAGTAATGCACACAAATGGGCATACCTAGCATAAGATGTAATAAAATCATGTACTATAATGTACTAACAAACATAGCCGGTATATGATGTGAAAACATGAAAGCAGGAAAGTAACAAGTAGGCACATGTGTTTCACCCCAAAACAGTTTAGAAAACAGTAAAAGAGGGGTCTATGTACTCACTTGAGATTGCTTAGTAGTCCTTGAGTAACAACCAAACAATGCTAGAGATCGCGGATATCAAACGGCACCTAATGTAGGTAACTATGTTAATAAACCGGACCTAAGTCGGAGGATTTAGATAGAATGAGGGTTCGTAAACCAAATGAGTATAGAGACTCGTGTCATATGGTTTAACAAAGCCTACATACTAAATGAAACCTAACCTAATAGCTTACGGCCCGTTTAGGTAGCTTATGCTACTTTAACGCGTCGTTCGCGTGAAACGCGTTCGGACCGCCTAACTAGTCCTATGACAAGTGTTATATGCCTAAACATGTTACATAATCAGTTATGTGACAAAAGTTTAGGTTACATATGCTTAATTACCAATTATACATGAAAAGGGTATTCTGGTAATTTACCTAAGGCATATAAACTACCTATCATACAACTACTCAAACGATGTGACCATAGGGTATAACCTCGGAAGGTTATTCCCTATAAACTATGATCACCTAATGTATTTGGTCGGATCCTAATGATCGACCAAACTGGGTCGGGTTCGAGGTATAAGCGATTTATTAGATCGCTTACCCTACGACCCTAGACAACGTGGTAATCAGTAGGCATAGTCCCAAGGGACTATAACCAACGTGATTACACTCACGTTGCGAAGTTCAAACGAACTTCGCATTGACCATAAGCTGGTCAACGCTGAAAGTCAAACAAAGTTTGACTTTCTGACTCGAAAAGCAATAAAAGAAAGAAAAGAACGAAAGAATACTTACGAAGGGTCCCCGAATGCTAATTTCGATTCAAAAATCTCAGGTATGAAACAATAGTTTCAACTTAGAGTTTCTCAAATCAAAATTCTAGTGATTTTAAAGCATGGGGGGTGGGGTATTTATAGTAAAAGGTCCACCGTTAAGATCGTTTCATGGAAACCGTGCCTTAATCCCACCCGTACAAGTGTCGGGACCTTATGGTAGCTCAAATTGATCCTTATCAGCTGACTAAGCATTTTAGAATGTGTGGTTGTGAATGTAACAGCTGAAATCTGCTGTTAGATTCGATTAATCTGGTCAGAAGGGGCCACGCGGCCCGCTTCAGCATGTGAAGAATCTCAGGCGGGCTCCCTGGGAGTCACAGATCAGAAAAAGTTTTGCATAATGACAGTTTCAGTCCCTGCATGTGTTTAAGCCCATTTCCGACACTTCTAAGGCCTGTAAAGACAAATTTAAGGCCCTAAAATGATGCCTAAACATTGTGGACTTGAAACATGCTCAAAAATATGTCGGATGTCAGTTCGTTTGGTCGTACGAACGCGATGTTCGCTTAATTACGACGTAATGCGCATAAGCGCGAAAAACGATCCAAATGACGAAACGAATGGATTTTTCTTATGCCAAACACTAAAATAAAATATTTTAGTGCTTACATAAGTTTTTGGATGTCCGGATGTATTCAGAACGTAAGTTATGCGCGAAAATGCAAACTTGTGCACCTTTTGGCACTTTTAGTCCCTGAATGACACAAAAGTTTATTTTAGCACACCGAACCCCTCAAAGCCTATTTCTAAGCTATGTGAAGGATTTTTATGGTATGTTTAACTTATGGTCATGTTCCGGAATGTCTATTACAGTTCAAATTGGCATACTTTCGCAGTTTGTCAACTTTAGTCCCTGTAAGCGATTTAACTTGATTTCGGCATACCAAACCTTCCAAAACTTATTTCTAAGTTATGTAAAGGTTATTTAAGGTATGTTAAGCCTATTTCACTATTCCGGAGTGTTCGTTGCATTGAACTGGTTATATCTACGCATTAGTGCGCGTATAACCTTCCAGAAAGCGATTTAGAGCTTGAAATCGAACAAGAGTTGATATGTGCAAAAGCTACACATATTTATACAAGTCCAAAGTATGAAATACAATATTTCATTTGTTTGGCATTTGTTTGATGGGTTTTCGGCCGAGAGGAAGCAAGGAGGGAGAGAGAGTTGAGAGTTTGAGTTGTGTGATGGAAGGTTATGTGGTGTTAAGCTTGGAACTTATAGACAAAACTCAAGATCATTAACCATTGGATCATATGTCTAATTGATATTAGACAAAGATGATTTAAATAATCATCAAAGTACAAAAGGGTGTCCCCTTGGGGACGAGTTCGGTTGGGGGGGGGGGGTCTCCAAGTTAGATTTCAACCAAGTATTTAAGTTATAGTTAGATGATTAGGAGGTGTAACCATTTACTAGTATGTTATGCATTGCAGCGGGTGTTAGGGTATTCGGGGACCCTAACTAGCTCAGAAAAATATAAACGATGTGTTTAACAATATTTTCATGTTCCGGGTAATGTCCGGTTATTCGGTTCGGTGTTGTTCCGTTAAAGTGCTTAATTAATTCGTAACGTGTCCTATGTATATATTTCTGTAACGTTTTTAATTTCTAACACTTAGGAAATCATAACGGACTATTTAATGACTTTTCTGTACATTACTAGTGTGTTTACAGGCGCATGTAAATATAACACAGATATCAGAAAGCAGTTAAGTAATTCCACACAGTCGTCAAGCACTTTCATTATCAATAATAAATTGTACGGAATACATGGAATTTTGAGGGTTGTCACATTCTCCCCCTGTTAAGAGAATTTCGTCCCGAAATTTAGCGCGTGGTTACTGAGGAAGCTAGTTAAGTTGCGTTGTTTTCCTGATTTTCCTGGGGTGTCACATCATCCCCTCGTTGATTTGGAATTTCGTCCCGAAATTCTGCAGTAGCTTCAGCCTCAGTAGTGGTTGCGTTTTTCTTAAACAGTTGGGGATACTTGAGTTTCATTTGATCTTCTCGTTCCCAGGTATACTCTGGGCCACGACGAGCATTCCAACGAACTCGGACCAGAGGTATCCTGGTATGCTTGAGGATCTTAACATCTCGATCCGTAATTTCTACTGGTTCCTCGACGAATCGCAGCTGGTCGTCGATTGTGAGTTCCTTAAGAGGAACTATGAGGGTCTCATCTGACAGACACTTCTTCAGATTTGACACATGGAAAACATTGTGAACTCTGCTGAGTTCTTCAGGTAGATTCAACCTGTAGGCGACTTTGCCAATTTTCTCGGTGACTTCGAATGGTCCGACATAACGCGGATTGAGTTTTCCTCGTTTGCCAAAGCGGACTACACCTTTCCAAGGTGAGACTTTGAGTAGCACTCGATCCCCAACCTGGAGCTCGAGTGGTTTTCTTCCCTTATCAGCATAGCTTTTCTGACGGTCACGAACTGCCGCCATTCGCTGTCGTATCTGGGCAATTCTCTCGGTGGTATCTACCACAAGTTCTGGGCCAGTGATTTGGCTGTCACCGACTTCTGCCCAACAGAGAGGTGATCGGCATTTGCGTCCGTACAATGCCTCGAACGGAGCGGCCTGAATGCTGGTGTGGTAGCTGTTGTTATATGAAAACTCCACTAACTGGAGGTGTTTTTCCCAGCCATTGCCGAAGTCGATTACGCATGCCCTAAGCATGTCTTCGAGGGTTTGGATGGTGCGTTCAGATTGCCCATCCGTCTGCGGGTGATAAGCGGTGCTCATATCTAAACGTGAGCCAAAAGACTTGTGCATTGCTTGCCACAGTTCTGAAGTAAAACGCGCGTCACGATCAGATATAATAGAGGTTGGCACTCCGTGCCTTGATACTACTTCCTTTAGATAAATGTCTGCAAGAGTAGAAAACTTATCCGTTTCTTTGATGGCCAGAAAATGTGCAGACTTGGTCAGTCGATCTACAATCACCCAAATGGTATCGTTTCCGTGTTGAGATCTAGGCAGGCCAGTAACGAAATCCATGGAAATTTGCTCCCTTTTCCATTTCGGGATCTCCGGTTGTTGAAGTAGGCCTGATGGTTTCTGATATTCAGACTTGACTCTCGCACAAGTCAAGCACTTGCTGACGTAGGTTGCTATGTGGGCTTTCATGCCAGGCCACCAATACGTAGTCTTGAGGTCGTGGTACATTTTATCCGAACCAGGATGTACCGAATAACGAGACTTGTGCGCTTCGTCCATCACAAGCTCGCGTAAGTTGCCATAAAGTGGAACCCAGATGCATCCGTTTACATAGTAGGCACCATCTTCCTTTTGTTCTAGCCGCTGACTCGATCCTCGTAGGGATTCAGCCCTGATGTTCTCTGCTTTCAATGCTTCAACCTGAGCATCGCGAATCTGAGCGGGAAGGTTAGATTGGATGGTAAGCTGTAAAGCACATACACGCTTAGGTAGAGTATCCTTTCGACTGAGGGCGTCGGCCACAACATTGGCCTTGCCTGGATGATATTTGATTGCGCATTCATAATCATTCAAGAGCTCAACCCATCGGCGTTGACGCATGTTTAACTCCTTTTGTTTGAAAATATGCTCGAGACTCCTGTGATCGGTGTAAATGGTGCACTTGGTACCGTACAGGTAATGTCTCCATATCTTAAGCGCGAAAACAACTGCTCCCAGCTCCAGGTCGTGAGTAGTGTAATTTCTTTCGTGAACCTTGAGTTGGCGTGATGCGTAGGCAATGACCTTGTCACGTTGCATCAACACGCAACCAAGTCCTTGGATGGAAGCGTCGCAGTAAACCACAAAATCATCTGTGCCTTCAGGCAATGAGAGGATAGGCGCGCTACAAAGTCTATCCTTTAGGTGTTGAAACGCAGATTCCTGTGCATCACCCCAGCGATAGGTGACACCCTTCTGAGTCAGTGAAGTGAGAGGTTGCGCAATCTTGGAGAAATCTTTTATAAACCTTCTGTAATATCCGGCCAAACCCAGAAATTGGCGGATTTCTGTTGGTGTGTGGGGTGCAGGCCAGTTCTTGATCGATTCAACCTTAGATGGATCCACATGAATTCCATCCTTGTTTACCACATGGCCTAAAAAGTGGACTTCGCGAAGCCAGAAGTCACATTTCGAAAACTTGGCATACAACTGCTCTTTTCGAAGAAGTTCCAGCATAAGCCGTAGATGCTGCTCGTGTTCCTCCTGACTCTTGGAATAGATCAGGATATCGTCGATGAACACAATAACGAACTTATCCAGGTAAGGCTTGCACACTCGGTTCATGAGATCCATGAAGACCGCTGGTGCATTCGTCAGCCCGAATGGCATAACCAGAAACTCGTAATGGCCGTAACGAGTTCTGAACGCTGTTTTGGAGACGTCCTCATCTCGGACTCTCAGCTGATGGTATCCCGATCTCAAATCAATCTTAGAGTAATAGCTCGACCCTTGCAACTGGTCGAACAAGTCGTCAATGCGTGGGAGAGGATAACGATTCTTCACGGTCACCTTGTTAAGTTCGCGGTAGTCAATACACATTCTGAAGGTACCGTCCTTCTTCTTCACGAATAACACTGGTGCTCCCCATGGCGAAGAGCTAGGACGAATAAAACCCTTTTCCAAGAGTTCTTGTAGTTGTGTGGACAGTTCTTCAAGTTCTGGTGGAGCTAGACGATATGGTGCTCGAGCTACTGGCGCTGCTCCAGGAGCTAGCTCGATTTGAAACTCAACTTGGCGATGAGGCGGAAGACCAGGTAATTCCTCAGGAAATACCTCGGGAAAATCGCGCACAATAGGAATGTCCTCAATTCTCTTCTCTTCCGCTGATGTGTCAGTAACGAGTGCTAAAATGGCAGTGTGGCCCTTTCGCAAACACTTCTGGGCCTTAAGGAAAGAGATGATGCCTTCGACAGCACCACTCTTGTCGCCACGAATCATGAGAGGTTCCTCACCAGAACAAGGAATGCGGACGATTTTCTCCTTGCAAACAATCTCCGCTTGATGATGAGATAGCCAATCCATCCCAATAACAACGTCGAAACTACCAAGTGTGATAGGAATAAGATCGATAGAGAAAGTCTGACCAGCTAAGACGAGGTTACAACCTTTAACTATGTGTGTGGCTTCAAGACTTTTACCGTTAGCTAGTTCTACCATGTGTTTGGTGTTCAGGAGTGTTGGAGTGCGCTTAAGCATTTGGCTAACCTTTAAGGACACATAACTAGTATCGGCACCCGAATCGAATAAAACAGTAACAAAGAAGTCATCCAGAAGAAACTTACCCATCATAACGTTGGGATCGTTCCTTGCTTCATCCTGCCCAATCACGAACGCACGTTCCCTGGCTCCATTGCCATCATTGTTTCCCCCATTATTGTTTTCGTTTCCCTGGTTGTTGTTGTTGTTCCGTTTCCGGTTCAACTGGGGACAGTTTCTCTTGAAGTGACCTTCATCACCACACTGATAGCATTCCTTGTTACCCTGCTGTTGCTGTTGGTTCTGTGGGACTTGTGGCTGCTGTTGCCGATTCTGATTCGCAGGACGTGAGCTCCTGCAATCTCTGGCTTTATGTCCAAGCTTGTTACATTTCTGACAACGATCCTTGTTGCACGGCCAGCTGTGGTGCAAACTACATCGTTTGCACTTAGGGTGATTTCCCCTGTATCCACCCTGACCTTGTTTTCCAGAAAACTGCTGACTGGGGCTCCGGTGTTCATTTGTCATTCATCGCTGGGGCTGGGACTGAACTGGAGTGGAACCCCTGCCCGAATTTCCATCCCACTTGCGCTTGTCACTGCTGGGAGCACCAGTAGCAGTAGTGCTAACACGCTTGGGTAGCTTGCCCTCTTCCACCGCCTGATCGGTGAGTCGGTGCGCCAAACGAATGACTTGCTGGATTGTGGAAAGGTTGGCCTCCACTACAGACCCTTGGATTTCCGGAACTAAGCCCCTGAGGTATAGCTTGATCCGTCTAGATATGGGTCGTGACAAGTTAGGACATAAGTCAGCCAAGTTGTTGGACCTCTTTGTGTACGCCTCAATTTCTGATCCTTCCATCTTCAAACCATAATACTCTGTTTCAAGTTCCAGGATGTCGTCCAGGTGGCAGAAGTCTTCCTTAATCAAATCCTTGAAGTCGCTCCAAAGGGTGGCATTCGCGTCTGCCAATCCGATCATCTGGACTTGTGTGTCCCACCAAGAATACGCTTTCCCTTGCAACATGCTGGTAGCGTACTCTACTCGTTTGCTGGCAGGGCTTTCACTCTCTTCGAATGCATATTCGATTCTTCGGATCCAGTGCAGAAGGCCGATTGCCCCTTCAGTGCCGTCGAAAGTGGGAGGTTTGCATTCCAGAAACGCCCTGAGGGTGCCCATGTGTGTTGGAGAGTGCATGGGTTGACTCCTTGATTGGGTTGCTAAGGCTTTAGCAATCCGTTCGTTAATCAAGGTCGTCAGCTGACCCTGGGTCATGTCGAGACGTCCACTCATGATCTTCATAGCGAAGCAACGTAAGTGAGGAAAGTGTCGCGAAAGTGCGTAAGTGTGGGACGACATTTGAGAGTAAGCACACAAGGTTCAAATAGCAATTATCACATTATCTACTACGCAGTGAGAACTATCTAACCGACAATATAACATAAATCATACCACTTATGGTGTCGAGTCTTACACGTGGAGCGAAGCGTCGTTGTGGATCGTTGAGCACTGTACTGGTTATAGTCTGGTTTTATCAAAAACTTTTCCCTTTTTAAAACCAAGTTCACTATAACCAATGGCTCTGATACCAATCTGTCACACCCCCAAAATCCACCATGCGGAGTATCACCGCTTGGAGGCGTGACATGACCAGGATCGAGCCACCAATCATATTGAACAACATACTTAAGTAAATAAAACCAAACACAATACGATTGGTGACCAAAAGGAAGTAAACCGATTTTAGGTTAACAACGGAAGCATAAAACAGAAGTTCAAAACATAAGTCCATAGTTCATAAGTTTAAAGTCCAAAACGTAGGTTTAATAAGTTCATAAAGTTTATTCATTAAGTACGGGACATATCAGTCCGCATCCCACAACGACCACCTCCATATGCAAGCTCCATAGCATCTAATGACCTGCAAAGCATGTAATAACGAGTCAACAACAAAGTTGAGTGAGTTCACGGTTGGTTGACCATTTTAGAGTTGTTTCCAAAAACATAGTTTAATCTCATTTGGCTATCCAGTCGTGGGGGTTACCCCATAGTTCGAAAACGTTTATTAGTTAACCATCCCATGTCCACCTTCCCTGGCTATCCAGCCCGGCACTTTGGCCGTGGGGAGCTGCCCCATTATTTTAAACTACCAGACTCGTTTATCATATCGACTACTAACAAAAGAAATCAATTGTGCCCTAGCGTCGGTGTTGTATCACCACCGACGTGCCATAGTCCATTAGTACACACCCGTCCAACTGGCACGGTGTGAGGTTTGTTAAACCTAATAGCGCTATTAACTAATGACCCGCTCGCCATAGCCTCGGCGATTAAGTCGATACAAAAAGGGAGGGACTTCGCTGATAGAGTTCTAGTCCAGTAAGTCTAATACGTCCCAACAGGACGAGGAATTTACATTCCTGAACACGTCTCAAAGGACGAGGAATCCCTATTCCTATACCCATTCCCATTCCCACCGGGAATTTACCATGCTTTGTAGAAAAGTGTGAACTCACCTCGGTTTGCTCGGTTAGATTCTCAAATATAGTTAACAGTCAAGGTTGGTCAATCACGTCCTAATAAGGTACGGATAACAATCAGTTTCTCATGCATAACAGTATCCTACGTATGGTTTATTTGCACATTACTTCTACCACATAACAGGTACACACTTTAACGATTTATGCCCATATAAACTTCCCATCCATTCCCCATTCATAAACAAACATACGATATTGCACTTAACACATATAACACGTTAGATCATTCACCGATAGCATACTCGACATTTAGACACGCAAGTCACAACTTATGTCATTTCAGCATTTATATTCGAAACCGGCTGTTTTTGGACATTTTAATAAAATAGTTAAATTATTCAAAAAATTCTCAAATTTTTACAGGATGTCTTAAACGTTCCATATTTTAATGTGTAAAAATATCGGGGTCCGGTTCATTACCAATATTTTATAAAAATTCATATTCCGGACTGAACTCAGATTTATGTATTTCTGACCACAGTCCACGGAACAATTTATTAAAAATTCATTGAGTGTCCGATTTATGAAATTCCAGTGGGGTAATTACAAATGCATCGGTTGTCATTTACTGTACAAATTTCATGGTCCGATTCATCACAAAACTCAGGTTATGACTGAAAGTATAACACCCATTTATTGCTGTCAAAATTCAGCTTAAGTTGTTGTTACAAATCGACACTTTAAAAATAGTAAACGAAGTCCAAAAATTACGATTCCGGTGCCATTAGAACCGTATTTCATAATAACATATTTTAGATTCAAAATATCGGTTTTTCGTTGAGTTTAAGACCTGTTTACAGCCTGTTAAAGGCGGCTGAAAATACACATCAGCAAGCTGTTTTCAGTCTAATGGCTACTAAAACGCACACATATGCTTACCATTCATTCTAATAATGATTTACAACAGGTTATAAGTTATTTACAGCAGACTAATACTCATATATTTCAGATTTATGATGCTTTACACATATATCTTCTCTTTATTCATCTTATTCATCTTTTATCCAAGACTAATGTAAGTTCTTTTAGAGTTTCATAAGTTTTCAACCATTAATCATCTATTAACCATAAAATACATGAACAATATGAAGATTTAAGAAACTTACTACTAGCACAAGGCTAGGGAAGTTCAAGTGTGGAAAAGTGGTGGTTAAAAGGAAGCGAGAGAGGTCCTTCAATTTCCGAACGCACCGAGCTCCTTTGTATGAGATCCTTAACACTTGTATACCCTTGGAACTTGCAAGATCAAAACCGAAAATGGATGGATGGTTGTGTGGGTGTTCGGCCGAGAGGAAGCAAGGAGGGAGAGAGAGTTGAGAGTTTGAGTTGTGTGATGGAAGGTTATGTGGTGTTAAGCTTGGAACTTATAGACAAAACTCAAGATCATTAACCATTGGATCATATGTCTAATTGATATTAGACAAAGATGATTTAAATAATCATCAAAGTACAAAAGGGTGTCCCCTTGGGGACAAGTTCGGTTGGGGGGGGGGGGGTCTCCTAGGTAGATTTCAACCAAGTAATTAAGTTATAGTTAGATGATTAGGAGGTGTAACCATTTACTAGTATGTTATGCATTGCAGCGGGTGTTAGGGTATTCGGGGACCCTAACTGGCTCAGAAAAATATAAACGATGTGTTTAGCAATATTTTCATGTTCCGGGTAATGTCCGGTTATTCGGTTCGGTGTTGTTCCGTTAAAGTGCTTAATTAATTCATAACGTGTCCTATGTATATATTTCTGTAACGTTTTTAATTTCTAACACTTAGGAAATCATAACGGACTATTTAATGACTTTTCTGTACATTACTAGTGTGTTAACAGGCGCATGTAAATATAACACAGATATCAGAAAGCAGTTAAGTAATTCCACACAGTCGTCAAGCACTTTCATTATCAATAATAAATTGTACGGAATACATGGAATTTTGAGGGTTGTCACAAGTCAGATAATAGAATTAGGGCCTAGGAGTAGGTCCAACATCTAAAATACATTAAAACCCAAGTGTGGATACGAGGGTTAACATATAAACTTTCCGGAAGCCAAACTATGCACTAAAAAGCACCCGAAACTTATCTAAAATGCTAAAATCAGCATAATTCAGCAACAATTCAGCTATAATCAGCTTTTAAGCACATTAATATCATGTATAATTTATGTTTTATTGTCCAAAATAACTTACAAAGTGTCGGGAATTAAAACTGCCACAAAAAGTGCTTCATAATTAGTGAAACTGCGCAATTAAGCACTTTAACGAACCGAACAACCGGACAATAACTGGGACATCAAAATTTGACTAGAAGTAATGTTTTTATGATATGAAACTAGTATTGATGCTAGAACACCTTAAAAATCATAAAAACCCCTAAACACACTTAAACATACTTAAAGCCCCTCGTTTGCACTTTAAACCTTCAACTTACCAAATTTTACACTTTACACCCCCCCCCCTCACCAAATCCGGTCCCTATGGGTCCCACCTAAAGATTTTACTTGATTTTATTATATTATATTAGATTTTATGTAGGGAATATTCTCATAATATACCATATGAAAGATTTGGAAGATCTTTATAAAAGCATAAACAAATCACACACCTTCATTCACTCATCTTCTACCTTTCTTCTTCCTTTGCTCACGGCTCAACACCCACACACTTACACATTCATTTTCAAACTTCAATCATTCAATCCATGGTGATCTAGTTGTGTATGGAGGCCATTTAGGAAGGTGTATGGTGCTAGAACTTGAAGGACCACCTTGTCGAGCTTTTAACCTCTTGATTTCTTCCTTGTTCATCATCTCCATTTTTGTGCCACTTCCCTAGCCATTAGAGCTAGTAGTAAGCTTCTTGATCACTAATTTAAGTCATGTTTATGTTATGTACAAGATTCACCATCTAAACAACTTAACTTCTAATGTTAAAAAAATGAAAAGATCTAACATATTCATGAAGAAAATAAGTGATTACATGAATTTTTAGTGTAAGTAATGAAGTTGTTTATGTTATATCTTGAGTTTATGATTAGATCAAGTATGTTAAAGCTTAGATCCACCAAGTTTAAGCATGGATCTTGAAGGATCCATGGTTAAACTTGAAGATCAACATGTGAAGCATAATGTGAACTTGAAATAGGAATTTTTACACATAAACTTGTAATCTTAAAGTAATAACGTGTGTGTTGAACTAATTTTTGAAACTAATATCTATGAAAAGTTTGTTAAAAGTTTAACACAAAGCTTGTTGATGAAAGATCTAAAGATATTAAGCATGGGTCTTGAAAGATCCATGGTTAAACATGATGTTAAAAATAATGATCCTTCTAATAAACATAAAAGTGTTTTTAGAATATGATTTACAAACTTTAAAGACCATTAAACTCATGGATGAGTTGGTTAATAAAATAAAGTTTCACATAAGTTTGTTTAAAATATTCAAGAACTCTTATTTTTGAAAAGATCATAACATGTTAAGTGTAGATCTAAAAGACTACACATTTTTAACAAGAAACAAGTTCATCATGATGTTTCATATGGAAAGATTAGTGTATGTTGTTGGTGATTATTGTTGAAACTTGTTTTAGTGTTAAAAAGAAAATAAACACATGTTTTGAAAACATGGGAAACCTTCATTTTTAGGGGAAACTCCGTTAAAAATTTTATAAAATTTTGACACTTAGAAAAAAAATATAAGTTGTGGCGAAACTTATTCCCTAAAAATTCACCTAAAAATATTTACCAAGGTTTCCCTAATTTTTGTAAGAAACTTCAAGTTAAGAAATGATTATTTCTTCAAGTTAAAGTTTAATATTAAGTATGTATATTTTTGAGGAAAATATATATATATATATATTTTGTGATCACCAAATTTTGTGCTAAGTGTATATTATGTGTACCATATGTAGTAGTGTATTAGGAACTTGAAAATACACATACAAATATATGAGAATACATAAGTATAGAAGTATACAAAAATCGAGTGAATAACGAGAATGATTATATATATTTTATAGCATGACAAAATACATATATTTCTTACAAGTCTTAAAAATATATTGTTTTAAGAAATATAATTCCGGAAAGTAATAAAAATCAAAGTATTGATTTTTGGTGAAAAATACAAAATACACAAGTATTTACATAAAATACAAGTATACTTTCCTAAGAATACTTGTACAAAAATAATATGGAGAATATTATTTCACAAAATACTTATATTTATTTTTGGGAAAATAATATAAGTAACATACATGAAAAGTTAAAAATATAAATTATTTTTAGCAACTTATTACCTGGAAAAGTCTACGAAAATGAATATATATTTGTGAAGTGAAATATATATTTACGAATAAGCTATACATACTCAACGGGCAAGACCCGACAAACATGGGCACGACCTCACAAAGAATGAACATACAAAGAACATATACATAAACAAAAGATGGTGACTTGTGGTGTGTGATACAAGTCTAGTGACTAACATACATAGAATACGTATAGGTCACGACGCTACAAAACCAACCGGTGAAGTTTACGGCGCAGGATACGCAAAGTTGTGAGTTCATGTCCCCACTTTTAAACTTTTACTTGTTTTCTAAACTTGGGGAAAATACATGTGCTATGGTATGTTGAATACAAAAACTAAGGAATGATACTATAGATCATGTGACATATAGGGTGCCATAAGCACCATTAATCAGTTACATACCAAGACCGCGGAACAAAAGGTTAGATCGAATGGGTTTCAGGCAACCACACTCTTGGCCACTCTTTTACCAAGCAGTGCTTTTGTGTCTCTAGTCGTGAATCGACAGTCATGGATCGACAACTAAAAATGCCTATGGTTTGGATGCTTCCTATGTCGTTACACATGTTAGTGGCCTTGCAACCCACTAGCGATCTCGTATTCCTTACATTCACAATACTTAATTACAGATACGTTTTACAAGTTACATACCATGTTTTCATACAAGTATAAAACATTCTATACAAAACTGCATGAACTCAAACCAACATTATGTTGACGATTTTCCAAAACTTACATGTATTTCAGGAAACAAGTTGGATCTTGGGCGCTGGTGTTGTTTTCAAGATGTAAATTTCAAGTTTAGATGTCATCCACTTTTGTTTGTATCATAACTTGAGGGTTTTGGTTGAAACTTAAATGGCTCGTGTTTGTAACATTTCAATCTTATGCATGGATGAACATCTTGTTTTAATCATATAGTTGTTTATTATAATTGAATGCAATGATATTGAGCAAGTCACACATCATACGCTTCCGCAAAAGTCTGGGTGTGACATTTTGGTCTTTGGATAGCGTCAGCTACACACATTAGTTTCTGACATCAACAGACTCCCCCTCAGCTGATGCTTCCAATCTCCAAAACTTTCATTCATTGTAGATCAGTGAACTAGCAATCTTTGATTAAACAAGTATCTCCAAATTCGTCCATATTTCTCTCTGCAATGTAGTAGAAGGATCCTACCATGCATCTTCACGCACCTTCACTTCATTCTTAATCTGCACTTTACTTGTATTCTACACTTCATTTT
Organism: Helianthus tuberosus; assembly: GCA_030545235.1. Lineage (NCBI taxonomy): Eukaryota > Viridiplantae > Streptophyta > Magnoliopsida > Asterales > Asteraceae > Helianthus > Helianthus tuberosus. The sequence continues at coordinate 105,276,065 of CM060355.1, forward strand.
GATAACTGCATCAATCTGTTTAGAAACACAAGCAAGTATCTCGAAAAACCATTAGTCTTTTTCACATTCAAGATAAACCAATATTTTTTCTTATCATGCAAAAACAACTACCTGTCAGTTCAAAACGGGAGACCTTTTAAAAGGAAAATATTTTTGGTATTTTTGATATTTTTTAAAACAGACTAAACTAACTGACAAATATATAAAATACATCTTTTTGTGAGAATTATGTGCAAGAAGATCATATCAGCAAAATCAAACTGTTTTCACTCTATTAGATAATTCTTTATATATTTTTTTGTGAAAAGCAGTCCAAGACGATTACCAGTATGTTTATCCACTTAAACAAAATGCATAAACATTTCAAGTACCTTTACCTTGTGATACTTTAAGGTATTATTATACTAATATACTAGTGTGTCCCACTTCAGGACATACCCCCGCGATCAAGGTATGCACAAAGGTTCCTCGTAGTAGGTGTAACACCCCAAAAATGTAAACCTTTTATTTAAAATAAAAGGTAGATAAATAAATAAGTGAACTAACTAGGATTTAAAATAATCTAGTTAGATAAAAATCTTGTAGTAACTTATAAGAGGGTTAAAGCACTAAACATGAACTAAATGAAAGTTAGGGGACTAAAAGTGGTTAAATTGAAAATAATTTTAATAAAACATAAAGTTAAAATCCAAACACACACAAGTGTGTGTGTGTCTGGATCGATCCAAGCACAAGGAGACCAGGAGAAAACCCCCAACCCTAGTTCACACTTAATCTCTCAAATTGAAGATCAAAATCCATTCTAAATCAAAATCCAAGCACGGAATAGTGATCCCCACTGAAAAAGGAGTCATAAGGTATGAGAATTTTATGAGAAATCTCTAGTGGAATTTCTAAGTGAACCTAGAGAATTCGAATTAGATGAGTGCATGCTTGTTATATGATGAAATAGGAACATTGTAGTGTCTACGAGTAAACCCTAGACAAGTATATGTTGAAATCATGCTTAATTCTAGTAAAATCCATGAACACCATGGAAGGTGAATAGTGGGTTTTTGTGGAACTTGATAAACACTAGGATTTTGATGGTTGTTCTAGTGTAAATTGATATTTATGAAGTGATTTCAGAATTATTGAGGTTAATATTTAAGTAAGATAGTTAGATTGATGTAAATTTGGGCTATATGACAAGTCATGAACTTTATAATGAACCATGTAAAAATTCTGCCTTTAAAGTGATTGTAAAAATGCCTCAAAGAAGGCTTAAAACTGAAAATTCGAGTTAAGACGCATATTTGTAATGTTTCGGCAAACTATGCGATATATGTTAAGAAAAGAGTTCTAAACATGCTATGGTTGAACTCTATAGGAAAGGAAGCCGGAGCGTCTAGTGGATAAGCCGGTGGTGAAGCGCGTTTGAAGGGTTTGCTCTAAAGGTATGTAACTTGATTCGTTACATTAAGTAAATTTGGTATTATAACATGTATAGTTGTGTTTAGAATAAAAGTTGTGTCGATTGAGGTGACGATGTGAAGGGATTTTTACATGTTTATCAAAGCAATTTCATCCATATGAAATAAAACCGCAGCGGAAATAATGTTTAAAACATGTTACTTTTATGATATAAACTTCATTTATAAGTAAAATCCCAAAACCCGGATCCATATATGAAGATGCATACTATCATACACAACCATAGGGTGTTTAGAAAACTACCTTCTTGGAGTACAAGGATGATGAAACGGATGATGCTTCTTGAATGGTTGCCTTCAAGTGTAGAAGGCCTCAAGCTTGTATACCCCAAGCTTCCAACAAACACTACGATTGTAGCTAGGATTTCAACACTTGAATCAAAAAACCGAAAACCTTAAGAACACCTTATGATGGCCTATTTTTTGAGAGAAAAAACACAAGTCTTTCACCATTTTTTTTGTCATCTAAAATGGTTATAAAAGTATGAGAGATGATCACCTCCAATCCACCCAATCACATGCCTTCTTACACATGCAAATGCATGAAAGGTAATTGGGCCAAAATGGTCTTGGAAAGACCATCCAATCAAAACCCATCTTACACATGCAAAATGCATGTAAACTAATTGGACAAAAAAAATCTTGGGAAGACATATGTTGGGGCCGATTTTTGGGAGGGTTTTTTTTAAAAGAAAATAAGTTTTCTTTTAATAATTTTAAGTCTTGTTTATTTTATAACTTTTATAAAATATAACACCATGTATTTACAAGACTTTATATAACCTTTTAAAATGTTATTTAACCCATTAAATAACAAAATAAAATATTCTCTCAAAATAAATTATCCATATAATTTATTAGTTTCTCAAGTGTAATTATTTAGAAAACCAATTTCTAAATATTGTAAGTGTTAATATTTATTTGTTTGATCATATCACAAATAAATAATATAAGTGTTTGTCTAGCTTGTTATTGGGTATACTCGACTTGGATCATAACGTACTAGCCACATCAATTTAATATGTGTCTTGGGCATACAGAGTCCAACACGATGTTCACTATTTGAATTAATAGATTAGGATTGGATTAAGAAGCGTTTGGTAGTTAATATAAATGGAGGATTCCATAGTTGAGCCGAACGGGTCGAATAATTATGTAGATAGTAGTGTTATAGTTTGATAGTGAGCTTTTGGCGTCGACAATCACAAGAGCATGAAGCCATATGTATGGTAATGAAATGCCGGTGATATTAAGCCCCGGTTGTAGGGTAAGAGCGCCATAAGGTTACTATCTCAATGATATAAAAATTGGCATAATCTTGTGGGTCAAATAATAGCATAGTGATATTAGTAATTTGGTACGAAATTTAATTTTTTGGGTATGATAAATGTAATGGGCATGTCGGTAATGAAATTACAGATGTATAGGAAAAAGAATCACCTAAAACGGACCTACGGATCAAAAGTTACGGACATTTGAAGTTGAAATTTGGAATTTTCAGAGTTGGCAGGAAATGCAGTTCAAAAACCTGCACCTGCTGGAAAATGCTATCCCCCGTGCCACGCCACGCCACGCCACGCCACGCGACAGGATCACTTAGATCCGGCTTGACACGCGAGAGACGTCACGACACGTGACATAATAAAGGATGTCTGGCGCGACACGCGACATGACCAATTCTGAAATTTTATTTTATTTTGATGATTCGATATTAGAACTTGTTTATATGCTTTATATCAATGTCAAAACTAACTTTTTAAGTGGTTTTGACTCTAGTTGACGATGGGCTCTTTCTGGATGGCGATCAAGCATGTTTTGAAGAACCGAACACGAACTTTTCAAACTTCCGCGTTAATTTAGTCTTGTTTAGACAATGTTTTTTATGTAAACAATTTACTAATCACGTTTTGCATATTTAAACTAGTTGGTAGTTGACTAGCATGTGATCACTTTAAAAACTTTGACTTAGTGTTTATGTTGAAGTAAAGTACTTTTTTTTATAAAATCCTGCATATTATTATTAAATTCGAATAGAAATTAGACGGTTGTTACAAGTTGGTAATCAGAGCTCAAGGTTGTCAACAAAGTGTTCGGTTCAAGCTTGATCGATTGTCCGGTAAGAATTAATTAATTATTTTAGTAGATCTTATCTCATGTAAGAAAAGAGGGGTAAATCAATGGGCACGGGAAGAGCGTGTTAACACACTCAAACCCGGAAAGTGCACTAAATGAGAACGGTCAAAGCAAGTTACGAACTTGGCTAAACCGAAGTAAATAAAGCTATGTTATAAATGAAATGTTTAATAATTAATGTAAACATTTCAGTTTCGAGATGACGGAAAGGAATGACGATGATCCGGTGCCGACAAGCACCGAACAAATGAAAGAAATAATTGCCGAAGAAGTGGGAAAGGCAATTGAGGGTAGTCTATCTGGTTTCATAGACAAAATTCAAAACACGGTGTTATCATTAGTCGAAGAATGAGTTAAAAGGTTGGAAGATAATGTCAACCTTATGAGAGAGAAATCTTGAGAACGTAAGGGATGTTCGTATAAGGAGTTCATGGCATGTAAACCGCCGATTTATAACGGGGAGGTTGACCCGATAATATGCCAAAGATGGCTAAGTGACGTCAAAGGGGTGTTTGAAAGGACCCACTGTGATGTAAGCGTATTTGTGGCTTACGGCACGGGTCAGTTGAGGGGTCAAGCCAAGGATTGGTGGGAAAACAAAAAGAAGGAGATAGGAGCCTAAGCGGCAAGGGTCATGACATGGGACGAGTTTAAGGTGCCATTCCTTAAACATCATAGTCCCAAGGCAGTCACCAACAGGATCAAGGAGGAGTTCATCCAGTTAAGACAGAGGGGTGAAACAATTGATAAAATCACGGGCATTTTTATGGATAAGCTAAGGTTCTGTGATGAGTTAGTGACTACGGAGGAGCAAAAGATATATTATTATTATAATGTGTTAAGTGCTGAATATCGGGAGTTTATGACTCCCTCAAAGTATGAAACCCTCGCGGAAATCATTAACACCGCCCGGGAGTGGGAGATCGAGTTGAAGAAACAAATCAAGAGGGGTGAACGAAGGGTAATGGATGTTAACCCGAGCCCTACAAAGAAAGCTCAAATGACTGAATCGGGGAAGAAGACGGATGTGAAAGGTGGATCGCCGAGTTGCAAGGTGTGTGGAAAGGGGCACAAGGGCGAGTGCCGCTTCAAGGACAAACCTTGTCCAATATGTGGGAAAAGGGGGCACACGGCATCTTAATGTCTGGGTAAAGTCTCAGTTTGTTACAAATGCTATCAGCCCGGTCACAAAAAGTCCGAATGCCCGGACTTAGTTGGAAAGAAAGACACTAAGGAATCCCCAACAGAAGCTCCAAAGGCGAAGGCTAGGTCCTTCCAACTAACAGCGGCTGAAGCTAAAATAGAACCCGATGTGGTCTCAGGTATATTCGCAATAAACTCGATTCCTGCACGTGTATTATTTGAAACGGGTGCGAATAAATCCTTTATTTCACATGGATTTATTCGACATCCTTCATTTGTATTGACGAAATTATTTGTGCCCTTAGAAGTTGAAATAGGGGACAACAAAAGTTTCATAGTTTGTGATGTTTGTCAAGGCTGTAAATTAAGTATCGATGACGATGAGTACTTGATAGATCTAATCCCGATGTCCATGGGAGAGTTTTAAGTAGTTGTTGGGATGGATTGGCTATCTCGACACCATGCAAAGGTCGTGTGTTTCCGTAAGGAGATAAAGCTAATATCTCCGAGCGGAAAACACGTCACCATCTTTCGTGAAAAAGGAGGCAATCCTATAATATGCTCGATGTTGAAAGCTCACAAGCTCATGAAGCATGGATGTAAGGCGTTTATGATATATGCGAATGAGCCCGAGAAAGAATCATTGAAGATTGAAGACGTACCGGTGATACGTGACTTCGAAGATGTGTTTCCGGAAGATCTACCGGGGATACCGCCTGAACGGGAGGTAGAGTTCGGAATCGAATTGGTTCCGGGCGCGAAACCCATAGCTAAAGCACCGTACCGGCTCACGCCATCAGAATTGCAAGAACTAATGTCGCAGATTCAAGACTTGATCGATAAAGGATTTATACGGTCGAGTGTGTCTCCTTGGGGCGCACCGGTACTATTTGTGAAAAAGAAAGACGGGAGCATGAGAATGTGTATCGATTACCGGGAGTTAAACAAACTCACGGTAAAGAATCGATACCCGCTTCCGAGAATAAACGATCTATTCGACCAATTACAAGGTTCGAATTGGTTTTCGAAAATTGACCTTAGGTCAGGATATCACCAATTAAAATTCAAAGAAGAGGATGTACCGAAAACAGCTTTCCGCACGCGATACGGACATTATGAGTTCCTCGTGATGTCATTCGGCCTGACAAATGCACGCGCAAATTTCATGGACCTCATGAACCGGGTTTGCAAGCCGATGCTAGATAAGTCGGTAATCGTGTTTATCGACGACATTCTGGTGTACTCGAAAAATGAAGCAGATCATGCGTATCATTTACAGGAGGTGTTAGAGACACTCAGACGAGAAAAATTGTAGCAAAATTTTCAAAGTGCGCCTTTTGGTTACGAGAGGTGCAATTCCCCGGCCACATCATAAGTGCCGACAGAATATTAGTAGATCTGTCAACAATAGAGGCCGTGTCAAAATGGGGCCCTCCAAAGAATCCTTCGGAAATTAGAAGCTTCTTAGGGCTTGCGGGATATTACAGGAGATTCATTCAAGATTTCTCCAAGATTGCGTCGCCGCTAACTAAGTTAACTCGGAAAGAGGAGAAATTCATTTGGGGTGTCAAACAAGAAAGAGCGTTCCAAACGCTAAAAGAGAAGTTAACCCAAGCTCCGGTATTAACGTTGCCGGACGGAGTCGAAGACCTGGTAGTTTATTCGGATGCCTCACTTTCGGGGCTCGGATGTGTTTTAATGCAACGGGGCAAAGTGATAGCTTATGCCTCGAGGCAATTAAAGGTCCATGAAAAGAAATATCCCACGCATGATCTCGAACTGGCGGCAGTGGTGTTTGCTTTAAAAATATGGAGGCACTATTTATACGGGGTAAAGTGCACCATATTTACTGACCACAAGAGTTTAAAATACTTCTTCGATCATAAGGAGTTAAATATATGACAAAGGCGGTGGTTAGAAATAGTAAAGGATTACGACTGCGAAATACATTACCACCCCGGAAGGGCAAATGTTGTGGCAGATGCCTTAAGCAGAAAATCAAATTATGTCCCAATACGAGTAAGGTCGATGCAGCTTGTTGTAACCTCGGGTATACTTGAACGTATCCGAGAAGCACAAGTAGAGGCAGTGAAAGAGGAAAACTTGAAAAAGGAAAGGATAGTCGGTCAGCTGAAGGATTTGGCGGATGGTAACAAAGGGTTGAAGACTCGATCCGGAAGAATATGGGTCCCAAATTCCTGTGGAGTTAAGACGCTACTACTTGATGAAGCTCATAAATCCCGTTATTCTATTCATCCGGGTGCAACCAAGATGTACAACGATCTGAAACAAAACTATTGGTGGCCCGGAATGAAGAGGGATGTAGTAAAGTATGTGGAGAAGTGCTTGACTTGTTTACAAGTCAAGGCGGAACACCAGAAACCATATGGAAAACTGCAACCGTTGGAAATCCCGGTTTGGAAATGGGAACATATTACCATGGACCTATTGACCAAACTGCCTAGGACGAGCCGGGGATTCGATGCTATATGGGTGGTTGTGGATAGATTGACGAAGAATGCTCATTTCATTCCTATACACGAGACATATACTTCGGAAAAGATGTCTGAGGTGTATACAAATGAAGTAGTGGCACGTCACAGAGTACCGGTATCCATTGTGTCAGACAGAGATACCCGGTTTACTTCAAACTTCTGGCGAGATTTTCAAGAACAGATGGGAACGAAGCTTTTTATCATCACCGCATACCATCCACAGACGGATGGGTAGAGTGAAAGAACAATACAGACCTTGGAGGATATGTTACGGGCGTGTATCATCGACTTCGGGGGAAGTTGGGACATTTATCTACCGTTGGCCGAATTTTCGTATAATAATAGTTACCATGCAAGCATCGGTATGGCTCCGTACGAGATGTTATATGGTAGGAAATGCAGAACCCCGGTGTGTTGGGGTGAAGTGGGTCCGCGTGAACTGGCCCACAAAGATGTTGTCCAAGCCACTAACGAGAAAATTGATGTGGTTCGAGCTCACTTGAAAACGGCCAAAGACAGGCAAAAGTCTTATGCCGACAAAAGACGAAAACCGATTGAATTTCAGGTAGGCGACATGGTTATGTTAAAGGTTTCCCCATGGAAGGGCGTCATCCGATTCCGAATGAGAGGGAAATTAAGCCCGAGGTTTATCGGGCCATTTAAAATCATTGAACGGGTCGGCAAGGTAGCTTATCGCCTTGAGTTACCGGAAGAATTGAGCGGAATTCATGGCACGTTTCATTTGTCACAACTCCGTAAATGTTTAGCTGAGGAAATGGCTTATATCCATTATGATGACATTGAAGTGGATAATAGTCTTAATTACGCAGTGAAGCCGATTGCGATTCTAGATCGTAAAGTAAAAAAGCTTGAGAAACAAAGTGATTAATCAAGTAAAGGTCAAATGGGAACACAGAAAGGGCTCGGATACCACATGGGAGTCTGAAGAAGAGATGCAACGACTCTACCCTACACAATTTGGTACGTATTTCCCGGTTTCAAGGACGAAACCCCTTTTAAGGGGGGTGGACTTGTAACACCCCGAAAATGTAAACCTTTTATTTAAAATAAAAGGTTGGTAAATAAACAAGTGAACTAACTAGGATTTAAAATAACCTAGTTAGATAAAAATCTTGTAGTAACTTATAAGAGGGTTAAAGCACTAAACATGAACTAAATGAAAGTAAGGGGACTAAAAGTGGTTAAATTGAAAATAACTTTTAATAAAACATAAAGCTAAAATCCAAACACACACAAGTGTGTGTGTGTCTTGATCGATCCAAGCACAGGGCGACCAGGAGAAAACCCCCAACCCTAGTTCACACTTAATCTCTCAAATTGAAGATCAAAATCCATTCTAAATCAAAATCCGAGCACGGAATAGTGATCCCCACTGAAAAAGGAGTCATAAGGTATGAGAATATTATGAGAAATCTCTAGTGGAATTTCTAAGTGAACCTAGAGAATTCGAATTAGATGAGTGCATGCTTGTTATATGATGAAATAGGAACATTGTAGTGTCTAGGAGTAAACCCTAGATAAGTATATGTTGAAATCATGCTTAATTCTAGTAAAATCCATGAACACCATGGAAGGTGATTAGTGGTTTTTGTGGAACTTGATAAACACTAGGATTTTGATGGTTGTTCTAGTGTAAATTGATATTTATGAAGTGATTTCAGAATTATTGAGGTTAACATTTAAGTAAGATAGTTAGATTGATGTAAATTTGGGCTATATGACAAGTTATGAACTTGATAATGAACCATGTAAAAATTCTGCCTTTAAAGTGTTTGTAAAAATGCCTCAAAGAAGGCTTAAAACTGAAAATTTGAGTTAAGACGCATATTTGTAATGTTTCGGTAAACTATGCGATATATGTTAAGAAAAGAGTTCTAAACATGCTATGGTTGAACTCTATAGGAAAGGAAGCCGGAGCGTCTAGTGGATAAGCCAGTGGTGAAGCGCGTTTGAAGGGTTTGCTCTAAAGGTATGTAACTTGATTCGTTACATTAAGTAAATTTGTTATTAGAATGTGTATAGTTGTGTTTAGAATAAAAGTTGTGTCGATTGAGGTGACGATGTTCACTATTTGAATTAATAGATTATGTGACACCTGTACCTATGCGACCATCAAACAAATACCAAATTTACGAAATATTGTGTTTCATACTTGGGATTTGTAAAAATACGTCTATTGTTTGCACATATCAATTCATGTTCGATTTCAAGCTTTAAATCGCTTTCTTGAAGGTTATACGCGCATTGATGGGTAAATATAACCAGTTTAATGCAACGAACACTCCGGAATAGTGAAATAGGCTTAACATACCTTAAATAACCTTTACATAACTTAGAAATAAGTTTTGGAAGGTTTGGTGTGTTGAAGTCAAGTTTATTCGCTTACAGGGACTAATTTCGACAAACTGCGAAAGTATGTCGATTTGTACTGTAACGAACATTCCGGAACTTGATCATAAGTTAAATATGCCCTAAATATCCTTTACATAGCTTAGAAATAGGCTTTGAGGTGTTTGGTGCGCAAAAATAAACTTTCTTGATCAATAGGGACTAAAAGCGTCAAAAAGTGCATAAGTTTGCATTTTCGCGCATATCTTACGTTCTGAATACATCCGGACATCCAAAAATTTATGTAATCATTAAAATATTTTATTTTAGTGATTGGCTTGATAAAAATCCATTTGTCGCGTAATTTGGACCGTTTTTCGCGTTCGTTCGTGTTTCGTCGTAATTAACCGAATAACGCAACCGTACGGCCAAACGAACCGACATTCGGGATATTTTTGAGCATGTTTCATGTTCCCTATACTTAAACTTCATTATTGAGCCTTGAAAATGGGTTAACGGGGTTTAAACGCATCAAAACATGCCTTGAACATGTGCAGGGACAATTTCTGCCATTTTGGCAAACTTTCTGGGAACTGGCACATGGTGGCGATGCGCCACCACCACATGAATCTGCCATGCAGGTCCATTTTCAGCATTTATCTTGAAGTTTAGGGGCTATTTTGTAACTTTTGCAATACCATTTGATGGTTTTGGGGCACCCCTAGTTTTGCAAAACCTTGTGCCCACTTGGACGGTCCAGATTGATGCTCGTTTATCGAGGAACGATCTTAACGGTTGTGCAAAAACTATAAATACCCCCACCATCTTCACTCTCAAACTCACACCTTGATTCTGAAATTTCTCTAAGTTGATGTGTTTATCACTTCATACTTGAGAATATTTGGAATCAAGCTTCCGTTCTTGGACCCTTTGTAAGTATTCTTTCGTTCTTTTACGCGTTTTTATCATGAAATTTAAACTTTGTTTGACTTTCTGCATTGACTAGTTTATGCTCAACACGAAGTTCGTTGAACTTCATAACGTGAGCGTAATCACGATGGTTATAGTCCCTTGTGACTATACCTACTTATTACCACGTTATTTAGGCATAGTGACGAGTCGTAGTTTCGGCCAAAATGCGTATTCTTGCGTATTTTGTAACTAAACTACTCTTGGGTATCAAAACCGTTTGTTTTGATATCAAACCTATTTTCAAACTTCGTTAAACATGTTATAACATGTTTAGCTCGTCACTTTAGGTTTAGTGCTTATAAAGGGTCGTAAGGTAAGCGGTCTAAACAACCTCTTAGACTTTCGAACCCGACCCGTTTGGTCGATAATTAGGATCCGACCAAACACATTAGGTGACCGTAGTTGTATAGGGAATAACCTTCCGAGGTTATACCTTATGGTCACTACGTTTAGCTAGTTGTATGATAGGTAGTTTATATGCCTTAGGAAAATTACCAAAATGCCCTTTTTATGCATAAATTCATTTTAAGCATATGTAACCTAAATTTTGACATCTAAACTGATTAGGAAACATTATTAGACATGTTAAGGCATATAATACTTGTCATAGGACTAGTTAGACGGTCCGAATGCGTTTTACGCGAACGACGCGTTAAAGTGGCGTAAGCTACCTAAACGGGTCATAATGGGTCGTAAGCACTTAGGTTAGGTTTCATTTTAGTATGTAGGCTTTGTTAAACCATATTACATGAGTTCCAATACTCATTTGGTTTACGAAACCTCATTCTATCTGATCTTCCAATTTAGGTCCGTTTATTTACATAATTACCTATATTAGGTGCCGTTTGATTCCGTGATCCCTCTAGCTTTGCTTGGTTGTTATTCAAGACTTCTAAGCATCCTTAAGTGAGTACATAGTCCCCTCTTTTACTGTTTTCCAAACATTTTGGGGTGAAACACATGTGCCTACTTGTTATTTTCGTGCTTTCCATGTTTTCATATCATATACTTGCTATGTTCATTAGTACACTATTAGTATATGATTTCATTATGTTTTGCTATGTATGTTCACTTAACATGCTAGCACAATTGTTTTACGTTTTGAACCATTTGTAATCATTGGATGTATGTGAACCATTTGAAATCATTGGATGTATGTGAACCATTTGTAATCATTGGATGTATGTGAACCATTTGTAACCATTTGATGTATGTGTACCATTTGAAATCGTTGGATTTATGTGAACCGTTTGTAACCATTTGATTTAGGTGAACCATTTGTAACTGTTTGAGCCATTGGGTTAGGGAAGTGATTAGGTAACGGGGCGGGTGTAATGTGTTAAAAGCATGGTGGATACGCCGCTGGTACTTCCTATATATAAGTGCTTTTAACACATTATATATCGTTGCGTTATCTAGATCACTTGAGTAAACGATTTCGAAACAATGTCACACAAGGATGTTTTCTGAATAATATAAACCATACGAGTTTTATTAACGAGTTTTTATGAGATATTTTACAATTTGATTTAATAAAACAAATGTTTTGGAGTTAAGAATCATGGCTACGAGATTTTGAAAATTATAACCAACTTGATTTGAGTTGGTTTATTTATGTCGTAATATTATACTTTTCAAAACAAGGTTTTTAAATAAGTATTGCAACATGTAAAACGAGCCATGAATCTGACACTCATATAAAACCTATGTACTCGCCGGCATTTTTATGCTGACGTATTTTCACGTGTGTTTCAGGTACCATAGTTGATGATGTTTGATGATGATTTTTGTGTACGCTCACATAGGAATGGACGAGGCCTTAGTGACTTAATAACAATGAAAGTCTATTTGTTCTTGTTTTGTTTCTAATTCCAATGTAATGTAATACGTTTAATTTAATAAAACGAAACTGTTTAATCCATGGTTGTGATACAATGATTCTGTTACAACACTCCCCGATGTTTCCGCCACGTTTTATTGTTTTACATGGTCGGGGTGTGAAAGAAAAGTTGGTATCAGAGCCAATGGTTATAGGGAATTAGGTTATTAGTAATGCTTTGACCTAGACTATAACCTTCCTAGGACCCTAACGCGAGTTTACTTGCGTTTAGTCATAAAATAATATCGTTGCCTATCTTTAGACAGCAACCACAATAAGAACACAAAATTCGAATCTGCTTTGAAAACTAATCATCTGTTCTAGGATGATTTATTATAAGGTTACGAACCTTCAAAGTTTTGAAATTCTCGTCAATGTTTGGGGCTACATAATGTGAACACGTGCAAACTGGAAGGGTGGGTGCCTGTACCCTGAGCTTTCTGTCTAAGGCTAGAGTGTTCGTACAAATCCGCAGTATCGGACCAGTCACTCTTACCTGGGAACTCTTGGGGTGAGTGTCCACTTATAGGCGAGCATGTCTTCGCGATACATTATGAGGACCTATTAAATTTGATTCAGCCTTTGTGTGTCGTTTGTTTACTTCGTGGTTCAAACAAATGACCGTCACCCATGATTTTTGGTCGGTAATTGTAACATCCTATTCTTACCCAATGCCATTTCATTTGTTTTCTCTCTAGTTTCCCCTTTTTAGAATGCCACCACGAGGCGAAAATCAGGTACCTATTGAAGAGCTGGCAGCTGTCATTACGCAGCAAATGACTGCTGCAATCCCGAACATCGTTGCTCAATGTAACCAAGCTCTCAACAACAATAATGCCCCCTGCAACTTCAAGACGTTCAACTCGGCTTAGCCATCAAATTTTTCTGGGTCTCAAGGAGCGACTGCACTTCTGCAATGGTTCGAGAGTCTAGAGAGCACCTTCAGGCATGTTCAATGCCCAAATGATCAAAAGGTAGAATTCGCATCTAGTGTCTTTGAGAAACGAGCTTTGACATGGTGGAATGGTGTGATGAGAGATAGGGGTGCCGATGTGGCACTGGCTCAAACGTGGGAAGAGCTTCGAGCTCTGATGATGAAGGAATTATGTCCTCGTCACGAGATCAGGGCCTTGGAAAGGGAATTCGATGATCTTAAGCAAGATAGCGGTGAGCATCGAGCCTACACGGATCGTTATGAGGAGTTAAGTATGTTATGCCCGAATATGGTTACGCCTTTGGATAAGGCAATCGAAAGGTACATTGATGGCCTCCCTGACCTAGTACAGGACATTGTGACTGGTAGTAACCCCACTACGGTTAGGCAGGCCATTGAGCTATCTGCTACCTTGACTGAATCTCAAATCAGGAAAGGTAAACTTTTACGAAAAGGTGATAAGAAACCAATCGAGGAATCGAAACCCAAAGGTGAACAGACTGAATCCTCCAAGAAGTCAAGGAAGCGAAAAGCTTCCCAGAACTTCGCCGTGGTTGCTCACAATGATCAAACTGCCCCTAACCAACCAGCTCAACCCCCTGCTAGGAAGCCATACAACGGAATTGCACCCTTGTGCAACCAATGTAACCTTCATCATCATGCTAGTGTGAAGTGCCGCAAATGCCAAATTTGTGGACTTATAGGTCATACAGCAAGAGTTTGCCGAGCTGCAGTTGCACCAAATCAAGCTGACAACAATCCTGCTCAAGCTCGTTTTCCACCAGGTTCTTGCTACAATTGTGGCGAGATGGGTCATTTCCGAATAAATTGCACAAAGCTTGCTAATGCAAATCCAACACAGGGATGAGCATCTGACCGACAAGAAGACAACACCGTTTAGAAATAATCACGTCTTATGTATTATTTTCTTTTGTTGTCAAGGTCCATGAAACAGTTGTTATCGTTGTTTATAAATAAATCTTTTATTTATAGTGCAATGTATTTATGTGGTTGCATGTATAAACAACATATCCCCTACAATACCGACAATCTGGTAATCGTATTCCTTGAAGAACAAACTACCCCCAAAATTCTTCCATTTTATGATATCTTGCGTTTTCCACGAAAATCCTAAGTACCCGTTTCTTCCAAAGAAACGAAGTACAAGGCGCAAGTTACAACTCTGGACGAATACCCAAAGTACCACTATAAATCCTTAATAGGGTACCTAAGGGTATTTCCGTAAATCCTAAAATTGTTGTGTACCTTAATTCGAATATTACGTTTCTTTGAAAACAAAATCGAATTTTCGGAAGATCATCCTATCTTCATAGATAGATTCTTGAAAATGATTAAAGTGCCAAATGAAATACACGGATTGGATTCCTGGTGTGCTTTAAATATCCGTGTCCAAAGATAACAAATTAAAGGTCAAATTAAACAAATATGTGATTATGTGCTTATGTGTTCCCTTTTATGTTTTTGTGTGATCCAAGTTTTTTTTTTTGTTATCCAAATCCTCGTAGAATCTTCCATATCTTCATATAAGGGATTCATAGTAGGATATCCAAAGGTACTACCTTAAATCCTTAATGGGCTTCTATGTAATAGTAAAGACCCTTGGATTATAATGTACTATTCCATAATTAGACCCCTTGAGTGGTCTAGTTAAATAGATTGATCCAAAAATCTGGTTAGGAATATCATGTGATGATATAGCTGAAAAGACTCCTTGGTGGTCTAATTAAAGAGATCATTTGTCGATCTAATTAAAAGGACCCGATGATAGTCTAGTCACACTCATCCCAGGTTTGATTTTCTTCCCCTTCACATTACAAAACAAACTGTGCGGACTGTGCAAGGAATTACATAATTATGGATGCATACATAATTATGGAATTCAGTGCACAGAAACCACAGCAAGTTTTGTCATGTGTCTAGAGTTGACTCAATTCATTTCCGTTTCTGAAGAATACCCATTGAGGAAAATGACTCATTCCATTCATTTTCGTTTCTAAAGAATATCCATCGAGGGAAATGAATATCCCTGATTTTTCTTTTTCTTTCATTTCCGTTTCTGAAGAATACCCATTGAGGAAAATGACTCATTCCGTTCATTTTCGTTTCTGAATAATATCCATCGAGGGAAATGAATATTCTTGATTTTTCCTTCATTTCCGTTTCTGAAGAATACCCATTGAGGAAAATGACTCATTCCGTTCATTTTCATTTCTGAAGAATATCCATCGAGGGAAATGAATATTCTTGATTTTTCCTTCATTTCCGTTTCTGAAGAATACCCATTGTGGAAAATGACTCATTCCGTTCATTTTCGTTTCTGAAGAATATCCATCGAGGGAAATGAATATTCTTGATTATTCCGTTCATTTCCGTTTCTGAAGAATACCCATTGAGGAAAATGACTCATTCCGTTCATTTTCGTTTCTGAAGAATATCCATCGAGGGAAATGAATATTCTTGATTATTCCGTTCACTTTCGTTTCTGAAGAATATCCATCGAGGGAAATGAATATCCTTGATTTTTCCTTCATTTTCATTTTTAAAGATTGTCCGATGATAGTCTAGTCACACTCATCACAGGTTTGATTTTCTTCCCCTTCACATTACAAAACAAACTATGCGGACTATGCAAGGAATTACGTAATTATGGATGCATACATAATTATGGAATTCAGTGTACAGAAACCACAGCAAGTTTTGTCATGTGTCTAGAGTTGACTCAGTTCATTTCTGTTTCTGAAGAATACCCATTGAGGAAAATGACTCATTCCGTTCATTTTCGTTTCTGAAGAATATCCTTCGAGGGAAATGAATATCCCTGATTTTTCTTTTTCCTTCATTTCCGTTTCTGAAGAATACCCATTGAGGAAAATGACTCATTCCGTTCATTTTCGTTTCTAAAGAATATCCATCGAGGGAAATGAATATTCTTGATTTTTCCTTCATTTCCGTTTCTGAAGAATACCCACTGAGGAAAATGACTCATTCCGTTCATTTTCGTTTCTAAAGAATATCCATCGAGGGAAATGAATATTCTTGATTTTTCCTTCATTTCTGTTTTTGAAGAATACCCATTGAGGAAAATGACTCATTCCGTTCATTTTCGTTTCTGAAGAATATCCATCGAGGGAAATGAATATTCTTGATTTTTCCTTCATTTCCGTTTCTGAAGAATACCCATTGAGGAAAATGACTCATTCCGTTCATTTTCGTTTCTGAAGAATATCCATCGAGGGAAATGAATATTCTTGATTATTCCGTTCATTTCCGTTTCTGAAGAATACCCATTGAGGAAAATGACTCATTCCATTCATTTTCGTTTCTGAAGCATATCCATCGAGGGAAATGAATATTCTTGATTATTCCGTTCACTTTCGTTTCTGAAGAATATCCATCGAGGGAAATGAATATCCTTGATTTTTCCTTCATTTTCATTTTTAAAGATTGTCCGTTGAGAGAAATGACAGGATTATGCCTTGCATAATCTTTGATGGGTTATTCTAGGCAAATAGATATACACCCTAGATTCCATGCAAGGCAATTATTTAACACAACGTCACAGACAGACTCCTACGAATAAATTTCGGGACGAATTTCCTAAAGTAGGGGAGACTATGACACTTGTGCCTCTACGACCATCAAACAAATACCAAATTTATGAAATATTGTGTTTCGTACTTGGGATTTGTAAAAATACGTGTATTGTTTGCACATATCAATTCATGTTCGATTTCAAGCTTTAAATCGCTTTCTAGAAGGTTATACGCGCACTGATACGTAAATATAACCAGTTTAATGCAACAAACACTCCGGAATAGTGAAATGGGCTTAACATACCTTAAATAACCTTTACATAACTTAGAAATAAGTTTTGGAAGGTTTGGTGTGGCGAAATCAAGTTTATTCGCTTACAGGGACTAATTTCGACAAACTGTGAAAGTATGCCGATTTGTACTGTAAGGAACATTCCGGAATTTAATCATAAGTTAAATATGCCCTAAATATCCTTTACATAGCTTATAAATAGGCTTTGAGGTGTTTGGTGCGCAAAAATAAACTTTCTTGATCAATAGGGACTAAAAGCGTCAAAAAGTGCATAAGTTTGCATTTTCGCGCATATCTTACGTTCTGAATACATCCGGACATCCAAAAATTTATGTAATCATTAAAATATTTTATTTTACTGATTGGCTTGATAAAAATCCATTCGTCGCGTAATTTGGACCGTTTTTCGCGTTCGTTCGTGTTTCGTCGTAATTAACCGAATAACGCAACCGTACGGCCAAACGAACCGACATCCGGGATATTTTTGAGCATGTTTCATGTTCCCTGTACTTAAACTTCATTATTGAGCCTTGAAAATGGGTTAACGGGGTTTAAACGCATCAAAACAGGCCTTAAACATGTGCAGGGACCATTTCTGCCATTTTGGCAAACTTTCTGGGAACTGGCAAATGGTGGTGCTGCGCCACGGCCTCATCTGGGAAGAAACTCAATTTCATCCAATGCAGGTCCATTTTCAGCATTTATCTTGAAGTTTAGGGGCTATTTTGTAGCTTTTGCAATACCATTTGATGGTTTTGGGGCACCCCTAGTTTTCCAAAACCTTGTGCCCACTTGGATTGTCCAGATTGATGCTCGTTTATCGAGGAACGATCTTAACAGTTGTGCAAAAACTATAAATACCCCCACCATCTTCACTCTCAAACTCACACCTTGATTCTGAAATTTCTCTAAGTTGATGTGTTTATCACTTCATACCTGAGAATATTTGGAATCAAGCTTCCGTTCTTGGACCCTTTGTAAGTAATCTTTCGTTCTTTTACGCGTTTTTATCATGAAAGTCAAACTTTGTTTGACTTTCTGCATTGACCAGTTTATGGTCAACACGAAGTTCGTTGAACTTCATAACGTGAGCGTAATCACGATGGTTATAGTCCCTTGTGCCTATACCTACTGATTACCACGTTATTTAGGCATAGTGACGAGTCATAGTTTCGGCCAAAATGCGTATTCTTGTGTATTTTGTAACCAAACTACTCTTGGGTATCAAAACCGTTTGTTTTGATATCAAACCTATTTTCAAACTTCGTTAAACAGGTTAAAACATGTTTAGCTCGTCACTTTAGGATTAGTGCTTATATAGGGTCGTAATGTCACACCCTGGCTTTGCGGAAGCGTGGTTATTTTGGTGTGACTTCTTAATACCATAGCTTAACCATAACAAAGCTATATGAAATAAAAACCATGCAAGATCATCCATTCTATTAAGTTTTGAAAACCAAAAACAATAACATTGTTTTAACTGAAACATGTTCTAACGACATTATTCGACAAACATTGACATAACAAAACACAGTTTAAGGATTTGTGACTTGTCCAGGAAAGAGTCACAACTCCCCAAACCCAGATGACCTCATGACTAGTGCAGCGGAAAACGTTCCATACCGTGCCAGATCCGTTAATTTCCTGAAATACATGTAAGTTGAAAAATCAACAATAATGTTGAGCGAGTTCATGTGTAAGTGAGTAAGTAAACCTTTGTGAGTATAAAAATAGTCTTGGTATGTAGCAAATAAGGGAATTGAGATCACCAATGGTTTGCAAGGCCACTGATATATGTGAAGTGCAAATAGGGAGACTCAAACCTAGCAGATTTCGCCACGGCATTAGTATGTGGACAAAGTCACCCCGAGGTCCGTTTCTAGTTTGGCCTGGGGCTGGGCTCGCTACACCCAGATAGATCTACCGCTCCTGTCCCTCGGTCCCGACATGAGGACTAATGGCCTCATATTGCTCCTACCCACTCACATGATCTAAGTAGTAAACCTCCTTAAGCTAACCATACCGTGTATAAAGTACTTGTAATCAAAGTAACATGTATTTCACCCCCGCAGTTAAGAAAACTGAAAACAGTTAGAGAAAAGGGGGACATGAACTCACAGTGAAGCGTCTCTACCAAGTATCTCCTGCTCACGCAGCTGTGCGACGACCTACAGGTGCTAATTTCTATTAGACGGACGGCCGTGCCTTAGCTTTATAGTTTAAGTCTTTGGGAAATAGTTAGACAACTATTTCGTGTTTACGTTCTGTATATACTTGGTAGTTAATCTCCTTCCCAAGGATGGGGGATTCAATACATGTGCGTTCATAAATATTTCCGTAAGTGCGTAAGTTACGTTTAACAATCGAGTGGTAATATAATTACCGATGTAACTTATATATTTATGGTGAAAGCGTTCGTATTACTTTGGATTCGTTAACGATCGTAAATATTATTTTTACTCTAAAAACAATATTTATGTATTTTCACAAAATAATCATAAACAGTGTGTGAAAAATATATTTATCACGTTAAATTCTGTGAAAATCCCACCTTCGAATATTTAGTAAATAAAGTCATGGCGAAATTTATATTTCGAAAACATGTCAAAAATAATTCTAACACTTGTAGTGTAAATAGTTCTAAGTGTTAGGTTTTTAGAAAAATTTCGCCAGAGTTTCCTCTGTAACTGGAGGTGGCCACGCTTTCAAGCGTATCATTTTCTTTTATAAATTCAATCAACAATTTTCTAAACAATGTTACACTAGTCAAGTGTAAAAACAATGCATTTTTCATGACAACATAAACTTGGCGTTTCATGAAAACGCGTAGTAATTTAGCGGTGCTTTTAGTGGGTTTAGTTACCCTCCAAAAATTATGACTTTTCAAAAAGACCCGTCTTTTGAACTTGGTGTGTCTTAGAAAAATCATTTGTAGATGTCTGGTCCATAAGACTATCCACTCACTTAGTTTACTTATTTTTCAAGAACTCGTTTTTGTTACCAAGTTTATGTGAAACATGGAGGTGATTCTTTTATGTAAACATTAGTCACCTCCTAACTTGTTAACATAAGTTTTTAATCTTATTTTAACAAGTTAGATTTTGATGTCCAACATCATCTTACTAGTAAGCAACAAAATAAATAATAACCACATCAAAACAATTTTATTTCAACAAGATTTCTTCTTATTTCATCTTCATACTAACTTTATGTTCAAGTTTGCATTTATGATCTTCTAGTGTTCTTTTTACATCACAACATAATTTTTAACCACCAAAAATATAAAATAAAAGATGATCCAAGAAGCTTACTACTAGCTTTGAAGCTAGGGAAGAAACACGAGAGAAAAACGAGTGGATAAAGGCAAACTAGAGAGGTCCTTGTCAAACCGCGAGCTCCACACTCCGTGATTCGCCTTGTTACACCTTGTAGTGGGTCTTGGAATACTTGAACACTATAAAAAAAATTGATGGTGGTGGCTATGAGTTTCGGCAGTAGCTTCTTAATGAAAGAAGGAAAGTTGTTGTTTTGTTGAGTGGGGTTTAGTGGGAAAGGTGGTGGTTATATGTAGATTAAGTCCTTTATCCATTGGTTAAAATGTCCCTAATAGTACAAACAAAATCACTCATATCTTAACACAATTTGCATGGGGAAAGAAAACCTTCTCAAATCTTAAGGTGGAGATGAAGGATTCGTATGGTGAGGTCCCACCATGACCGATTTCATGCAAAGAGGAGGGGGGTTATGTGAAAGTGGTTATGTAAACAAGTAAGTTCTTAAGGGGTGTAGAGTGTAAGTAATGTTAGTTCACTCATCTTTTTCACAATTCAAAAGTCAACTTGCATAGGAACTTGGAATATTTTCAAAAAAAAATCGTATGGTGGGGGGGTGTCAAGTGAAAGTTATTTAGTAAATAGGTGAGTAATTTAGGGGTGTTAAGTGTAATAGTGGTACACTAAATATCTTCTCACAATCCAAAGTTAGTTTTGCATGGGAACTTGATATATTCCTTGAGTTGGCACATGGGAAAACAAAAGTTGAGAAGAGGGGGCCATGTTTGTGCCGTCAATTTCATGGGGGAAAAGGTTAAGTTGGATTTCAACTAATTGTTAGGTAAGTAGTTAGTTAATTAGGGACTTTAAGTAGAGTATTAGAGTGTTGTGTCTTATAACGGGTGTTAGGGTATTCGGGGACCCTAACTGGCTCAGAAAAAGAAAAACAAAGTAAATGACAATATTTTTGTGTCCCGGTTTATGTCCGGTTGTACGGTTGGATATTACTCCGTTAAAGTGCTAAATAAGTATTTAAAGTGTCGTTATTATTTCTTTTAGTGACACAGTTTATTCCCGCCATTTTGGAAAGTGTCTAGTAATATTTTTCCAACTTTTTGCACTTTACTAGTTTAGATAAATGCTGAATGTTTATTTAAAGTGCAGAATTTTGTACTCAAAATACGTTTTAGGCACATCCGGTCACTATAACTAACACCTAGTGACGCAGTTCTACAACCCTCATTTCCCCACACTCTCTACAGGTGTAGTAAACTATCTCTGGCTCATACAGGCCTTAGAGGCAGTGTTTGCCTGATGCTGGCTTTATCAGCATGTTCAATAGGTTATCCGCTATTGTGCTACTGTGCTTTTTGTGCATCATGTTTGTCACTAAGGTTCCGTATGTAAATAATGTAGTGACGATAAGTAAAGTATGATGCAAGTAAGTACATGTATCAGATATCAAGTAGCAGTTCATCAGCTAGTTCAAACAAGCACAGTGATTAAGCAGTAATTAATCATTAATTAAGTCGTACGGATACCTGGTTTAGTGCGGGTTGTCACATTCTCCCCCCGTTAAATAAATTTCGTCCCGAAATTTAAGTTCTGCTTGTAGATGCAGGGTTCTTAGGAAAAAGGTGGGGGTATTTCTCTTTCATCCGGTCCTCACGCTCCCAGGTGTACTCAGGACCGTGTCTGGCGTTCCAACGAACTTTGACGAGCTTGACACTGCTCCGGCGGGTCTTGTTAACTTTCCAATCCGTGACCTCAACAGGTTCTTCAACGAAGTGGAGCGTGTCATCAACATGAATCTCGTCGGTGGGAATAGCAACGTCAACTTGAGTTGGACTTTTCTTCAGGTTGGATACATGAAATGTATTGTGAACACCATTCAGTTCAGCAGGTAGGTCCAACTTGTATGCTACTAGTCCTATTCTTTCCAGAATTCTGAAGGGACCAATGTAGCGCGGATTTAACTTCCCACGCTTCCCGAAGCGTGCCACACCCTTCCAGGGTGAGACTTTCAATAACACCATTTCTCCAACTTGGAATTCCACATGTTTCCGGTTTGGATCCGCATAGGCCTTTTGTCTGTGGCGAGCTGCTTCGATGCGTTTAAGAATCTGTGCAATCTTGTCTGTCGTCTCTTGGACGATTTCGGGACCAGCAAGCTGCCTATCACCTGCGTCAGCCCAACATAGGGGTGAGCGGCACTTGCGTCCGTAAAGGGCTTCGAATGGCGCGACACCAATACTGGTGTGGTAGCTGTTGTTGTATGAAAATTCGACCAAAGGCAAATGCTTATCCCATCTACCGCTCAAATCCATAACACACGCTCTCAGCATGTCTTCCAAAGTCTGTATCGTTCGCTCGCTCTGGCCGTCAGTTTGCGGATGAAACGCAGTGCTCAGATTCAATTGTGAGCCAAAGGCTTCTTGGAAGGATTGCCATATCCTTGACACAAACCTTCCGTCTCTATCAGAGATGATTGAGAGAGGTACTCCATGGCGCGCGACGATCTCTCTCATGTAAATTTCCGCAAGTTTACTAGTACTGTCTTTCTCTTTGATTGGCAGAAAGTGTGCGGACTTTGTTAGGCGGTCAACTATCACCCAAATCATGTCATGGCCTCTTGGCGTTCTTGGCAATTTCGTAATAAAATCCATGGAGATTTGTTCCCATTTCCACTTGGGAATTTCAGGTTGTTGTAGAAGTCCTGAAGGCTTCTGGTATTCGGCCTTCACTTTAGCACACGTTAAACATTTGCTCACGTAAACAGCAACATCGCCTTTCATCCTAGGCCACCAATAGTAATCTTTGAGATCCTGGTACATCTTATCCGCTCCAGGATGGATAGAGTACCGTGATTTGTGAGCTTCATCAAAAATAACTTCCCTTAAACCACCAAACAGAGGAACCCAAATTCTTTTCTCAAAACGTAACGTTCCTTCCTCGTTTGGTACCAGTAGCTTCTCCATCCCGCGGAGATATTCCTCTTCAAGGTTTCCTTCCTTGAGAGCTTCTTTCTGCGCGGCACGAATGCGCAAGGAAAGATTGGTTCGTACAATCATTTCTAAAGCTCTAACCCTTATGGGCTTGATTCTCTCTTTACGACTTAGGGCATCGGCGACCACGTTCGCCTTCCCTGGATGGTACTTTATCTCGCAGTCGTAGTCGTTCAACAATTCAACCCATCGTCTTTGCCTCATATTCAACTCCTTCTGGTTGAATATATGCTGTAGGCTCTTGTGATCTGTAAAGATTGTACACTTCGTACCATAAAGGTAGTGTCTCCAGATCTTTAAAGCAAAAACCACAGCGCCAAGCTCCAAATCGTGTGTGGTATAGTTCTTTTCATGCACCTTTAACTGACGCGATGCGTAAGCAATAACCTTTTGGCGTTGCATCAACACACAACCTAATCCTTGACGCGAAGCGTCACAGTATACCACGAAATCATCTCTACCTTCCGGTAGTGCTAAGATTGGCGCGTTACAAAGCTTACTCTTCAATATCTGGAACGCTTCTTCCTGTTTGATTCCCCAATCAAACTTCTTATCCTTCTGCGTGAGGAGCGTCAATGGTTGAGCGATTTTTGAAAAATCCTCAATGAACCTTCGATAGTAGCCAGCCAAACCCAAGAATTGTCGAATCTCGGTTGGCGTCTTTGGCGTTTCCCAATCCTTGATCGCCTCGATCTTGGTTGGATCCATGTGGATTCCATCTCCATTTACCACGTGCCCAAGGAATTGGACTTCACGTAGCCAAAATTCGCACTTGGAGAATTTGGCATACAGCTGTTCCTTCTTCAGCAGCTCTAGAATGGCTCTAAGATGTTGCTCGTGTTCAGCCTTCGTCTTTGAATAAATTAAAATGTCATCGATGAATACAATCACGAACTTATCCAAGTACGGCTTGCAAACTCTATTCATCAAATCCATAAAGACTGCAGGTGCGTTTGTCAAACCAAACGGCATAACAAGGAACTCGTAGTGCCTATAACGAGTTCTGAAGGCTGTCTTCGGAATGCTTTCCTCTTGTATTCTTAGCTGATGGTATCCAGATCGAAGATCGATCTTTGAATAAAAGCTTGAACCTTGAAGTTGGTCGAACAGATCATCAATTCTTGGCAGAGGATACCTATTCTTGATCGTCAGCTTGTTCAATTCTCTGTAGTCAATACACATACGGAAACTACCGTCCTTTTTCTTGACAAACAGGACTGGAGCTCCCCAAGGCGAGAATCTTGGTCGGATAAAACCCTTGTCTAACAACTCTTGAAGTTGTGTCGACAGTTCCTGCATCTCAGACGGAGCAAGTCTGTACGGTGCCTTAGCCACAGGCGCGGCGCCTGGAACTAAATCGATGTGAAACTCTACTTGCCTCTGAGGTGGCAGTCCAGGTAAGTCCTCTGGGAAGACTTCTGGGTATTCCCTCACGACAGGGATGTCTTCGATTTTTGGCTCAGCAGCCTTTTTATCCACAATGTGTGCCAGAAAAGCAACACATCCTTTCTGCAAACACTTCCTTGCTTTCAAGCAGCTGATAATCCTCAACGGCGTCTCACGCTTCTCTCCATGAACCACAATTGTTTCGCCATCTTCGGTTGGGATACGGACAACCTTTTCGTGACAAACTATCTCAGCTTTGTTGCCTGATAACCAATCCATTCCTACCACCACGTCGAAGCTCCCCAACTGGACTGGTAGTAGATCTAGAGCGAACTCACGTTCTCCCAATTCGATCACACAACCTCTGATAACTTCATTGGCTTCTACTAACTTTCCATTAGCCAATTCGATTGAGTAGGGAATATCTAACTTATTAGCGGCTAACCCAAGCATTTTCTTAAATTCTAATGACACGAAGCTATAATCGGCACCAGTATCAAATAAAACGGATGCATAGCGTTGATTTACAGGGAACGTACCAGTAACAACGTTGGGGTCCTGGCGCGCTTCCCTTGCTTCGATGTTGAAAACCCTTCCGCGGGCTTGGTTCAATTCCGGGCAATTCTTCTTGTAATGCCCAAGATCACCACAGTTATAGCATCCGGGCCTTTGCCCATTTCCACCATCGTTTCCAACTTGATTGTTTCTCTGGTTGCGATTCACGGTGCCCGCTTGGTTTGCATTATAGACCCGATTTCCATTTCCTCCATTGTTTCCCTGTGGGCGATTCCCAATACCACCATGATTATTGTTTCTATTCCCATATCCTCCCTGGCCTCCCCGGCCAGCACTAGCCCAACAAGAATCTTTCGAGTGGCCCGACTTTCCACATGCTTCACATATTTTCACATTACAATGGCCAGTATGGTGGCGTTGACAGGTGTTACACTTGGGCTGGGTGCCCTGGTATCCTTTTCCTTTCTTCCCACTGCCAGCTGATCCTCCTTTCTTAACCGCCACACTGGCGCCCTGCTTGAAGTTTGAGAACTTCCGCTTGTTACCTCCTGACGACTCGACGTGAGTCTCTTTCTTCTTCGGCTCTGCTTCATCAAACTTGTTCAAACGAATAGCCTCCTCAGTGAGAGCTACGCTCAAATCGATCGCCTCAGTAATGGTCGCAGGCTTGGATGAGGTTACCATGCTTATGATTTGAGGAGCTAATCCCCAAATGAAACGTTCGATTCTCTTGAACTCAGGAGTGACCATGTAGGGTACCACATGCGATAAGTCATGGAACCTTTGAACGTATTCTGCTATCTTTGGACCGTCCATTTTCAAGTGCCAGAACTCGGTCTCCAATCGCTGGATTTCTGCGCGGGAACAGTACTTTTTGCGCATAAGTTCTTTTAGTTCGGTCCAGGTCAGCGCGTAGGCAGCAGCTTCGCCTAGTGTCTGTACTTGTAGATTCCACCAGGATAGGGCTCCATCTAGAAACAGCCCTGAGATATAGGTGACTTGCTGATCCAGTGCGCACTTGCTCATGCGAAGAACAGATTCGGTTTTCTCAGCCCAACGAACAAAGGCGACAGCACCTCCAGTGCCATCAAAGTTTACGGGCTTGCAGTCTAAGAACTGTTTGTAGGTGCATCCTGCACATATGTTATAACATATGAACGGCATTAGCATCATTGCTAAAGATATCCAATTAGGTCACGGTATGTCTTAATGACTTAGTATTACCGTGAGGTGGATTGTTATTGCCTTGGTTAATACTTCCGCTCGTTCCTGGCTGGGATGCTGCATACTGTGCTATGGCAGCAGCAATAATCTGCTGGAGTTCTGCCTCATTGGTTGGCATGCGTGTCTCACGTCTCGGCGGCATCTTCTAAAAGATGGTTTACGTTGGTCAGGCCATAGTAAAACGTACGTATATAGTAATAGTAATAGCACATAACATCTCATGTCATCAACACATCACAAATACCAATCACACAACATCCCAAGTCATAAAAATATAAATAAGTAATCAAGCGAATCAAATATGGTGAGAATACTGCGATTGCCATATATCGAGACCACATAGTAAGTGTATCAGTACATCCCTGTGTCATACAAACATCAATCAACTAGGGGCTACATCACCCCTGTCCAAAAACTATATCATGTCAGTGTCAAATACAACATCAAATACATGTCAACAAAAGTCAGGATCATAAAGTAGTCTCCAAAAATGCTGTGCAGTCCAACAATCGCCGTCTTCTCACCTTCGTCTACCCAAACAGCACTGATGAGCTCTATACAGATGGTGGTGGAGGAGGAGGAAAGTGGGTGTAAAACAAACGACGTAACTGGAGCCAGTCCGCCTCCATAGCCTGCTGAGTACGAATGATAGAAGCAACCTGCTGCTCTAGTGTAAAGAGACGGGCAGCATAATCTGGAGGTAAGGGTCGAAATGGCTGCAGAGGAGGGTGTGTCTGACCATGGCACTGGCATGATGGCAGCTGAACTCTCTCAAGCTCCTGTAGGCGCTGCGCGTGCGACTCGTGCTGGAAAACGAAAGATAACAAAACGTCCTCGATAGTGTGTCCCACATGGAACCGGTGGTAGGGATCAGTCGGTGGCATCGGAGAAGATGATGACCAAAGTAGTGGCTCACGGGTGGGATCAAAGGGTGCCACATGAAATGGAGCAACAGAGGGTGGAACAGATGATATCGGGGGCATGAAGGGGATAGGCATCGGTACATGTCCCAAAGGATGGGCTGAAGAACCCTCTCCAGGCCCCGCTGGAGGTACAAACTGAGGAACCTGAAAAGAAAAATCAACATGTCGTGAATCAGGGATCTGAGGTGGAAAAGGTGGAACATCCTCATCAGCAGGTATCCAACCGTGCTGTGCATGCTCATCTGGTGGATCCATGTGTGCCGCGAACAGTGCATGCTCGGGCTCTAGTGGGATGGGATCAGGTGGGGGAGCAACAAAAGGATGAACAGGTGCAATGTGCTCAACAGGATAGTCAACAGGTATATCAACAACAGGTAGGGGAACAACAAGATCAACAACAACATGATCGCCCTCTATCAAAGGAACATCCACGGGGAGATCATCAACAGGTGGGTCTGCTATAACAGGCTCAATAGGGATGTCAGCATGTACGGGATCATGCTCAAGTATGGGGTCTAGAGCGGCTGCCTGCTCAGGAGCGACGACAGGCTCGGGATCATCAAAAGCCATCTCGAAGTCAAACTCGGGGTCGATAGGGTCTACTGGGTCAGCTGGATCCTCCATGGGCTGATCCATAGGTATAAACTCGATATCACGATCCGGGTCGTATCCCGGGGGAAAGATAGGATCAGAATCCTCTATGTCATCATGGTCATACGCAAAGCTGGGAATAGGTGCAACAGAGAATGACTGGTCAGGATCAGAATCATGCGCAAAGTGCTGTGCGCTCAATGTGTGAGAAGGTGCGGATGCCACAGACTCGAAGGAGTCCGGGACAGGTGAATGTGCAGGCGAATCCTCAGCGGGAACGCCAGCGATCATCAGAAGATCGTCCGCAGGAAGAAGGGCCTCGCCCTGGATCTCATCCTCAAAAGGCTCATCCTCAAACAGGTCAATATCGCCATCAGCCTCAGCGTCAAGAGGGAAATCATATGCTGGATAAACGGCTAAGGGTATAGGGGCCGGAATCTCTACTAGAGGTAGGTACTCAGCGGGAGGGTCATCTGCAGGCTCATCAGCACCATCGGGTAGTGCGAAGGGCTGGAAATCATCCTCGTCAGTACTGGTATAGTCAGATGTGTACACCTCATGCTCGGAGGATGTGAGGTCATCAGATACGATAGGTATGGGTCCAGTGGTGTCCGAAACGCCAGTATCGTCTGAGTCCATAAGTCTGTAACATAAACACAATATGCTCAAATAATCAGTCACATAATCAGATAATCACATAAGTCACCAAGTAAGGTATCACATAATTCTCCTAGTTCACTAGCCAAATTCCTCCCAGTCTCGAAGACTGCTCTTTCCTCCACCTCGACCTCTTAGATCGAGTCTCGGTCCCCTTGACCGAACCTCAGCCTTCATGACTGAGCCTACTCTTCCTAGCCTCACTAGCCAACTACCTCGGTCACCTAGACCGAGCCTCGATCCTCCAGACCGAGCCTCAGCCCTCCAGGCTGAGCCTATAATAAATCAACGTGCTCAACTACCTCGGTTACCTAGACCGAGCCTCGATCCTCCAGACCGAGCCTCAGCCCTCCAGGCTGAGCCTATAAATAATAAAATGTGCTCAACATTTGTTTGTAAAAAGTTTTGGATCTGGACTTAAGTGGTATGCAGTAAAATGTTTTCGTGAGAGCCCTGGTGATCATAGTCTAGACTCGAGAAAGAATCCTAGTTCGCTATGATCAGAGCTCTGATACCAAGCTGTCACACCCTGGCTTTGCGGAAGCGTGGTTATTTTGGTGTGACTTCTTAATACCATAGCTTAACCATAACAAAGCTATATGAAATAAAAACCATGCAAGATCATCCATTCGATTAAGTTTTGAAAACCAAATACAATAACATTGTTTTAACTGAAACATGTTCTAACGACATTATTCGACAAACATTGACATAACAGAACACAGTTTAAGGATTTGTGACTTGTCCAGGAAAGAGTCACAACTCCCCAAACCCAGATGACCTCATGACTAGTGCAGCGGAAAACGTTCCATACCGTGCCAGATCCGTTAATTTCCTGAAATACATGTAAGTTGAAAAATCAACAATAATGTTGAGCGAGTTCATGTGTAAGTGAGTAAGTAAACCTTTGTGAGTATAAAAATAGTCTTGGTATGTAGCAAATAAGGGAATTGAGATCACCAATGGTTTGCAAGGCCACTGATATATGTGAAGTGCAAATAGGGAGACTCAAACCTAGCAGATTTCGCCACGGCATTAGTATGTGGACAAAGTCACCCCGAGGTCCGTTTCTAGTTTGGCCTGGGGCTGGGCTCGCTACACCCAGATAGATCTACCGCTCCTGTCCCTCGGTCCCGACATGAGGACTAATGGCCTCATATTGCTCCTACCCACTCACATGATCTAAGTAGTAAACCTCCTTACGCTAACCATACCGTGTATAAAGTACTTGTAATCAAAGTAACATGTATTTCACCCCCGCAGTTAAGAAAACTGAAAACAGTTAGAGAAAAGGGGGACATGAACTCACAGTGAAGCGTCTCTACCAAGTATCTCCTGCTCACGCAGCTGTGCGACGACCTACAGGTGCTAATTTCTATTAGACGGACGGCCGTGCCTTAGCTTTATAGTTTAAGTCTTTGGGAAATAGTTAGACAACTATTTCGTGTTTACGTTCTGTATATACTTGGTAGTTAATCTCCTTCCCAATGATGGGGGATTCAATACATGTGCGTTCATAAATATTTCCGTAAGTGCGTAAGTTACGTTTAACAATCGAGTGGTAATATAATTACCGATGTAACTTATATATTTATGGTGAAAGCGTTCGTATTACTTTGGATTCGTTAACGATCGTAAATATTATTTTTACTCTAAAAACAATATTTATGTATTTTCACAAAATAATCATAAACAGTGTGTGAAAAATATATTTATCACTTTAAATTCTGTGAAAATCCCACCTCCGAATATTTAGTAAATAAAGTCATGGCGAAATTTATATTTCGAAAACATGTCAAAAATAATTCTAACACTTGTAGTGTAAATAGTTCTAAGTGTTAGGTTTTCAGAAAAATTTCGCCAGAGTTTCCTCTGTAACTGGAGGTGGCCACGCTTTCAAGCGTATCATTTTCTTTTATAAATTCAATCAACAATTTTCTAAACAATGTTACACTAGTCAAGTGTAAAAACAATGCATTTTTCATGACAACATAAACTTGGCGTTTCATGAAAACGCGTAGTAATTTAGCGGTGCTTTTAGTGGGTTTAGTTACCCTCCAAAAATTATGACTTTTCAAAAAGACCCGTCTTTTGAACTTGGTGTGTCTTAGAAAAATCATTTGTAGATGTCTGGTCCATAAGACTATCCACTCACTTAGTTTACTTATTTTTCAAGAACTCGTTTTTGTTACCAAGTTTATGTGAAACATGGAGGTGATTCTTTTATGTAAACATTAGTCACCTCCTAACTTGTTAACATAAGTTTTTAATCTTATTTTAACAAGTTAGATTTTGATGTCCAACATCATCTTACTAGTAAGCAACAAAATAAATAATAACCACATCAAAACAATTTTATTTCAACAAGATTTCTTCTTATTTCATCTTCATACTAACTTTATGTTCAAGTTTGCATTTATGATCTTCTAGTGTTCTTTTTACATCACAACATAATTTTTAACCACCAAAAATATAAAATAAAAGATGATCCAAGAAGCTTACTACTAGCTTTGAAGCTAGGGAAGAAACACGAGAGAAAAACGAGTGGATAAAGGCAAACTAGAGAGGTCCTTGTCAAACCGCGAGCTCCACACTCCGTGATTCGCCTTGTTACACCTTGTAGTGGGTCTTGGAATACTTGAACAATATAAAAAAAATTGATGGTGGTGGCTATGAGTTTCGGCAGTAGCTTCTTAATGAAAGAAGGAAAGTTGTTGTTTTGTTGAGTGGGGTTTAGTGGGAAAGGTGGTGGTTATATGTAGATTAAGTCCTTTATCCATTGGTTAAAATGTCCCTAATAGTACAAACAAAATCACTCATATCTTAACACAATTTGCATGGGGAAAGAAAACCTTCTCAAATCTTAAGGTGGAGATGAAGGATTCGTATGGTGAGGTCCCACCATGACCGATTTCATGCAAAGAGGAGGGGGGTTATGTGAAAGTGGTTATGTAAACAAGTAAGTTCTTAAGGGGTGTAGAGTGTAAGTAATGTTAGTTCACTCATCTTTTTCACAATTCAAAAGTCAACTTGCATAGGAACTTGGAATATTTTCAAAAAAAAATCGTATGGTGGGGGGGGGGTGTCAAGTGAAAGTTATTTAGTAAATAGGTGAGTAATTTAGGGGTGTTAAGTGTAATAGTGGTACACTAAATATCTTCTCACAATCCAAAGTTAGTTTTGCATGGGAACTTGATATATTCCTTGAGTTGGCACATGGGAAAACAAAAGTTGAGAAGAGGGGGCCATGTTTGTGCCGTCAATTTCATGGGGGAAAAGGTTAAGTTGGATTTCAACTAATTGTTAGGTAAGTAGTTAGTTAATTAGGGACTTTAAGTAGAGTATTAGAGTGTTGTGTCTTATAACGGGTGTTAGGGTATTCGGGGACCCTAACTGGCTCAGAAAAAGAAAAACAAAGTAAATGACAATATTTTTGTGTCCCGGTTTAAGTCCGGTTGTACGGTTGGATATTACTCCGTTAAAGTGCTAAATAAGTATTTAAAGTGTCGTTATTATTTCTTTTAGTGACACAGTTTATTCCCGCCATTTTGGAAAGTGTCTAGTAATATTTTTCCAACTTTTTGCACTTTACTAGTTTAGATAAATGTTGAATGTTTATTTAAAGTGCAGAATTTTGTACTCAAAATACGTTTTAGGCACATCCGGTCACTATAACTAACACCTAGTGACGCAGTTCTACAACCCTCATTTCCCCACACTCTCTACAGGTGTAGTAAACTATCTCTGGCTCATACAGGCCTTAGAGGCAGTGTTTGCCTGATGCTGGCTTTATCAGCATGTTCAATAGGTTATCCGCTATTGTGCTACTGTGCTTTTTGTGCATCATGTTTGTCACTAAGGTTCCGTATGTAAATAATGTAGTGCCGATAAGTAAAGTATGATGCAAGTAAGTACATGTATCAGATATCAAGTAGCAGTTCATCAGCTAGTTCAAACAAGCACAGTGATTAAGCAGTAATTAATCATTAATTAAGTCGTACGGATACCTGGTTTAGTGCGGGTTGTCACACGTAAGGTAAGCGGTCTAAACAACCGCTTAGACTTTCAAACCCGACCCGTTTGGTCGATCATTAGGATCTGACTAAACACATTAGGTGACCATAGTTGCATAGGGAATAACCTTCCGAGGTTATACCTTATGGTCACTACGTTTAGCTAGTTGTATGATAGGTAGTTTATATGCCTTAGGAAAATTACCAAAATGCCCTTTTTATGCATAAATTCAATTTAAGCATATGTAACCTAAATTTTGACATCTAAACTGATTAGGCAACGTTATTAGACATGTTAAGGCATATAATACTTGTCATAGGACTAGTTAGGCGGTCCGAACGCGTTTTATGCGAACGACGCGTTAAAGTGGCGTAAGCTACCTAAACGGGTCATAATGGGTCGTAAGCACTTAGGTTGGGTTTCATTTTAGTATGTAGGCTTTCTTAAACCATATTACATGAGTTCCTATACTCATTTGGTTTACGAAACCTCATTCTATCCGATCTTCCGATTTAGGTCCGTTTATTTACATAATTACCTATATTAGGTGCCGTTTGATTCCGTGATCCCTCTAGCTTTGCTTGGTTGTTATTCAAGACTTCTAAGTATCCTCAAGTGAGTACATAGTCCCCTCTTTTACTATTTTCCAAATGTTTTGGGGTGAAACACATGTGCCTACTTGTTATTTTCGTGCTTTCCATGTTTTCATATCATATACTTGCTATGTTCATTAGTACACTATTAGTACATGATTTCATTATGTTTTGCTATGTATGTTCACTTAACATGCTAGCACATTTTTTTTACGTTTTGAACCATTTGTAATCGTTGGATGTATGTGAACCATTTGAAATCATTGGATGTATGTGAACCATTTGTAATCATTGGATGTATGTGAACCATTTATAACCATTTGATGTATGTGAACCATTTGAAATTGTTGGATTTATGTGAACCGTTTGTAACCATTTGATTTAGGTGAACCATTTGTAACTGTTTGAGCCATTGGGTTAGGGAAGTGATTAGGTAACGGGGCGGGTGTAATATGTTAAAAGCATGGTGGATACGCCGCTGGTACTTCCTATATATAAGTGCTTTTAACACATTATATATTGTTGCGTTATCTAGATCACTTGAGTAAACGATTTCGAAACAATGTCACACAAGGATGTTTTCTGAATAATATAAACCATACGAGTTTTATTAACGAGTTTTTATGAGATATTTTACAATTTGATTTAATAAAACAAATGTTTTGGAGTTAAGAATCACGGCTACGAGATTTTGCAAATTATAACCAACTTGATTTGAGTTGGTTTATTTATGTCGCAATATTATACTTTTCAAAACAAGGTTTTTAAATAAGTATTGCAACATGTAAAACGAGCCATGAATCTGACACTCATATAAAACCTATGTACTCGCCGGCATTTTTATGCTGATGTATTTTCACGTGTGTTTCAGGTACCATAGTTGATGATGTTTGATGATGATTTTTGTGTACGCTCACATAGGAATGGACGAGGCCTTAGTGACTTAATAACAATGAAAGTCTATTTGTTCTTGTTTTGTTTCTAATTCTAATGTAATGTAATACGTTTAATTTAATAAAACGAAACTGTTTAATCCATGGTTGTGAAACAATGATTATGTTACAACACTCCCCGACGTTTCCACCACGTTTTGTTGTTTTACGTGGTCGGGGTGTGACAGATTAGGATTGGATTAAGAAGCGTTTGGTAGTCAATATAAATGGAGGATTCCATAGTTGAGCTGAACGGGTTGAATAATTATGTAGATAGTAGTGTTATAGTTTGATAGTGAGCTTTTGGCGTCGACAATCACAAGAGCATGAAGCCATATGGATGCTAATGAAATGCCGGTGATATTAAGTCCCGGTTGTAGGATAAGAGCGCCATAAGGTTACTATCTCAATGATATAAAAATTGGCATAATCTTGTGGGTCAAATAATTGCATAGTGATCTTAGTCATTCGGTTCGAAATTTAAATTTTTGGGTATGATAAATGGAATGGGCACGTCGGTAATGAAATTACAGACGTATAGGAAAACGAATCACCTAAAACGGACCTACGGATCAAAAGTTACGGACATTTGAAGTTGAAATTTGTAATTTTCGGAGCTGGCAGGAAATGCAGGTCAAAAACCTGCACCTGCTGGAAAATGCTATCCCCCGCGTCACGCGACAAGATCACTTAGATCCGGCGCGACACGCGAGAGACATCCTGACACGCGAGAGACGTCACGACACGCGACAGAATAAAGGATGTCTTGCGCGACACGCGACAGGACCAATTCTGAAATTTTATTTTATTTTGATGATTCGATATTAGAACTTGTTTATATGCTTTATATCAATTTCAAAACTAACTTTTTAAGTGGTTTTGACTCTAGGTGACGATGGGCTCTTTCCGGATGGCGATCAAGCATGTTTTGAAGAACCGAACACGAACTTTTCAAGCTTCTGCGTTAATTTAGTCTTGTTTAGACAATGTTTTTAATGTAAACAATTTACTAATCACGTTTTGCATATTTAAACTAGTTGGTAGTTGACTAGCACGTGATCACTTTAAAAACTTTGACTTAGTGTTTATGTTGAAGTAAAGTATTTTTTTTTTTATAAAATCCTGCATATTATTATTAAATTCGAATAGAAATTAGACAGTTGTTACAGTAGGTGAGTATACTGAATTCATCCATTTTGTATTTACAACTATAAATAATTGGTGATCAGGTCAGTACTTTCATACAGCAAAGAGACCAATATCTAACGAGGGATAAGACAAATACCATTTTTTGTATGATTTATGTATTTTGCATATTTGAATGACTCTCCAGGAGAGCTTCTTTATTTATAGGTTTTGGCATTTTTAGCTCTTTTAAGATATCCTGGTTGTGCCGAGGTCAGCATGTATCTGGATGCTGTAGAAGGACAACCCTGATACCCCCGGATGATATAACAGTATGAAGACCCAAAACCTCGGATTTTGGCAATCTCTCAACGCAAGATTTAAGGTCATTAAACCATATGCCACTGATGTGGTCCCCACTCATACTCAGTTCGTTAGGTTTATATCACATTGGTAAGTTGATTATTTCATGTTTTTTGCCTACTAGTAGATCATATGATGAAGCTGCTATCACACTTAAGCATTTTAATTCATTTTCAGTGTGACAGTCTAACTTGCTGATGTACTATCATTTCTTCTTTTAGACACAGTGATAACTCAATTTTGATTTTCTATTTTTTTATGTTTTTAATTTTTCAATGTTTTTGTATTTTTCTTTAAACTTATAACTTAGTCCCCCTAAACTCACGCACTATCTAAACTCTTTTTGGGTTATGGAAACTTCTCCCCCTAAATTTTTGTTATTATGGAGTAAGTTTTAAAAACATAAATTTAAAACACAAACAGACTCCCACTTTAACCTGACACAAGGTTTTTCACTTTAGAAGTTTAGAATAATCATACCAATCACTATAGTAAATAGTTCGTTACCAATTTTAACCTACTATTCATCTCAGATGCTTTACAGGAATAACCACTGCAGAACACATCAAACAGTCCTTCTTGGTCATCCTGCACATTCTCAACAACTCAGTTAGACTTGAGAACCCAAACCTTACTGGTTTTGGGTCGACTATAAACATCCACGTAAGATGCTTCTAACCAATATCCATCACACCCTACAGGTGTCTTGGATGTTATCCCCGTTGTTGTAAAAAATTTATAATTTCCACAAGGTCTTTGATCACGAGAGTTCCAATAAACTCTCGAATTTCTCGACCTTTGAAAATCATTATCTTGATACCTTCTTTTACCATTATCATACCATGAATTCTGAAAAAAAAAATTGGATGTTGTTGAACATTTGAGTTACTAAAACCCCTATGTTCGTTTCTTTGTTGAAAATTTCGATTACTAGTAGTTTGGTATCGATTTTGATATCCAAAATTTCTATTCGGAGATCGATTTG
Organism: Helianthus tuberosus; assembly: GCA_030545235.1. NCBI lineage: Eukaryota > Viridiplantae > Streptophyta > Magnoliopsida > Asterales > Asteraceae > Helianthus > Helianthus tuberosus. Next base: position 105,312,874 of record CM060355.1, read on the forward strand.
ATTTACCATTAAAATGACTAAATTGTGGAGAAATGCTTCTTGGTCTATCAATCTTCTCGATGTTGAAGGTTTAGATTGAAATTCAAAAATGTCATGGATGTTGGTTCGTTTGGCTGTACGGTTGCGTTTTTCGGTTAATTACGATGAAAGTCGTAACGGACGCGAAAACGACTGAAATTGCGAAACGAATGGTATTTTTGCATTCCCATCAATAAAATACAATATTTTAATGACTAAAAAATTTTTGGATGTCCGGATATGGTCAGAACGTAGATTATGCGCAAATTTGCATACTTTCGCAGTTTTGACGCTTTTAGCCCCTGTGACCAAATAATTTTATTTTCACATACCAAACCCCTCAAAACTTATTTCTAAGCTATGTAAAGGTTATTTAAGGTATGTTAAGCTTATGTCACTGTTCCGGAGTGTATGTCGCGTTAAACTGATTACGTTTAAGTAACAGTTTGCGTATAACTTTCTAGAAAAGCTTCTCGAGAGTTCGAAATCATACGGGATTTGATATGTGTAAATGTCATTTGTAATTGTACAAATCCCAAGAATGAAACACAAGATTTCATTGGATTCGTATTTGTATGATGGTCGTAGAGGCACAAATGTCACAGTCTCCCCTACTTTACGAAATTTCGTCCCGAAATTTAATTCAGAGGAAACTTGTGAAAACAGATGTGGATGTTTCGCTTTCAAATGATCCTCTGTTCCCTAAGTAAAACTATGGGCCACGTCTGGATTTCCAGCAAACTTTGTTAATTTTATTCGTCTGTTGTCTATAGGAAAGAGTTCAGATCCATAGATTTAAACTCCATTCCAACAAGTTTGTGTATGATTGTACCGAACCTCAAGAGCGTCACGTGATTGTAAGTGATGTCCTTGTTGTAGTAAAATATGAAGAGCGTGTCATTTCGACAAGGAGTTGGAGTTTTGAATAACGGATGGAAAGGATGTTTCCTATAAAGACTATTATAGGAAACTTGTGTGTGCTCGAAATTGAAGTCAGAGAGATAAAACAACATTGGTCAAGGTCCTGAACTTCTAGTAACTTAAATAACGCTACGCTCGCAATGTAATAAGGAACACTTATATATAGGAAGTACCATCGATGAATCCACCATGCCCTAATTACATTGTTCTCGTTTCGTTATTCTTATCACTATAGGTTCTTACACATGACAAAACTTGCTGTGGTTTCTGTGCACTGAATTCCATAATTATGTATGCATCCATAATTACGTAATTCCTTGGACAGTCCGCACAGTTCATTTTATAATGTGTAGGGGAAGAAAATCTAACGAATAATCCTGTGATGACTTTGACTAGGCCACCATAGGGTCTCTTTAACTAGATCACCGAATGATCTCTTTAAATAGACCACCAAAGACGCTCTTCAACTAGATCACCAAGGATCTCTTTAACTAGATCGACGAATGATCTCTTTAAATAGATTGACGAACAATCACTTTAACTAGACCACCAAAGGGTCTCTTTAACTATATCAACACATGATATCTTTAACTAGATCAACACATGATCTCTTTAACTAGATTGACAAATTAATCTCTTTAACTAGACTTCCAAAGGGTCTCTTTAACTATATCAACACATGATATCTTTAACTAGATCAACACATGATCTCTTTAACTAGATTGACAAATCAATCTCTTTAACTAGACCACCAAAGGGTCTCTTTAACTATATCAACACATGATATCTTTAACTAGATCAACACATGATCTCTTTAACTAGATTGACAAATCAATCTCTTTAACTAGACCACGAAAGGGTCTCTTTAACTATATCAACACATGATATCTTTAACTAGATCAACACATGATCTCTTTAGCTAGATTGATGAATCAATCTATTTAACTAGACCACCAAAGGGTCTTTTTAACTATATCAACGAATGATATCTTTAACTTTGGAACAATACTTCACAATCCAAGGGTCTTAACTATTGCATAGAAGCCCATTAAGGATTTAAGATAGTACTTTTTAGATATCCTTCTAAGAATCCATCATATGAAGATATGAAAGATTCTACAAGGATTTGGATAGCGAGCATTTGGATCACACATAAACACATAACCACATAATCACATAACCACATAATTGTCAACTTGGTCATCAACTTGTCATCGATTTGTATAAATGCATTTAAAGTACACTAGGAATCCAATCAATGGACTTCAATTAGTACTTTAAACGTCCTCAAGAATCTAACTATGAAGATAGGGAGATCTTATAAGGATTCGGTTTTGTCCTCATTGAATCGTAACATACGTATTAAAGCACATAAAGAATCCAATTAAGGTCTTTGATATTGTGCTTTAAACATCCACAAGGATCTAACTATGAAGATAGGAAGATCCTATAAGGATTTTGGAATTCGTGTAGCGAGAAATTGTTTTGAAACCTTGTACTAGGTATGCTAAGTCAACATACGAAGTATAGTGTTTATGAAATCAAGGTGTTAGATATGCTAAGTCAACATATGAAGCAAATAGGATTCCTTGAAATCAATGTGCTAGGCATGCTAAGTCAACATACGAAGCAGAATGTCCTTGGAAATCGTGTACTACGTATGTTCAATCAACATACGAGCAGAGTGTTCTTGAAAATCGTGTACTACATATGCTCAGTCAACATACGAGCAGAATGTCTTTGAAAACTATGCAAGGGATCTTTGAAAGTATGCTTTTGAAACCTTATGTAATGTTTCTTTTTCTTTTTTTGAAATCGTGTAATAGGTGTATTAGGTAAATATGTTTATAAAATGTTTTAAAACCATGTGAAATGCCTTTAAAATCATGTTTGAGGTTTTTGAAAACATGGATGATGTTTTTGAAATTATGCACTTGGTATATTGGGAAAATATACTATGTTTTAATGTTTTTAAACCATATGAAATGTTTTTGAAATCATGAATTATGTTTTGAAATCATATACTATGTATATTGTTATGAAAACCAGAATGTGATGATATGTATATAGACATAACGCATAAGACCAATTAAGGAATTATGAAAAGTACTCTTAGATATCCAAGCAAGATTTAAAGTGGTACTTTAAATATTCGTCCAGAGTTGTAACTTGTACCTTGTACTTTGTTTCTTTAGAAGAAATGAGTACTTAGGATTTTTATGGAGATCGCGAGTGATCACACAATGGAAGAACTACGAGAGTTGTTTGTCTTGCAAGGAACACGGCTCCTTGGTGTCGGCATCGTAGGGGTATGTCATTCATACAAGTAACCACATTTGTTTTCGTACATCGAAATGCAAATAAAGATTTATTCATAAACCAAACATATTGTTTCAGAGTTCTTGGATAACAAAAAAAATAAAATATAAAGTTCAGTTGTTTTAAAGCAGCTTCATCTTCCAGTTGGCCAAGTGCTCATCCATGAGCTGGATTTGCATTAACCAGCTTTGGGCAATTGTTTCTAAAATGGCCCATCTCGCCACAGTTTTAGCAAGCACCAGGTGGAAAATGAGCTTGAGCAGGGTTGGCTTGAGGTTGGTTTGGACCACCTTGGTTCGGGGTAGTTCGACAAGCATTTGCTAAATGGCCAAGTCGCCCACATGATACACACTGACGACACTGTAGGTGAGCTTAGTGGTGAGCATTACACCTGTTGCACAGTGGTGCAGTTCCAGCATAGGTTTTTCTAGCAAGAGGCTGTGCTGGTTGGTTAGGTGCAACTTGATTGTTTTGAGCAACTACAGCGAAGTTCTACGAAGCCTTACGCTTCTTTGACTTCTTGGAGGATTCAGTCTTGTCATCCTTTAATTTAGTCTTGTCCAATGGTTTCTTTTCGCATTTTCGGAAAAGTTTACCCTTCCTGACTTGAGATTCAGTCAGGGTAGCGAATAGCTCAATGGCCTGTCTAACAGTGGTAGGGTTGCTACCAGTAACAATGTCCTGAACTGGGTCAGGAAGGCCATCAATGTACTTTTCAATCGCCTTATCCAAAGGCGTAACCATGGTGGGACACAACAGACTTGATTCCTCATAACGGTCAGTGTAGGCTCGATGATCACCGCTATCTTGTTTAAGATCGTCGAATTCCCTTTCCAGTGCCCTGAGTTCATGAAGAAGACAGAATTCCTTCATCATTAGAGCTAGAAGCTCTTCCGAGGTTTGAGCCATTGCCACATCGGCACCCCTGTCTCTCATCACACCATCCCACCATGTTAGTGCCCATTTCATTTGTTTTTTCTCTTGTTTCCCCTTTTTAGAATGCCACCATGACGCGAAAATCAGGTACCTATTGAAGAGCTGGCAGCTGTCATTATGCAGCAAATGACTGCTGCAATCCCGAACATCGTTGCTCAATGTAACCAAGCTCTCAACAACAATAATGCCCCCTGCAACTTCAAGACGTTCAACTCGGCTAAGCCATCAAAGTTTTCTGGGTCTCAAGGAGCGACTGCACTTCTGCAATGGTTCGAGTGTCTAGAGAGCACCTTCAGGCATGTTCAATGCCCAAATGAGCAAAAGGTAGAATTCGCATCTAGTGTCTTTGAGAAACGAGCTTTGACATGGTGGAATGGTGTGATGAGAGATAGGGGTGCCGATGTGGCACTGGCTCAAACGTGGGAAGAGCTTCGAGCTCTGATGATGAAGGAATTCTGTCCTCGTCACGAGATCAGGGCCTTGGAAAGGGAATTCGACGATCTTAAGCAAGAAAGCGGTGAGCATCGAGCCTACATGGATCGTTTTGAGGAGTTAATTCTGTTATGCCCGAATATGGTTACGCCTTTGGATAAGGCAATCGAAAAGTACATTGATGGCCTCACTGAACCAGTACAAGACATTGTGACTGGTAGTAACCCTACTACGGTTAGGCAGGTCATTGAGCTATCTGCTACCTTGACTGAATCTCAAATCAGGAAAGGTAAACTTTTCCGAAAAGGTGATAAGAAACCAATCGAGGAATCGAAACCCGAAGGTGAACAGACTGAATCCTCCAAGAAGTCAAGGAAGTGAAAAGCTTCCCAGAACTTCACCGTGGTTGCTCACAATGATCAAGCTGCCCCCAACCAACCAGCTCAACCCCCTGCTAGGAAGCCATACAACGGAACTGCACCCTTGTGCAACCAATGTAACCTTCATCATCATGCTATTGTGAAGTGCCGCAAATGCCAAATTTGTGGACTTATAGGTCATACAGCAAGAGTTTGCCGAGCTGCAGTTGCACCAAATCAAGCTGACAACAATCCTGCTCAAGCTCGTTTTCCACCAGGTTCTTGCTACAACTGTGGCGAGATGGGTCATTTCCGAAGAAATTACCCAAAGCTTGCTAATGCGAATCCAGCACAGGGATGAGCATCTGACCACCTAGAAGACAACACCATTTAGAAATAATCACGTCTTATGTATTATTTTCTTTTGTTGTCAAGGTCCATGAAACAGTTGTTATCGTTGTTTATAAATAAATCTTTTATTTACATTGCAATGTATTTATGTGGTTGCATGTATAAACAACATATCCCCTACAATACCGACAATCAGGGAATCGTATTCCTTGAAGAACAGACTACCCCCAAAATTCTTCCATTTTATGATCTCTTGCGTTTTCCACGAAAATCCTAAGTACCCGTTTCTTCCAAAGAAATGAAGTACAAGGCGCAAGTTACAACTCTGGAAGAATACCCAAAGTACCACTATAAATCCTTAATAGGGTACCTAAGGGTATTTCCGTAAATCCTAAAATTGTTGTGTACCTTAATTCGAATATTATGTTTCTTTGAAAACAAAATCGAATTTTCGGAAGATCATCCTATCTTCATAGATAGATTCTTGAAAATGATTAAAGTGCCAAATGAAATCCACGGATTGGATTCCTGGTGTGCTTTAAATATCCGTGTCCAAAGATAACAAATTAAAGGTCAAATTAAACAAATATGTGATTATGTGCTTATGTGTTCACTTTTATGTTTTTGTGTGATCCAAGTTTTTTTTTGTTATCCAAATCCTCGTAGAATCTTCCATATCTTCATATAAGGGATTCATAGTAGGATATCCAAAGGTACTACCTTAAATCCTTAATGGGCTTCTACGTAATAGTAAAGACCCTTGGATTATAATGTACTATTCCATAATTAGACCCCTTGAGTGGTCTAGTTAAACAGATTGATCCAAAAATCTGGTTAGGAATATCATGTGATGATATAGCTGAAAAGACTCCTTGGTGGTCTAATTAAAGAGATCATTTGTCGATCTAATTAAAAGGACCCTATGATAGTCTAGTCACACTCATCACAGGTTTGATTTTCTTCCCCTTCACATTACAAAACAAACTGTGCGGACTATGCAAGGAATTACGTAATTATGGATGCATACATAATTATGGAATTCAGTGTACAGAAACCACAGCAAGTTTTGTCATGTGTCTAGAGTTGACTCAGTTCATTTCCGTTTCTGAAGAATACCCATTGAGGAAAATGACTCATTCCATTCATTTTCGTTTCTGAAGAATATCCATCGAGGGAAATGAATATCCCTGATTTTTCTTTTTCCTTCATTTCCGTTTCTGAAGAATACCCATTGAGGAAAATGACTCATTCCATTCATTTTCGTTTCTAAAGAATATCCATCGAGGGAAATGAATATTCTTGATTTTTCCTTCATTTCCGTTTCTGAAGAATACCCACTGAGGAAAATGACTCATTCCGTTCATTTTCGTTTCTGAAGAATATCCATCGAGGGAAATGAATATTCTTGATTTTTCCTTCATTTCTGTTTTTGAAGAATACCCATTGAGGAAAATGACTCATTCCGTTCATTTTCGTTTCTGAAGAATATCCATCGAGGGAAATGAATATTCTTGATTTTTCCTTCATTTCCGTTTCTGAAGAATACCCATTGATGAAAATGACTCATTCCGTTCATTTTCGTTTCTAAAGAATATCCATCGAGGGAAATGAATATTCTTGATTTTTCCTTCATTTCCGTTTCTGAAGAATACCCATTGTGGAAAATGACTCATTCCGTTCATTTTCGTTTCTGAAGAATATCCATCGAGGGAAATGAATATTCTTGATTATTCCGTTCATTTCCGTTTCTGAAGAATACCCATTGAGGAAAATGACTCATTCCGTTCATTTTCGTTTCTGAAGAATATCCATCGAGGGAAATGAATATTCTTGATTATTCCGTTCACTTTCGTTTCTGAAGAATATCCATCGAGGGAAATGAATATCCTTGATTTTTCCTTCATTTTCATTTTTAAAGATTGTCCGTTGAGAGAAATGACAGGATTATGCCTTGCATAATCTTTGATAGGTTATTCTAGGCAAATAGATAAACACCCTAGATTCCATGCAAGGCAATTATTTAACACAACGTCACAGACAGACTCCTACGAATAAATTTCAGGACGAAATTTCCTAAAGTAGGGGAGACTGTGACACTTGTGCCTCTGCGACCATCAAACAAATACCAAATTTATGAAATATTGTGTTTCATACTTGGGATTTGTAAAAATACGTGTATTGTTTGCACATATCAATTCATGTTCGATTTCAAGCTTTAAATCGCTTTCTGGAAGGTTATACGCGCACTGATGCGTAAATATAACCAGTTTAATGCAACGAACACTCTGGAATAGTGAAATGGGCTTAACATACCTTAAATAACCTTTACATAACTTAGAAATAAGTTTTGGAAGGTTTGGTGTGGCGAAATCAAGTTTATTCGCTTAAAGGGACTAATTTCGACAAACTATGAAAGTATGCCGATTTGTACTGTAATGAACATTCCGTAACTTGATCATAAGTTAAATATGCCCTAAATATCCTTTACATAGCTTAGAAATAGGCTTTGAGGTGTTTGGTGCGCAAAACTAAACTTTCTTGATCAATAGGGACTAAAAGCGTCAAAAAGTGCATAAGTTTGCATTTTCGCGCATATCTTACGTTCTGAATACATGCAGACATCCAAAAAATTAAATAATCCTTAAAGTATTTTATTTTAGTGATTGGCTTGATAAAAATCCATTCGTCGCGTAATTTGGACCGTTTTTCGCGTTCGTTCGTGTTTCGTCGTAATTAACCGAATAACGCAACCGTATGGCCAAACAAACCGACATCCGGGATATTTTTGAGCATGTTTCATGTTCCCTATACTTAAAATTCATTATTGAGCCTTGAAAATGGGTTAACGGGGTTTAAACGCATCAAAACAGGCCTTAAACATGTGCAGGGACCATTTCTGCCATTTTGGCAAACTTTCTGGGAACTGGCAAATGGTGGCGCGACGCCATGGCCTCATCTGGGCAGAAACTCAATTTCAGCCATTGCAGGTCCATTTTCAGCATTTATCTTGAAGTTTAGGGGCTATTTTGTAACTTTTGCAATACCATTTGATGGTTTTGGGGCACCCCTAGTTTTCCAAAACTTTGTGCCCACTTGGACGGTCCAGATTGATGCTCGTTTATCCAGGAACGATCTTAACGGTTGTGCAAAAACTATAAATACCCCCACCATCTTCACTCTCAAACTCACACCTTGATTCTGAAATTTCTCTAAGTTGATGTGTTTATCACTTCATACCTGAGAATATTTGGAATCAAGCTTCCGTTCTTGGACCCTTTGTAAGTATTCTTTCGTTCTTTTACGCGTTTTTATCATGAAAGTCAAACTTTGTTTAACTTTCTGCATTGACCAGTTTATGGTCAACACGAAGTTCGTTGAACATCATAACATGAGCGTAATCACGATGGTTATAGTCCCTTGTGACTATACCTACTGATTACCACGCTATTTAGGCATAGTGACGAGTCGTAGTTTCGGCCAAAATGCGTATTCTTGCGTATTTTGTAACCAAACTACTCTTGGGTATCAAAACCGTTTGTTTTGATATCAAACCTATTTTCAAACTTCGTTAAACATGTTATAACATGTTTAGCTGGTCACATTAGGATTAGTGCTTATATAGGGTCGTAAGGTAAGCGGTCTAAACAACCGCTTAGACTTTCGAACCCGACCCGTTTGGTCGATCATTAGGATCCGACCAAACACATTAGGTGACCATAGTTGTATAGGGAATAACCTTCCGAGGTTATACCTTATGGTCACTACGTTTAGCTAGTTGTATGATAGGTAGTTTATATGCCTTAGGAAAATTACCAAAATGCCCTTTTTATGCATAAATTCATTTTAAGCATATGAAACCTAAATTTTGACATCTAAACTGATTAGGCAACATTATTAGACATGTTAAGGCATATAATACTTGTCATAGGACTAGTTAGGAGGTCCGAACGCGTTTTACGCGAACGACGCGTTAAAGTGGCGTAAGCTACCTAAACGGGTCATAATGGGTCGTAAGCACTTAGGTTGGGTTTCATTTTAGTATGTAGGCTTTGTTAAACCATATTACATGAGTTCCTATACTCATTTGGTTTACGAAACCTCATTCTATCCGATCTTCCGATTTAGGTCCGTTTATTTACATAATTACCTATATTAGGTGCCGTTTGATTCCGTGATCCCTCTAGCTTTGCTTGGTTGTTATTCAAGACTTCTAAGCATCCTCAAGTGAGTACATAGTCCCTTCTTTTACTGTTTTTCAAACGTTTTGGGGTGAAACACATGTGCCTACTTGTTATTTTCGTGCTTTCCATGTTTTCGTATCATATACTTGCTATGTTCATTAGTACACTATTAGTACATGATTTCATTATGTTTTTCTATGTATGTTCACTTAACATGCTAGCACAATTGTTTTACATTTTGAACCATTTGTAATCGTTGGATGTATGTGAACCATTTGAAATCATTGAATGTATGTGAACCATTTGTAATCATTGGATGTATGTGAACCATTTATAACCATTTGATGTATGTGAACCATTTGAAATCGTTGGATTTATGTGAACCGTTTGTATCCATTTGATTTAGGTGAACCATTTGTAACTGTTTGAGCCATTGGGTTAGGGAAGTGATTAGGTAACGGGGCGGGTGTAATGTGTTAAAAGCATGGTGGATACGCCGCTGGTACTTCCTATATATAAGTGCTTTTAACACATTATATATCGTTGCGTTATCTAGATCACTTGAGTAAACGATTTCGAAACAATGTCACACAAGGATGTTTTCTGAATAATATAAACCATACGAGTTTTATTAACGAGTTTTTATGAGATATTTTACAATTTGATTTAATAAAACAAATGTTTTGGAGTTGAGAATCATGGCTACGAGATTTTGCAAATTATAACCAACTTGATTTGAGTTGGTTTATTTATGTCGCAATATTATACTTTTCAAAACAAGGTTTTTAAATAAGTATTGCAACATGTAAAACGAGCCATGAATCTGACACTCATATAAAACCTATGTACTCGCCGGCATTTTTATGCTGATGTATTTTCACGTGTGTTTCAGGTACCATAGTTGATGATGTTTGATGATGATTTTTGTGTACGCTCACATAGGAATGGACGAGGCCTTAGTGACTTAATAACAATGAAGTCTATTTGTTCTTGTTTTGTTTCTAATTCCAATGTAATGTAATACGTTTAATTTAATAAAACGAAAATGTTTAATCCATGGTTGTGAAACAATGATTCTGTTACAACACTCCCCGACGTTTCTGCCACGTTTTGTTGTTTTACGTGGTCGGGGTGTGACAGATTAGGATTGGATTAAGAAGCGTTTGGTAGTCAATATAAATGGAGGATTCCATAGTTGAGCCGAACGGGTCGAATAATTATGTAGATAGTAGTGTTATAGTTTGATAGTGAGCTTTTGGCGTCGACAATCAAAAGAGCATGAAGCCATATGGATGGTAATGAAATGCCGGTGATATTAAGCCCCGGTTGTAGGATAAGAGCGCCATAAGGTTACTATCTCAATGATATAAAAATTGGCATAATCTTGTGGGTCAAATAATTGCATAGTGATCTTAGTCATTCGGTCCGAAATTTAAATTTTTGGGTATGATAAATGTAATGGGCACGTCGGTAATGAAATTACAGACGTATAGAAAAAAGAATCACCTAAAACGGACCTACGGATCAAAAGTTACGGACATTTGAAGTTGAAATTTGTAATTTTTGGAGCTGGCAGGAAATGCAGGTCAAAAACCTGCACCTGCTGGAAAATGCTATCCCCCGCGTCATGCGACAAGATCACTTAGATCCGGCGTGACACGCGAGAGACGTCGCGACACGCGACAGAATAAAGGATGTCTGGCGCAACACGCGACAGGACCAATTCTGAAATTTTATTTTATTTTAATGATTTGATATTAGAACTTGTTTATATGCTTTATATCAATGTCAAAACTAACTTTTTAAGTCGTTTTGACTCTAGGTGACAATGGGCTCTTTCCGGATGGCGATCAAACATGTTTTGAAGAACCGAACACGAACTTTTCAAGCTTCCGCGTTAATTTAGTCTTGTTTAGACAATGTTTTTAATGTAAACAATTTACTAATCACGTTTTGCATATTTAAACTAGTTGGTAGTTGACTAGCATGTGATCACTTTAAAAACTTTGACTTAGTGTTTATGTTGAAGTAAAGTACTTTTTTTTTATAAAATCCCGCATATTATTATTAAATTCAAATAGAAATTAGACGGTTGTTACAGTAGGTGAGTATACTGAATTCATCCATTTTGTATTTACAACTATAAATAATTGGTGATCAGGTCAGTACTTTCATACAGCAAAGAGACCAATATCTAACGAGGGATAAGACAAATACCATTTTTTGTATGATTTATGTATTTTGCATATTTGAATGACTCTCCAGGAGAGCTTCTTCATTTATAGGTTTTGGCATTTTTAGCTCTTTTAAGATATACTGGTTGTGCCGAGGTCAGCATGTATCTGGATGCTGTAGAAGGACAACCCTGATACCCCCGGATGATATAACAGTATGAAGACCCAAAACCTCGGATTTTGGCAATCTCTCAATGCAAGATTTAAGGTCATTAAACCATACGCCACTGATGTGGTCCTCACTCATACTCAGTTCGTTAGGTTTATATCACATTGGTAATTGATTATTTCATGTTTTTTGCCTACTAGTACATCATATGATGAAGCTGCTATCAGACTTAAGCATTTTAATTCATTTTAAGTGTGACAGTCTAACTTGCTGAAGTACTATCATTTCATCTTTTAGACACAGTGATAACTCAATTTTGATTTTCTATTTTTTTATGTTTTTAATTTTTCAATGTTTTTGTATTTTTTTTTTAACTTATAACTTACTCCCCCTAAACTCATGCACTATCTAAACTCTTTTTGGGTTAGGGAAATTTTTCCCCCTAAATTTTTGTTATTATGGAGTAAGTTTTAAAAACATAAATTTAAAACACAAACAGACTCCCACTTTAACCTGACACAAGGTTTTTCACTTTAGAAGTTTAGAATAATCATACCAATCACTAGAGTAAATAGTTCGTTACCAATTTTAACCTACTATTCATCTCAGATGCTTTACAGGAATAACCACAGCTGAACACATCAAACAGTCCTTCTTGGTCATCCTGCACATTCTTAACAACTCAGTTAGACTTGAGAACCCAAACCTTACTAGTTTTGGGTCGACTATAAACATCCACGTAAGATGCTTCTAACCAATATCCATCACACCCTACAGGTGTCTTGGATGTTATCCCCGTTGTTGAAAAAAAATTATAATTTCCACTAGGTCTTTGATCACGAGAGTTCCAATAAACTCTCGAATTTCCTGACCTTTGAAAATCATTATCTTGATACCTTCTTTTACCATTATCATACCATGAATTCTGAAAAAAAAATTGGATGTAGTTGAACATTTGAGTTACTAAAACCCCTATGTTCGTTTCTTTGTTGAAAATTTTGATTACTAGTCATTTGGTATCGATTTTGATATCCAAAATTTCTATTCGGAGATCGATTTGATTTACCATTAAAATGACTAAATTGTGGAGAAATGCTTCTTGGTCTATCAATCTTCTCGATGTTGAAGGTTTAGATTGAAATTCAAAAATGTCATGGATGTTGGTTCGTTTGGCTGTACGGTTGCGTTTTTCGGTTAATTTCAACGAAAGTCGTAACGGACGCAAACCATTTGTAACTGTTTGAGCCATTGGGTTAGGGAAGTGATTAGGTAACGGGGCGGGTGTAATGTGTTAAAAGCATGGTGGATACGCCGCTGGTGCTTCCTATATATAAGTGCTTTTAACACATTATATATCGTTGCGTTATCTAGATCACTTGAGTAAACGATTTCGAAACAATGTCACACAAGGATGTTTTCTGAATAATATAAACCATACGAGTTTTATTAATGAGTTTTTATGAGATATTTTACAATTTGATTTAATAAAACAAATGTTTTGGAGTTAAGAATCATGGCTACGAGATTTTGCAAATTATAACCAACTTGATTTGAGTTGGTTTATTTATGTCGCAATATTATACTTTTCAAAACAAGGTTTTTAAATAAGTATTGCAACATGTAAAACGAGCCATGAATCTGACACTCATATAAAACCTATGTACTCGCCGGCATTTTTATGCTGACGTATTTTCACGTGTGTTTCAGGTACCATAGTTGATGATGTTTGATGATGATTGTTGTGTACGCTCACATAGGAATGGACGAGGCCTTAGTGACTTAATAACAATGAAAGTCTATTTGTTCTTGTTTTGTTTCTAATTCCAATGTAATGTAATACGTTTAATTTAATAAAACGAAAATGTTTAATCCATGGTTGTGAAACAATGATTCTGTTACAACACTCCCCGACGTTTCTGCCACGTTTTGTTGTTTTACGTGGTCGGGGTGTGACAGATTAGGATTGGATTAAAAAGCGTTTGGTAGTCAATATAAATGGAGGATTCCATAGTTGAGCCGAACGGGTCGAATAATTATGTAGATAGTAGTGTTATAGTTTGATAGTGAGCTTTTGGCGTCGACACTCACAAGAGCATGAAGCCATATGGATGGTAATGAAATGCCGGTGATATTAAGCCCCGGTTGTAGGATAAGAGCGCCATAAGGTTACTATCTCAATGATATAAAAATTGGCATAATCTTGTGGTTCAAATAATTGCATAGTGATCTTAGTCATTCGGTCCGAAATTTAAATTTTTGGGTATGATAAATGTAATGGGCACGTCGGTAATGGAATTACAGACGTATAGGAAAAAGAATCACCTAAAACGGACCTACGGATCAAAAGTTACGGACATTTGAAGTTGAAATTTGTAATTTTCGGAGCTGGCAGGAAATGCAGGTCAAAAACCTGCACCTGCTGGAAAATGCTATCCCCCGCGTCACGCGACAAGATCACTTAGATCCGGCGTGACACGCGAGAGACGTCGCGACACGCGAGAGACATCGTGACACGCGACAGAATAAAGGATGTCTGGCGCGACACGCGACAGGACCAATTCTGAAATTTTATTTTATTTTGATGATTCGATATTAGAACTTGTTTATATGCTTTATATCAATGTCAAAACTAACTTTTTAAGTGGTTTTGACTCTAGGTGACGATGGGCTCTTTCTGGATGGCGATCAAACATGTTTTGAAGAACCGAACACGAACTTTTCAAGCTTCCGCGTTAATTTAGTCTTGTTTAGACAATGTTTTTAATGTAAACAATTTACTAATCACGTTTTGCATATTTAAACTGGTTGGTAGTTGACTAGCATGTGATCACTTTAAAAACTTTGACTTAGTGTTTATGTTGAAGTAAAGTACTTTTTTTTTATAAAATCCTGCATATTATTATTAAATTCGAATAGAAATTAGACGGTTGTTACAGTAGGTGAGTATACTGAATTCATCCATTTTGTATTTACAACTATAAATAATTGGTGATCAGGTCAGTACTTTCATACAGCAAAGAGACCAATATCTAACGAGGGATAAGACAAATACCATTTTTTGTATGATTTATGTATTTTGCATATTTGAATGACTCTCCAGGAGAGCTTTTTCATTTATAGGTTTTGGCATTTTTAGCTCTTTTAAGATATCCTGGTTGTGCCGAGGTCAGCATGTATCTGGATGCTGTAGAAGGACAACCCTGATACCCCCGGATGATATAACAGTATGAAGACCCAAAACCTCGGATTTTGGCAATCTCTCAATGCAAGATTTAAGGTCATTAAACCATACGCCACTGATGTGGTCCCCACTCATACTCAGTTCGTTAGGTTTATATCGCATTGGTAAGTTGATTATTTCATGTTTTTTGCCTACTAGTACATCATATGATGAAGCTGCTATCACACTTAAGCATTTTAATTCATTTTCAGTGTGACAGTCTAACTTGCTGATGTACTATCATTTCTTCTTTTAGACACAGTCAGATGCTCATCCCTACACTGGATTCGCATTAGCAAGCTTTGGGCAGTTTCTTCGGAAATGGCCCATCTCGCCACAGTTGAAACAAGAACCTGGTGGAAAATGACCTTGAGCAGGATTGTTGTTAACTTGGTTGGGTGCAGCTGTAGTTGGGCAAACCCTCGCTGTATGACCTATAAGTCCACAAACTTGGCATGTGCGGCACTTCGCACCAGCATGATTATGTAGGCTACATTGGTTGCACAAGGGTGCAGTTCCGTTGTAGGGCTTCCTAGCAGGGGGTTGAGCTGGTTGGTTGGGGACGGCTTGACCATTGTGAGCGACCATGGAGAAGTTCTGAGAAGCCTTTCGCTTCTTTGACTTCTTAGGGGATCCAGTCTGTTCATCCATGGTCTTTGATTCCTCGATTGGTTTCTTGTCACCCTTTCGAAAAAGTTTACGTTTCCTGATCTGAGATTCAGTCAAGGTTGCAGCTAGCTCAATGGCCTGTCTAACTGTAGTAGGGTTGCTACCAGTCACAATATCTTGTATTGAGTCAGGGAGGCCATCAATGTACTTTTCGATTGCCTTATCCAAAGGCGTGACCATGTTTGGGCATAACAGACTTAACTCCTCATAACGGTCCGTGTAGGCTCGATGCTCACCGCTATCTTGCTTAAGATCATCAAATTCCCTTTCTAGAGCCCTTAGCTCATGACGAGGACAGAATTCCTTCATCATAAGAGCCCTAAGCTCGGCCCAAGTCTGTGCTAAAGCAACCTAGCCACCACGGTCTCTCATCACCCCGTTCAACCATGTAAGAGCCCTCTTCAGAAACATACTGGAAGCAAACTCGACCTTGCGATTATCAGGACACTGAACGTGACGAAATGTACTCTCAGTGCTCTCGAACCATTGTAGGAGCCCAGTTGCTCCTTCAGAACCACTAAACTTGAGTGGCTTAGCCGAATTGAAACTCTTGAAATTGCATGGAGCATTATTGTTGTTGTTGGCTTGGTTCAGTTGAGCAATAAGATTTGGGAAAGCAGCAGCCATTTGCTGCGCGATGATTTCTGCCAGTTCGGCATTCGCTATCTGATTGTCGCGTCGAGGAGGCATTCTAAAAAGGGGGGAAAATAAGAGAGAAAACAAATGAAATGGCATTGGGTAAGAATAGGATGTTATAACTACCGACCAAAATCATGGGTGATGGTTATTTGTTTGAACCACGAAGCAAACAAACGGTACACAAAGGCTGAATCAAAGCAAGTAGGTCCTCATAATGTATCGCGAAGACATGCTCGCCTATAAGTGGACACTCACCCCAAGAGTTCCCAGGTAAGAGTGACTGGTCCGATTATGTGGATTTGTACGAACACTCTAGCCTTAGACAGAAAACCCAGGGTACAAGCATTCACTCTTCCAGTTTGCACGTGTTCACACTATTTAGGACCCAAAACTTTGACAAGATTTTGAAAACTCAAAGGGGTTCAAAACCTTACAATAGAGGGTTCAAAACCTTACAATAGAGGGTTCAAAACCTAGTAATAAATCATCCAAGAACAGATGATTAATTTTCAAAGCGGATTCGGAATTGATGTTCTCGTTGCGGTTATCACCTAAGGATACGTGACGGTTTTTTTTTTTGTGTTTTAAAAATCTAAACGCAAATCTTCTTGCGTTAGGGTCCTAGGAAGGTTATAGTCTAGGTCAAAGCATTACTAATAACCTAATTCCCTATAACCATTGGCTCTGATACCAACTTTTCTGTCACACCCCGACCACGTAAAACAACAAAACGTGGCGGAAACGTCGGGGAGTGTTGTAATAGAATTAATTGTTTCACAACCATGGAAATTAAAGTTACGTTTTATTTATAAATCAAGAGTGTTACATTGTCTTAAACAAGAAACAAAGAGTACATAACATAATTTAACTAGTTCTTGCTTCGTTTTAAGTCACTAAGGAACAGGTCCGCCTAAGTGTGTCTCGATCATCTTATGCAACAGCTCCTGAAAACACATGTGAAAATAGGTACGTCAGCATAAAAATGCCTGTGAGATACATAGGTTTTGTGAAAATAGGATTCATGACTTACGTTTAAAGAAACTGTTTAATAAAAGTAGCCATGAATCTTGTTGAGTGGTTCCTTTCATAAATCATTTGAAAAGTGATAAATAAACCAAATGATATATATGTATAAAAGAATAATATATGGTTAAGTAAATAACCATGTAAAATGAGTTTGTATAAGTTAAGTTATTTGTAAAACGATGTTTATGTGAAGATTGTATTGTAGATGTAATATGTCTAAACTGAAATGGTTTAAATAACGCTACGATATGTAATACCATAAAAGCACTTATATATAGGAAGTACCAGCGGCGTATCCACCATGTTTTTATCGTATTACACGTCGCCTCGTTACTTAAATCACTTACCCAAACAGCCACCAAGATGAAATGTTTAACAATTGTAGAAATGTCTATGTATGGTCAAATACGGTTCACACGGTTCAACAGTTACAAACGGTTCACATAATCAAATGGTTACAACGGTTCACATAGTTACAACGGTTCACATAGTTAAATAGTTACAACGGTTCACATAGTCAAATAGTTACAAGCGGTTCAAAATGTAATATAATGTGTTCATATGCTGGATGAGCATATGCAACATAATGCAATGTAAAACAATGTGTCCATATGTTGAGTAAACATATGCAACAGAGATGTAATGTAAATCAATGTGCTAGCATGCTCAGTCAACATACATAGCATAAATCTAAGGTAACACAATGTACTAAGTATGCTAAGTAAACATACATAGCAAAACAATGTAATGTAAATCATGTACTATAAGTGTACTAATGAACATAGCAAGTATATGATGATAAAACAGGAAAGCACGAAAGTAACAAGTAGGCACATGTGTTTCACCCCAAAACGTTTGAAAAACAGTAAAAGAGGGGTCTATGTACTCACTTGAGATTGCTTAGTAGTCCTTGAGTAACAACCAAACAATGCTAGAGATCACGGAAATCAAACGGTACCTAATATAGGTATCTATGTTAATAAACCGGACCTATATCGGAGGATTGGATAGAATGAGGGTTCGTAAACCAAATGAGTGTGGGAACTCATGTAATATGGTTTAACAAAGCCTACATACTAACATGAAACCTAACCTAAGTGCTTACGACCCATCTCGACCCATTTAGGTAGCTTATGCTACTTTAACGTGTCGTTCGCGTAAAACGCGTTCGGACCGCCTAACTAGTCCTATGACAAGTAAAATATGCCTTAACATGTCTAATATTGTTTCCAAATCAGTTTATATGTTAAATGTTATGTTACATATGTTCAAAATGAATTTTGGCGTAAAAAGGGTATTTTGGTAATTTACCTAAGGCATATAAACTACCTATCATACAACTAACTAAACGTCGTGACCATAAGGTATAACCTCGGAAGGTTATTCCCTATACAACTATGGTCACCTAAAGTGTTTGGTCGGATCTTAATGATCGACCAAATGGGTCGGGTTCGAAAGCATAAGCGATTGATTAGATCGCTTACCCTTACGACCCTAGACAAGCACAAAACTAAAAGTGACGAGTTAAACATGTTAGAACATGTTTAACAAGATTTTAAAACAGGTTTGGTATCAAAACAAATGGTTTTGATACCCACAAGTAGTTTGGTAACAAAATACGCAAGAATACGTATTTTGGCCGAAACTACGACTCGTCACTGAGCCTAGATAACGTGGTAATCAGTAGGTATAGTCACAAGGGACTATAACCATCGTGATTACGCTCACGTTTGCGAAGTTCAACCGAACTTCGTGTTGACCATAAACTGGTCAATGTAGGAAACGCTAACAATGTAGAAACGCTAAAAGAACGAAAGAGGACTTACAACGGGTCCAAGAATGGAAGTTTTGATCCGAATATTCTCAGGTATGAAGTGTTAAACACATCAACTTAGAGAACAAATTCAGATTCAAAGGTGTGGGTTTTGCAAATGAGATCATGGGGGTATTTATAGGATTTCTAGGACCGTTAACAACGTTCCTCGAAAACCGTGCTTCAATCTCATCCATACACCTCAAGCCCATAGTTTTACAATACCATTGGAGCCCCTAGTATCAGGAAAAACCATTTGCATGTGGGTTTTGAGTGGTTAACAGCTGTTAACAGCTGTTAAAATAGATTAGGCTGATCTGGGAGGGCCTCGCAGCCCGCGTAAACATGTTCAGAAGCTTACGCGCCCCGCCTGGGGGTCTCAGACCAGCAACAAGTTTCCAGAATGACAGTTTTGGTCCCTATTGGTGTTTAAGCTCATTTCCGACACTTCTAAGGCCCGTTAAGCCAACTTTAAGGCCCTAAAATAATGCCTAAACATTGTGGACATGAAACATGCTCAAAAATATACCGGATGTCGATTCGTTTGGTCGTACGATCGCGATGTTCGCTTAATTACGACGGAATGCGCATAAGCGCGAAAAACGATCCAAATTGCGCGACGAATGGATTTTTCTTAAGTCAAACACTAAAATAAAATATTTTAGTGCTTACATAAATTTTTGGATGTCCGGATGTATTCAGAACGTAAGTTATGCGCGAAAATGCAAACTTATGCACTTTTTGACGCTTTTAGTCCCTGAATGACCCAAAAGTTTATTTTAGCACACCGAACCCCTCAAAGCCTATTTATAAGCTATGTAAAGGATATTTATGGTATGTTTAACTTAAGGTCATGTTCTGGAATGTCTGTTCCAGTACGAATCGTCATACTTTCGCAGTTTGTCAAATTTAGTCCCTGTAAGCGATTAAACTTGATTTTGCCATACCAAAGCCTCCAAAACTTATTTCTAAGTTATGTAGAGGTTATTTTAGGTATGTTAAGCTTATTTCACTATTCCGGAGTGTTCGTTGCATTAAACTGGTTATATTTACGCATCAGTGCGCGTATAACCTTCCAGAAAGCGATTTAAAGTTTGAAATCGAACAAGAATTGATATGTGCAAAAGATACACATATTTATACAGATCCCAAGTATGAAATACAATATTTCATTGGCTTGGTAATTGTTTGATGGTCGTAGTGACCCAGGTGTCACATATAACTTACTCCCCCTAAACTCACGCACTATCTAAACTCTTTTTGGGTTAGGGAAATTTCTCCCCCTAAATTTTTGTTATTATGGAGTAAGTTTTAAAAACATAAATTTAAAACACAAGCAGACTCTCACTATAACCTGACACAAGGTTTTTAACTTTAGAAGTTTAGAATAATCATACCAATCACTAGAGTAAATAGTTCGTTACCAATTTTAACCTACTATTCATCTCAAATGCTTTACAGGAATAACCACTACTGAACACATCAAACAGTCCTTCTTGGTCATCCTGCACATTCTTAACAACTCAGTTAGACTTGAGAACCCAAACCTTACTGGTTTTGGGTCGACTATAAACATCCACGTAAGATGCTTCTAACCAATATCCATCACACCCTACAGGTGTCTTGGATGTTATCCCCGTTGTTGAAAAAAAATTATAATTTCCACTAGGTCTTTGATCACGAGAGTTCCAATAAACTCTCGAATTTCCCGACCTTTGAAAATCATTATCTTGATACCTTCTTTTACCATTATCATACCATGAATTCTGAAAAAAAAAATTGGATGTTGTTGAGCATTTGAGTTACTAAAACCCCTATGTTCGTTTCTTTGTTGAAAATTTCGATTACTAGTCGTTTGGTATCGATTTTGATATCCAAAATTTCTATTCGGAGATCGATTTGATTTACCATTAAAATGACTAAATTGTGGAGAAATGCTTCTTGGTCTATCAATCCTCTCGATGTTGAAGGTTTAGATTGAAATTCAAAAATGTCATGGATGTTGGTTCGTTTGGCTGTACGGTTGCGTTTTTCGGTTAATTACGACGAAAGTCGTAACGGATGCGAAAACGACTGAAATTGCGAAACGAATGGTATTTTTGCATTCCCATCAATAAAATACAATATTTTAATGACTAAAAAATTTTTGGATGTCCGGATATGGTCAGAACGTAGATTATGCGCAAATTTGCATACTTTCGCAGTTTTGACGCTTTTAGCCCATGTGACCAAATAATTTTATTTTCACATACCAAACCCCTCAAAACTTATTTCTAAGCTATGTAAAGGTTATTTAAGGTTTGTTAAGCTTATGTCACTGTTCCGGAGTGTATGTCGCGTTAAACTGATTACGTTTAAGTAACAGTTTGCGTATAACTTTCTAGAAAAGCTTCTCGAGAGTTCGAAATCATACGGGATTTGATATGTGTAAATGTCATATGTAGTTGTACAAATCCCGAGAATGAAACACAAGATTTCATTGGATTCGTATTTGTATGATGGTCGTAGAGGCACAAATGTCACAGTCTCCCCTACTTTAGGAAATTTCGTCCCGAAATTTAATTCAGAGGAAACTTGTGAAAACAAATGTGGATGTTTCGCTTTCAAATGATCCTCTGTTCCCTGAGTAAAACTCTGGGCCACGTCTGGATTTCCAGCAAACTTTGTTAATTTTATTCGTTTGTTGTCTATAGGAAAGAGTTCAGATCCATAGATTTAAACTTCATTCCAACAAGTTTGTGTATGATTGTACCGAACCTCAAGAGCATCACGTGATTGTAAGTGATGTCCTTGTTGTAGCAAAATATGAAGAGTGTGTCATTTCGACAAGGAGTTGGAGTTTTGAATAACGGATGGAAAGGATGTTTCCTATAAAGACTATTATAGGAAACTTGTGTGTGCTCGAAATTGAAGTCAGAGAGATAAAACAACATTGGTCAAGGTCCTGAACTTCTAGTAACTTAAATAATGCTACGCTCGCAATGTAATAAGGAACACTTATATATAGGAAGTACCATCGACGAATCCACCATGCCCTAATTACATTGTTCTCGTTTCGTTATTCTTATCACTATAGGTTCTTACACATGACAAAACTTGCTGTGGTTTCTGTGCACTGAATTCCATAATTATGTATGCATCCATAATTACGTAATTCCTTGGACAGTCCGCACAGTTCATTTTATAATGTGTAGGGGATGAAAATCTAACGAATAATCCTGTGATGACTTTGACTAGGCCACCATAGGGTCTCTTTAACTAGATCAACGTATGATCTCTTTAAATAGACCACCAAAGAGTCTCTTCAACTAGATCACCAAGGATCTCTTTAACTAGATCGACGAATGATCTCTTTAAATAGATTGACGAACAATCACTTTAACTAGACCACCAAAGGGTCTCTTTAACTATATCAACACATGATATCTTTAACTAGATCAACACATGATCTCTTTAACTAGATTGACGAATTAATCCCTTTAACTAGACTTCCAAAGGGTCTCTTTAACTATATCAACACATGATATCTTTAACTAGATCAACACATGATCTCTTTAACTAGATTGACAAATCAATCTCTTTAACTAGACCACCAAAGGGTCTCTTTAACTATATCAACACATGATATCTTTAACTAGATCAACACATGATCTCTTTAACTAGATTGACAAATCAATCTCTTTAACTAGACCACGAAAGGGTCTCTTTAACTATATCAACACATGATATCTTTAACTAGATCAACACATGATCTCTTTAGCTAGATTGACGAATCAATCTATTTAACTAGACCACCAAAGGGTCTTTTTAACTATATCAACGAATGATATCTTTAACTTTGGAACAGTACTTCACAATCCAAGGGTCTTAACTATTGCATAGAAGCCCATTAAGGATTTAAGATAGTACTTTTTGGATATCCTTCTAAGAATCTATCATATGAAGATATGGAAGATTCTACAAGGATTTGGATAGCGAGCATTTGGATCACACATAAACACATAACCACATAATCACATAACCACATAATTGTCAACTTGGTCATCAACTTGTGATCAACTTGTTATCAACTTGTCATCGATTTGTACAAATGCATTTAAAGTACACTAGGAATCCAATCAATGGACTTCAATTAGTACTTTAAACGTCCTCAAGAATCTAACTATGAAGATAGGGAGATCTTATAAGGATTCGGTTTTGTCCTCATTGAATCGTAACATACGTATTAAAGCACATAAAGAATCCAATTAAGGTCTTTGATATTGTGCTTTAAACATCCACAAGGATCTAACTATGAAGATAGGAAGATCCTATAAGGATTTTGGAATTCGTGTAGCGAGAAATTGTTTTGAAACCTTGTACTAGGTATGCTAAGTCAACATACGAAGTATAGTGTTTATGAAATCAAGGTGTTAGATATGCTAAGTCAACATATGAAGCAAATAGGATTCCTTGAAATCAATGTGCTAGGCATGCTAAGTCAACATACGAAGCAGAATGTCCTTGGAAATCGTGTACTACGTATGTTCAATCAACATACGAGCAGAGTGTTCTTGAAAATCGTGTACTACATATGCTCAGTCAACATACGAGCAGAATGTCTTTGAAAACTATGCAAGGGATCTTTGAAAGTATGCTTTTGAAACCTTATGTAATGTTTCTTTTTCTTTTTTTGAAATCGTGTAATAGGTGTATTAGGTAAATATGTTTATAAAATGTTTTAAAACCATGTGAAATGCCTTTAAAATCATGTTTGAGGTTTTTGAAAACATGGATGATGTTTTTGAAATTATGCACTTGGTATATTGGGAAAATATACTATGTTTAAATGTTTTTAAACCATATGAAATGTTTTTGAAATCATGAATGATGTTTTGAAAGCATATACTATGTATATTGTTATGAAAACCAGAATGTAATGATATGTACATAGACATAACGCATAAGACCAATTAAGGACTTATGAAAAGTACTCTTAGATATCCAAGCAAGATTTAAAGTGGTACTTTAAGTATTCGTCCAGAGTTGTAACTTGTACCTTGTACTTTGTTTCTTTAGAAGAAATGAGTACTTAGGATTTTTGTGGAGATCGCGAGCGATCACACAATGGAAGAACTACGAGAGTAGTTTGTCTTGCAAGGAACACGGCTCCTTGGTGTCGGCATCGTAGGGGTATGTCATTCATACAAGTAACCACATTTGTTTTCGTACATCGAAATGCAAATAAAGATTTATTCATAAACCAACCATATTGTTTCAGAGTTCTTGGATAACAAAAAAAATAAAATATAAAGTTCAGTTGTTTTAAAGCAGCTTCATCTTCCAGTTAGCCAAATGCTCATCCACGGGCTGGATTTGCATTAACCAGCTTTGGGCAATTGTTTCTAAAATGGCCCATCTCGCCACAGTTTTAGCAAGAACCAGGTGGAAAATGAGCTTGAGCAGGGTTGGCTTGAGGTTGGTTTGGACCACCTTGGTTCGGGGTAGTTCGACAAGCATTTTCCAAATGGCCAAGTCGCCCACATGATACACACTGACGACACTGTAGGTGAGCTTGGTGGTGAGCATTACACCTGTTGCACAGTGGTGCAGTTCCAGCATAGGTTTTTCTAGCAAGAGGCTGTGCTGGTTGGTTAGGTGCA
Source organism: Helianthus tuberosus (assembly GCA_030545235.1). Classification (NCBI taxonomy): domain Eukaryota; kingdom Viridiplantae; phylum Streptophyta; class Magnoliopsida; order Asterales; family Asteraceae; genus Helianthus; species Helianthus tuberosus. The sequence goes on from CM060355.1 coordinate 105,337,743, forward strand.
ACTTGATTGTTTTGAGCAACTACAGCGAAGTTCTGCGAAGCCTTACGCTTCTTTGACTTCTTGGAGGATTCAGTCTTGTCATCCTTTAATTTAGTCTTGTCCAATGGTTTCTTATCTCATTTTCAGAAAAGTTTACCCTTCCTGACTTGAGATTCAGTCAGGGTAGCGAATAGCTCAATGGCTTGTCTAACGGTGGTAGGGTTGCTACCAGTAACAATGTCCTGAACTGGGTCAGGAAGGCCATCAATGTACTTTTCAATCGCCTTATCCAAAGGCGTAACCATGGTGGGACACAACAGACTTGATTCCTCATAACGGTCAGTGTAGGCTCGATGCTCACCGCTATCTTGTTTAAGATCGTCGAATTCCCTTTCCAGTGCCCTGAGTTCATGACAAGGACAGAATTCCTTCATCATTAGAGCTCGAAGCTCTTCCGAGGTTTGAGCCATTTCCACATCGGCACCCCTGTCTCTCATCACACCATCCCACCATGTTAGTGCCCTTTTCTCAAAGACACTAGATCCAAACTCAACTTTTCGCTCGTTTGGGCATTGAACGTGTCGGAATGTGCTTTCTAAACTCTCGAACCATTGTAGGAGCCCAGTAGCTCCTTCAGACCCATAAAATTTAAGTGGCTTAGCCGAATTGAATGTCTTATAGTTGCGCTGAGCATTGTTATTGTTATTATTGTTGTTCGCTTGATTTACCTGGGTAAGGAGGTTCGGGAGCACAGCAACGATTTGCTAAGCGACTAAGGCTGCTATTGCAGTATCCTGAGTTTGATCGCGTCTATGAGGCATTCTAAAAGAATAAGAAAACATGGGAAACGTGTGAGATTGACAATTGTATAAACAAAAGAGGTATTGAAAATATCGACAAAATATGAAGGTTGTGACCATTCGTTCGTTAACTAAAATAAAAAAACGTCACGGTGACTAATCAAAGTAAGTGGGTCTTTATAATGTATCGCGAAGATATGCTTTAGCCTATAGGTGGACACTACCCCAAGAGTTCCCAGGTAAGAGTGACTGGTCCGATAATGCGGATTTGTACGAACACTCTAGCCTTAGACAGAAAACTCAGAGTACAGGCACCCACCCTTCCAGATTGCACACGTTCACATTATTAAAACCCAAACTTTGACAAGATTTTGAAAACAGCAAAGGCTTAAAAGCCTAAAGCAAATCATCTAAGGATAGATGATTTCTTGTGAAGTTTTCGAAAAATTTTGACTCGAGAGAGTGAATTGTGTTTTGTTATTGTTAATCACCTAAGGATAGGTGATTGGTATTGTGTTAAGAATCTAAATGCAAGTAAACTTGTGTTAGGGTCCTAGGAAGGTTATAGACTAGGTCAAGAGCATTACTAATAACCTAATTCCCTATAACCATGAGCTCTGATACCAACTTTTCTGTAACACCCCGACCGCGTAATACAACAAACCGCGGCGAAAACGTTGGGGAGTCATGTCACAGAATCATTGTTTCACAACACATGATAATTGAAGTTTTGTTTTAAAAATTCTTTAATAGACTCGTTGTTTTGATACAAACCAAATAAGTACAACAATTGTCTTTCAAGTTTTATGTCACTAAAGCCCGCGTCCATCCTACGTGTAGCAAGCAATCAACAATCGTCACATAATAGAACCTGAAACATATGTGAAAACAGTCAGCATAAAAATGCCGGCGAGTACATAGGTTTTGTATGTCAAATTCATGGCTTTGAATTCATATTGCAATACCTCGACCAACTATGAGAGTTGTTGAATATGTATCTTGAAATCAAAAAGTGTTTGATATTGCAATATGTTTTATCAACTTTACAAGTTGATATAAGTAAAACCAAAACCATTGTAGCCATGAATCTTGACTGAAAACGTTTGTCTTTGTAAAACCAAGTAGTAAATCGTCTTGAAAGTAACATCGTATGGTTTTCTTTAAGTAAACCTCGTTGTGTGACATCGTTTGAAAACATTTGTCCAAAATCGTTCGAATCGTTCCAATTGTTCAAATTGTTCAAAGCGTCCGTGTTATAAACCATCGTTCAATCGTCCATGTTTTAATTGTGAAATACAACTTTTGGTCGTTCTTTAATGAATACATTCAAACCTGTGTGACTCGACTATACCACCCATGGGGTATCTTTAATAGGCCCTGAAAGACCTCTTTAATGTAACTATTTGAATAAATATTTCTGGCACGGAGATTAAGAGTTTCCGCACTAGGGTTGGTTGATCAAATGTTGATCCTAAGTCGTTTGCCCCCGTGACAATACTTGTCAATTTTGCGCTGAAGGAATAGATCGTATCTTCGTCATTCATTTGTAACATCTCAAATTCTAATTTGAGAGTGTGTAGACATGCCTTCTGCACCTGGTCTACACCAACATATCTAACCTTTAAAGCTTCCCATATTTCTTTTGCGCTCTAATAACTTGCAACTTGTAATACTATATCCTCTGATAGTGCTTGAAACAAGTACGCAATTGCGGCTTTGTCTTTCGTGACATCAAGTTGTGTACCAGCACTTGGTTCTATCATTTCCCATAGCCTGTTTGCTTCAAGTAAGGTTTTAATACAAATAGCCCATATGGTATAATTGGTAGATTTCAAAATATGGCATTGGAAATGTGTCAAGGATCCTATATCCTTGTGTGGTACAATTGCACTATTGTTTGTATCTGACGATGATTTTTCAGACATCATGACTTAGGTATTCTTCTAAACCAATAGTGATTCTAACGGGAATCACTAAACTAAATTACTAGAAAACTGTAGTAATTTTTAAAATTCCAGAATAATAAGAACGTATAACCTGGATTTTTTTTTAATCCTGTGTGTTTAATTCCGAACTCTTTTGCTTTTGCGACGTGGCTAATGAACAAACTTGAAATTTTCCTGTTTCTTCTCTGACTTCCAGTAGTAACCCAAACGACAAACAAAACTTGTTTCCCTTTTTAGGTCTACGAACAACAACGGCGCGGCACTTCCCTTTTGACCTTTTTTTTCTAACACAACACCAATAACTGAGACGAAGATTGTAGTCGGCGATTTCGATTTTGAGATTTTCGGTTTCTCTCTTCCGGTACTCTGAATCGATTTGTAAATCTGAAATTGATTTATGGTTGGATTCTTCTGTGAGTTCCTTCTTCGTGGCTTTCTGGTACTGAATCAATGTTATACCGAATCGATAATGTTTCTCCTTCTTCAATACTGATTTGATTTTTGTTGAATCAAATTGTCTGAATCGATTTCCTCCTGGTTTGCAGATTGCATTTCGGAGTATACTGAATCGATTCCTTCTTTCGTCTGGCTTCGTGTGTTCTGGTTCTGAATCGATTTATAATTGCTGAATCGATTTGTTGTGTCTGTCGATTTTTCTCTGAATCGATTATAATCAAGGTTGCCAAACGGATTGAATTGAACAGGATTGAGCCCTAGGCTCTGATACCAATTGTTGGTCCCAATCTATGAACTTGATATGAAATAAAGATGAAACAAGAAATAGAATAAACAACAAGAATTCAATTGAACCTGATTGAATGTGATTGTACAGGATGATTGAGAATGTTGTTTACAATTGAAAATCCTAACCCTATTTATACATATCGAAGAGGTGCGAATGAATGGATGTGACTCCTCTTGAATCGACGTGATGCTTGATCCTGTGGTGTTGCCGCCAATTCCAAGGGGTGCGTCTCATGGAGACGTCGATCCAGTAAGATTGTAGGTTATAAACTTTCACTTCGTCACTTCTGGTCCTCACACTTGTATACTTAATCTATTTTACAACTTAAACTATCTATTAATTACATAAACAACCCGCTACTTTTGACCCTCATGGATTAAGGAATTATGCATCAATAAATACTTCTAGCAGGTCGATATGGAGGCTAGCAAAAAAACAAGTGGTATATGCCATAGTTTTGAAGACATTTTGGACAATCTAGCTGACCCGTAACAATCGGGTTTTCAATAACAATTTTAGACCTGCTAGCGCAGTGATCGAAGACGTTAAGGTTGGCTCATAATGGTGGATTATTAAGAGATCTAGATTTGCGAGGCTTAGTTTGGAAGACTGGTGCATGTTTGAAGGTTTAGTTTTTGGCTAGTTAGGTTCTGAGTTTCATGTTCATGGCGTTTGGGTGTGTGGCTTTTTAGCATTTGTTTTCTGTTTTGGCCTCTTAGCTGCTTGCTAAAGGGCTGTTGTACTATACTACTTGTTTTGGTTTAATAAAGATGTTTCTTGGCTGGCCAAAAAAAATAAATAAATAGATGACCAATGTATTAAATAGCTCATTGCATGGTATTTGGGCTTGTTGGAACGACGCGCTAACTCTGAACGCCGACACATGTACTAGAACTTCTCTATAAGTATATAATTAATTTTTTTAACAACTGATTTTTTTGGTTTTATATTTTTAATTTTGAGTTGGTGTTTTGTGTGTGTTGGAGTTGTATCGGCGGGATCCAACCGGGGTGAGCAAAAGTACCATTACATGATGTTGTACCATATAAATTCTATATGATCACAAGATGTGGGATGCTCGCAAGTGTATGAAGAAACAGGCCTAACTCAATGGATGAGAGTTAGATTGTATGGATTTCATCAGGCCACACCACACCACCATAGTTAGATCAAAGCCATGTTGGCACCAAATGATCAGCAAGGTACATATTAATTTTTTTTTTGTCTAATATATATTGCAATGTTGCTGTTAGGAAACAGGATCATTTGCAGTGGAAGGTTTAGGTTTGTTCGAATCAATAGACATGATTTCTGATATGGAAGTGTGCATAAATATATCGAATAAACAAGAATATGCAGAATATGAAAGGATTGAGTGGACAATTCTGTTTGAAGGATTGTCTTGATACCGGAAAATGAAGCCGGTAAACAAGTATATATATGTTACATTTTGGCGGTTCCATTTGGCGGGAATAACTGCTCCGGCAGTTATTTGAATTACCCGCTTATCACACCAAATTACATAAGTTATCATACTAATCCAAAAATGTATCATCTAATACTTATATATAAGCATAATTAAGTTTAAATATAGTTCTAACATAATCCCCCTTAAACTTGATTATGCTTTGTAGCATACATCAAGACACTATAGTTTGCTTCATTAATGGCTTTCCGGGCTTCATTGAAGTTGAACCTCCGACATTTCTTGTGCAGGTTCCAGGTTCCTTCCCAACTATTTCCGGCATAGAGTGCATAGTGTTCTGTTGCAGCCTCTTCATGAGTCGTGTCTGCACTCCTTCTTCTTTCATGGCCACCGCCGGTTGTTGACGAGCTCTCTCATTCCCTTATGATCTCTTTATCGAAGACCTTCTCTTGTACGGATTTAAACCTATAATAATATATCAAGACATCCAAATACATAGCATAAACGATTCTCATAAATTCTCCGTCTTGATATTCGAAACCCAAATCCTTAGCGATTGCCGGCCACAAGTTGTCATCCGTGACCCTCCGATAGCCTCCGTCCCTTTCTACCATTACATATAAACCCAACAGATCGATATTTCTTTCATCGGGCATCAATGGTGGAATGGGCCTTGAAGATATTCCCATCTTCACGGTTAGAAACCAACCCACCATTTCTTCGAATTTCTTCTCCAGATCATATTTGTATTTGAACACGAAATCTCTATCATCGATCATATCCAGCAATGCCTTGCAATCCGCAAAGTCATGAAACTCTAGTGCCCGTATAATCATCCGACTCCAATCATTTTCATCATCATTTGAAACGTTTAGTGATTCAAAGTAAGAATTTAAATAATTCTCTTTGAATTCTTCGTTTACCGAACACAATTCTATCATCCTCTGTTTTTCGCTTAAACCCAGTTCGTCTTCTTTAGTTAATCCATTCACATCATTCACCGTGTTTATTACCAGAGTTGAAAACATTGGGAAAATCTTGCACGTGTCACCGGACTTTCTAGCCGTAAAGCCTTGAAGTGTTAATTGATCAAGGCTTAGGAAGTTCCGGTCCAATTCCAGGGAATAAAACACGCTTTGTATTCTCAATGTATCATTCCCAGATTTCATTTCAACAGCCCCCATATGAATAGAAAATTGTTCTCTCCCGATCTTGTTTCAACACCCATCATGTGTTTTATACGTTTGAAAACATTTAAATTTCCCACGAAATGATGATTAAACGTTGGATTTACGTACCAGATGTCTCCCCATTTTCCACCCTCAGTCCCGGTGACAATCATTTCGTTCTGGCAGTGAACATCATCATTCTGTCTTCTAATTCCGGTGTTGATCGCCTGTTTGATCAGTTGAGTCGCTTCATCGTTTTCTTTCGCCTTGCACATGTAGATTTGGTGGCCCGGTTGATGGCAGTAGTAGCAAAGCCTCACACGAGGGATCCGTCTTTCTTTCTCGTTCTTCTCATCAACACAGTGTTGACATGGCATGGTGGTTGAATTCGGTTTGATTTCTGCACGCTTCCCAAAAGTGGCTCTGATACCACTTTGTTGGGAAACAGGATCATTTGCAGAGGAAGGTTTAGGTTTGTTCGAATCAATAGACATGATTTCTGATATGGAAGTGTGCAGAAATATATCGAATAAACAAGAATATGCAGAATATGAAAGGATTGAGTGGACAATTCTGTTTGAAGGATTGTCTTGATACCGGAAAATGAAGCCGGTAAACAAGTATATATATGTTACATTTTGGCGGTTCCATTTGGCGGGAATAACTGCTCCGGCAGTTATTTGAATTACCCGCTTATCACACCAAATTACATAAGTTATCATACTAATCCGAAAATGTATCATCTAATACTTATATATAAGCATAATTAAGTTTAAATATAGTTCTAACAGTTGCTTTGTTTATTAATACAAATTTTGATTCTATATACCATGATTGTCCGACCAACAAGACAACTGTTAGTAATGACTCACTTTCACCGAGGTTTTCCCAAAGGAAGTGTCGGTTGCTGAAATTCCTATTCTTATAGTTCCAATTCCTATTCTTATAGTACCAATTGCACTGCGTATTTAATACATCTTAAAAGAAAGGATTTAACTGAAAAGTTAAAGTTTACGATCAGAAGATGCTAGTTTAACAACTTTGCATTTTTTTTTTAAATTTGTTATTGTATATCTACACAGTTATGAGACTTTTGTTAGGCTATTGAATTGGTTGTTTATAACGTTGTTGAAGTTATGTCTGCATTTAGTATACCAGTAAACCCTTTGTAAAGCAAATTTTTAATGTAAATCAAACATATGATTCAGAATTAGTACACTGTAAAGCAAATAAAAAAAAACTCCATATCATGAATAGAAGAACACATTAATAGCAGGACTTAAATAAAATACAACCATGTGCATTCATGCATGCATGCATGCTTGTTTGATTATATTTATGACAAAGAAAAACAGTTTGGGTGAAAGAAACTTTTGTTGTACACACATACGTAGATGAATCATGAAATTAACAAGTTTAAACGATGCACATGATTTAACGATGATGAATCATGATTTGCTCTTGTTTTTATTTTACCTCATGAAAAAACAAAGAGAGCTTAATTCGTTTTGGTGCAAACTTTCCTGACTTCACCCTGAGAACCAGTAAGAACCCCAACACGACCCATTTTAACCATAGACACACCAAAATCCTTGAAGAAAGTGGAACCATGACTAATAGATTGAATCAAGTATGCTCTAGTCTCAGGGTCGTTAAGCAAGGCTGCATCTGATTCAAGAAGCCCCCTTCTCTTAGTCACTAGTCTGAAGTATGAGTCATCAAATGTCAAGAAGCTCCCTGGGTCTAACTCAGCTAATGTGGTTTGGTCTCTTGGCTTGCACTTTAACTTTAATCTTGCAATATAGTTTTGGTCCATTGAGGGATCGGTATCACCTTTCCCAGTGAAGTTGTAGAGCCGGTTTTCAAACGAGGAGCAATGAGACATCCCTATGGTATGTCCTCCTATATAGAATGATCAAGAGTACGCATATTAATTACATACATTGTGAAACTGATCACTTCAATGCTCCTAACTTTGTAGAAAATATTAATTCCATTGTCATGAACGTACCGGATAGAACAACAAGGTCTTTTGTGTTAAGTCCCCTCATGGCAAAAGATTGCTTCAAAAGAGTGATGTTTGCAAAAGGTGGTGGCAATCCTGTCACACGGTTTATGGGATCAGCGAACAAAGACACTTTTCCATCTCTTCGGCCAGTTTCGACCTCCCAATATGGTCCCTTGGTCTGTTAACAAAAGTGGATGATCGTGATAATACGTAAGATAACTAATAAAAAAATAAAATTCATTCTAAACTTCACTTATTAATTGCTAAAGATCAACTTGAAAAACAGCTTCTATTGAGTTTTTTTTTCGAACGGTAAACTTCATTAAAAAACGGCCAAACCTCAAATCGAGGGGCCCAAAACAACAAACGACATTACATAAAAATAAGCTCATTTAATAAATAAGTTAAAAGGAGCCCGATGTTAATGTTGAGCTTCGCTTACAAAGTTCAAGTACGCAACCTAAACGAGGCCCTAATTTAAACATTTTTTTACTTAATATATTAAACACATATTTACATATTTGTTTTTTTAAATGACTAAATAACATGTATTATGTTAAATATAGTAATTATAACTTTAAATAATTTTTTATAAAATAGTTCATACATAATATTGAAAAATCGTATATAAGGTGAGCTTAATCTTTATAAAACTTGAAACAAGCCAAGCTCATGCATGAGTCTTCAATTTTTTTTATTTCATTTTTTGAACGCCAAATTTCTTTTTATTCCCGTTTGTCTGTGAAACTTGAACCCAATACCTCCCCTCCGAATGTTTTTTAAGGCTTTGTCTTTGCTAATGGACCACCACCCCATTTAATCAAGCCGATCTCAGGTTCGGCTCAGCTCATTTACAACCTATACATGAAACCAATTTCAGCATTAGATTTGAAAGGAGGATGAATTTACCGCCACAGTAACGTCTCTAGCAACAAGGGCTACAATGTCAGCGCAAGAAACTACAGCAGGGCAGGCCTTTTCTAACGCCAACTTCACCTTATCAATGATATTAAACCCTCTTAGGCTGAGATTTGGGGGCGAGAATTTCTCGGATTGTCGTGTTGGAGAATCCAACAAAACCGATCCGTCACAACCCTACAATTTGAAGGTTAATATTTGAAGAAAACTGAAATCTTATTATAAAATAACATGTTACAAACCCTAATGAAGCAGTCGTGGAAATGCATTCTCAACAATGGGCCCGAAAGAGACGGGGCCACGGCCATGACATCGCTCATGATCGTCGATACGATCTTTTCGGCTTGAGGGCATGATTTCTCATAAAACCCTACTTTTAAGTATTGGCCTTCTGCATGTAAAGAAAGGAGTGCTAGAACCATTAATTGAAGTACAAAAACTCCAAATGAGTTCTTGGAAAAGGCCATTTTGAAGATGACTAGTCTTTCAAAACTAAGCTTGTTTTTTGGATATGTGAATTGCTCATTAGATCAAGGTTTCATTTATAGTAGTAGATTAGAGAGACGACCACGACCCTGTACTTTGAATGTGTCGTATATGTTGTCAGACTTTCTTATTTTTATGATCAACAGGGCCAGTATGATTTTCTCATGGTGGACATTTATTTTTTTTGGGTAAATCATGGTGGACATTTAAAAAACACAAATTGCTTAATTAAACAATACATAGAGATTTTAGTTATAAAATATCTTTGATATATATACGTTTGAAGAACAACCATGCTCTTCCAGTTTTAATGAAGTGGACAACCAATTTTGCTAATATAGAAGTATATAATACGCGTGTCAGTAATAGATGTTAAAATCTGTCAGTATCAATTCCGTTGGAATGTCTTCAGCCAGAACGGAAATATACAAACCAAAAGAATTTTATATGGCAAAAGCGTTGACATTGAAGAAAGAAAATATAAACTATAAACTAGTAGACATAATATATAGAGATAGTGAAACAAAAAAAAACAAAAAAAAGGGTAAATGCACGGTACCCCTGACCGCGGAAGGGATCCTCCTTCCCAAGCTAGTGTATTAACCCTTTTTTTGTGGTGGTTATGGTGCGAAACGTACGTAAATAGAAGATTGTGCCGCGTGTCATGCTTTAACGTGCGTGTGACGCCCCACGAAAAGATTTAGCTGATTCATTAACTGCATGTTAAATTTCGGGACGAAATTTCTTTCAACTTGTGGATAATGTGACAACTCGTACGTTTTACCTCGTATCATTTCCTTCACATTTCACCATACGTTGTAATTCCGTGAAACTGAAAAGCATGCTAAACATATTTGTTTTGTTATAAATATACATATATATATATGGTTGTTTTTGAATATTGAGGAATTAATTAATTTACCAAACCAACCCAAGTGCAGCCGCACACCTTGATTGGTCGCACACTATTGTGTGCTCACAAACTCTGACTCGCACACCCTAATAATAGCCGCACACCCTTGTGACACTCACAAGTCCAGCCGCACACTCTAATTGTGCTCACACCTCTCCACTGTGCAGTTATGTAGTCGCACACCTCTTTAATAGTGGGCCATTACAGCCTAAGACAACATTTAATGGACCGCGCACTAGCATGTGCGGCCCCCATCCATGTGTATAAATACATAACATGCCAAACCCTAGAATACCTTTGACGGCAGCCTCCTTTCTGCTGACATTCCCCCCATTTTCAGAAACATTCCCTTTCCCTTTTTCAAGAAACATTCGTTTCCTATTTTCTTGGACGATTCAAGACATCATCATAGCCTTTCCATCGTCGAAGCTGCTTCCTTTATTGAAGATCCTTCCTATCTCTCGCACATTTCTTCTTATCATTCTTGCACACTCTTCATCCTCTGATTTCGGATTAGTATAATTATGGTGTTTTCATTAGATCCTCACTAAACAACTCATATGAATACTTGGTATGAATGTTTAGCATGACAGTGTCACTAAACAATTTGTATTATTTTGATGCTTGTAATGTGTGTTTTTGATGATTCCTTTGTATGAACATGATTTGGAACGATTCAAAACAGGATAGATTAGGGTTTTTGTATGATATTAACACTTTGAATGATGATGCATGTTCACGAATTCGTTTTAGTAATTTTCATTCTAGATCTATCGATGGTTTAGGAATCTAGATATGTTTGAATTGTTGTTTAGAAATGATAAAAATAAGTGCTGAATGATTGATGAATAAAGTTGAAATGGTTCATAAGGATTGAGGCTAAATGTCACACCCCCAAATCCCACCTGCGGAGTACCGTCCGCTTGGAGGCGTGACCGACCAGGATCCAGCCACCAATTATACTGAGCATTGGATAATAGTAAGGATGATCACCAACCATAATGGTTAGTGAGCACCATAGTTTAAAGTTCAAATGTTTAGGTTTAAATAACAGTTAAGTAAGTAGCGGAAGCATAGATAAAATAGTTTAAACAAAGTTCATAGTTCAAATTATTTAGAACCCAACATGCGGGTTTAGGCGACCACTACACTTCCCAAGCTGCAAGCTCCTGAGTCACTGGTTACCTGCAAAGCATGCAGTAAGGGGTCAACAATAATGCTGAGTGAGTTCACTAGTTGTCCAGTTTTAATTACCAAAAACTTGTTTCACCAGTTAATTTATCCGTTTATACATGCCATGGGGAGCTACCCCAAAAGTTAGCAACTAAACTGTTTTTCCAATACCGAACACTAGGTGACCGTTGCGTATCCGCAAGAAAGTGCCCCGATGTCAATGTTCTATCATCATTGACGGATGCCTGAGTACATTAGTTCACGACCGATCCCATACCTTGGCACGGTGTGAGGTTGGTAAGACCTAAATAGCGCTATCAACTAATAACCCGTTCGCCTGGCCCCGGCGACTAATCGGTATTATGTAGTAGGGACTTTAAGTGATAGAGTTTCGTTTAGTGCCGTTGGTTGCAATCCGTATAAACAGTAATTAACTAAAAGGTTTCCCAATACAAGGGAAGGTAAAGTAAGTTTGTTCCCAGTAACTAGGGAAGGAATGTGGATGGTATCCCCTTTACAAGGGGATAGGGTTGTTTTAGTCTCGTGTCCCAAACCACCGGGACGCATGCTTTTAAGTTGTGAACTCACCTTGGGTTGCTCGGTAGATTATTTTTACCCGATCAAGTGTGTTGGTCACCACGTCCTAACATGGTTACCAAATATGGGTCAAGTCGGGTACAAGTAGACACATAGCGAACACGTATGGCAATACATATAGCAAACACGTATAACATGCGAATACACAAACAGTTGGGTTATTGGGCCAGTCCTAAACATACAATCAGCAGCAACAACACGTATTCCAGTCAACAGAAAGCCCCAACAGTCAAAGCCCAATAACAACAAAGTAGCCCAGTCGAGACAAGGGTGGTCGCGACTCGCAACCGAGGTTACGACTCGCAACCGAGGTTTCGGTTCATCACGTTTTGGTTACGACTCGCAACCGGATTCGACTCGTGCTGATTGCGACTCGCAACTGGGAGATCTCGACAAGACTTGATGTGGTCTCGAGTAGCAACCAAAGGTTGCGACTCGCAACCGTGATTACGTGCACAAGAAGACCTTCTAGAACCTGCAAACTGTACTAACCAATGATATTGCAATTTCATGAAATCAGTGTACTATACCCACTAAACATGTTTGTTTGTCCAAATTATGTCCAAAACAGATCAAACAAAGCATATTCAAAATATTTAAGTGACCTTCATGCTGTTCATCATGATATTCATACATCATTCAAGCAATATCCAACAACAACTAACAAGAGACTTTAACCGAAAATCCTTATAATCAAACGGACAATCAGATTATTCAACCATCAAGTAGTCACTTTCGTCAATACATGTTCATCAACATACAACCTACAATAACAACCTAAAATCATGCAAGATTCTCTAACCAACCCTTTATACCAACCGGATAACAATCAAGCATTTAACTCGGCTGATTTATACTCTATTTCTTAACAAAAACAACAACAACAACAATAATCAAGCATCATTTAGTAACAAGACAAACAAGCAAAACAACTATAGGGATATTCATGCTAACCGGTTAGAAGTAGTGGTCCAAGAATTCGATAAGCTAAGCTCCGAAAGATGATCTTGAGCTTGAATCCGCGAGCCTTGATGCTATGGTTGGACCCGAGAGAGATGAGATGGTGAGGAAGTGATCTTGGTTGCTAGGATTCTTAGGGTTTTAGTGAGGAAGAAGGAGTGAGTGAGGGAGAGTGTTGTAAAAATGGTTAAGGGAGGGGAGGGTTGGTTTATATAATGTCACGAGTGGGCTTAGGGGTTTCCGGGTTGGGTTCTCGGTCGCAAGGCCCTAACCGGCCCAAATTCACTGTTCACTCGAGACCATTCCGGGTCTCGAGTCGGGTTGAGGTTTCGGCCCTAATATATAACACACACATATATATCTATATACACATATACATAAGTACACATAACATGTAACAACGAATAGTTTCATGAATTTTTCATTTAATAAAACATACGTACACACACGTTACATCGAAAGGTTGTCCGGGAAAATCCGAAGTGTCACACTAAAACTTACATCTTTGTTTGTTGGATTTGTATAGACATGAAATGACCTTTGTTTGATCAGATAAAATGAACCGTAGACTACGGTTCAGCACGGTAGTCTACGGTAGGAAATAATTGACACTGCACACTCACCAATGTACAACTTAGACTGTATAAGGTACACCTTTAGGATGCATATAACTTTAACCTCACACTACCACACTGCACACTCCTATAATGTACCACCCTTGACTGCACACAGTACAAGTGGAACATGCGTAGTCGCACACTCTAAAGACCGCACATTGTTGTACAATCTTCTGATGCACGATGTACAACACCTCCTAAGCATGACCGCTCACTTGTCAAGTGGCCGCACAGTCCTTTGTGTGCCGCACACTTGACAAGTGGGCCGCACATTAACCTATTTTGGGCCGTACACTTATAATGGGCTGCACATTATACTATTCCATCTATGAAACTTTGTTTAAATATTTGTGTGTACGTATTTGGTTAGTATGACATACGATGGATGTTACTTGTACACTACGTGATAAATACGTGTAGAAAATACGTGATTACTTGCATACGATCCTAATATTGGTGAGTTCACACTAACTCTAAAAGCATGTATTCCCGGTAGATTGGGAACCTAATATTCACGGGGAACGGAATAGTGATTAAACGATACTCATAATTCATGTCTCTAGCTTACTAAACAAAACTCTATCACGGAAGTCCCTACATTACTGTACCGATTAGTCGCCTGGCCTGGCGAACGGGTTATTTGTTAAATAACGCTATTTAGGTTTCACTAACCTCACACTGTGCCTTAAGTGGACGGGTATGAACTGATTAGCCTCGGCACCCGTCACTGATGATAGACATTGACAAAACGGGGCAACAACGATACAAGTGCGAAAGTTTCGGTATTACTAAGGAGTTTAGTAGCTTAACAATGGGGTAGCTCCCCATGACATGTTTTATAACCTGGTAACTCATTAACTTGTGTTTTTGGATAAAACAAATAAAACGTTTTAAACCGTGAACTCGCCAATTTTATGTTGACATACTACTGCATGCTTGCAGGTCCTTAGGTCTGCGTTGGAGACTGCATGGAGGAGTGTAGTGGCTATTTTGAACCGTTGTTTGGTTCTTACCTAGATAAACTGTTTTAAAATGATCATTAAGACTTTAAACTTTAATGCTTCCGCTAATTACTTAAACTATGTTTTGGATTTTAAATGTAATATAACTAATCATATTCGTAATGTTGGTTTTACTTTATTTATCTTAATTGTTCAATATGATTGGTGGCATGATTCGGTCAGTCGCACGTCTCGCGGTAATACTTCGCAAGTGGAAATTGAGGGTGTGACAGTGTGATTAGGGTAATTAAGTAGTTATTTGTTTATGTGTGATTATGTGATTACTTCGTCGTCATGTGTGATTAGATTTTAAGTTTTATAATATGCGTAATTTACTCGCGTACGCTTCGCACGTTCAGCACTCTTGTACGTTAACCGGCCTCTATATATTATAGGCTCAAACTATTGGCACATCATTGGTGGCTATATGCAAACTTAGGGTTTATATACGCTACGTATAAAGCTATACGCAGCGTATAGAAGTAGTGGTTGTCCAGCAATCAGCACAGAATACTAGAGTTATATATAGGCTGCGTATAGAGCTATACGCAGCGTATATAAACCAACATAATTTTGATTTGTGAATTTGGTGTTTTGGTGTTATAAATTCTCATCCGGTTCGAACATTAAATCATTTAAAGTATTATACCATTAATATTATACCATTAAAATAGTATACCATTAAAATCTTTTGAAAAACTCCGATAGGGTTGAATATATTTACTGTTTCAAAACTATATCGTTTAAATTAAAATACTATACCAAGTGTGGGTGCAGTTTGAATATTATACCGTTATTTATTTTGAAATACTCGAGTATGGTTTGAATATATTATACTGTTTTAATACTATATTGTTTACAATATTACACCATTAACGGAGTTTAATAAACTCGGGTGCGGTTTGAATATTATACTGTTAATTATTTTGAAATACTCGGTATGGTTTGAATATATTATGCAGTTTCAATACTATGTCGTTTAAAATATTACACCATTAACAGAGTTTGATAAACTCAGGTGCGGTTCGAATATTATACCATTTAAAATATCATACCATTAATTATTTTGAAATACTCGGGTACGGTTCGAATATTTTATTTTGTTGCAATATGACTGTATATGATATCTACAACATAAGTTTTATATATACAGCATTATTTTGAAATACTCGGGTACGTTCGAATATATTATACCGTCGAAGTCGATATAATAATTATATTATTTTTTCGGATTATTATACGCTCAGTATGCCGACTTCGACATCAACTCGATATAACAATAGTATATTTTTAGGATTATTATACGCTCCGTACGCCGATTATGACGTCGAACTCGATATGTAATACTAATATTATATTTTAAGGACCATATACGCTCTTTATACCGACTACGACGTCGAACTCGAAATAATAATAATAATAATAATAATAATAATAATAATAATAATAATAATAATAATAATAATAATAATAATAATAATAATAATATATTCTTAGTCCAATAAACGCTCGGTACGCCGACTACGACGTCGAACTCGATATAATAAAAATAAAATTATATTTTTTAGGATTATTAACGTCGAACTCGATATATAATACTAATATTATATTAGTTCATCGCTTATTGTTCATCCCCAATTTAATTAACCTAAAACCCTAACCCCTAAATACATCAAATTATATCAAAACATAATTGTTCTAGGTTTAAATACCAAATAAACTTAAAATTATTGAAAAGGGGTTGAATTTTTACCTAGGGTTTGCTAAAAAATACGTTCCAAATAAGGTCTTGAATACGAAATCACCGTATGTTAGTGTGTATTTTTTCTTGTGATTTTTTGTAATTCTTCAAATTACAATTTTTGTTATTTTGGTGTGGTATATTATTTTTCAACTTCCTAATTTTTAGTATAACAAATACAAGTAATATACATGTAGCACATAATTTTTGTGACTTCTAAATATATATTTTCCTAAATATATACTTAGTCATTTTTATTCTTGAAAATCAACCTCCATTACTTGTAATTTTTATATCAAAAATTTATGGCAATTTTATACTTAAAACCATGATCCAAAATTACTTAAAAATCACTTGTTAAAACATATTTTTCTAAGTGTCTAATTTCTACAAAAAAAATTGCCATAGTTTCCTTTGAAAATTGAGGTTTCCATGCTTATAGCATATCATTTTCTTTTTCAAAAATTTATCAACAATCATCAACAATCAACACTACACTTACCTTATGCCATAAAACATATTTCTACATGAAGGTATGAACTTGAAGTTTTGTAAAATCTTGTAGTATTTTAACATGGTGTTTAACATGATTTATTAACATCAAAAACATGGTTTTTATTTCATAAAATTCATTTTTACAAAATTTCCATCTTCACAACTTGTAACTCATTTTTACAAAAATTCATTTTCTTGAATTTTTCATGTCTTCTACACATTAATAGTTCCATTTTCACACATAAAGTAAGTTTATTTCCTTTCAAAACTCAAAACCATGTTCTTTGCAAGTAAACTTTTGTTTTCTTGAAACTTTCATGTTTGAAATCCCATACTTTTATAATCTACAACTTGTAGGAACCATCATTCTTCACAAAATCATGTTTATTTTCAAGTTCATACTTAACATAAAGGAATATTAACATGGATCTTTCAAGATCCATCCTCATACTTGCTAGATCATGTTTTAAATCATCATCTAGCAAGCTTTTATGTGGTGATCTACACCATACACTTAAGTAATCAACAAACAAGTTCATCAATACACTAAACAACTTAGATCCTTATGATTTTGAGATTTATTCTTATGTTCATCTTCTTGTTTTGGTGTGATCTTTAGATTTTTAGTTACATGTATGCTTTAACCACTAAAATAAGATGTAAAAACATGATCAAGAAGACTTACTACTAGCACAAAGGCTAGGGATGAACAAGATGCAAGATGAAGAAGAAAGTGGTGGTTAATAGCTCCTCAAGGTGGTCCTTCAATTCCTTTTTCTTGCAACCTTCTTAACTAGCCTTGTTACACCTTAGAACACTCTTGGATTGCCTTGAAATGGATTGAAAATGGATGTGTATGTATGGATGATGGTGGTCATGAGTTTGGAGGTGGGAGAAGAGGTTTGTTGTTTGAAATTTGATGAAGTGAATGTGTGGTGAAAACTAAAGGATTATGTGCTTTTAACCTCTAACATTTCATTATACAAAGGGTTAAGTGTCTAGTATCTAAACAACATTCATCATTATAATATTCAAGAAAGGTGAGGTGGGGCCCCTTGGGCCGGTTTTTGAATGGGGGGGGGTATCTAGTTGAGTTTCAATGTTAAGTTACATAATCTAGTTAGAAGTTAAGTGTTTAGTTAGGGGTTTAAGGGTATTATTGATTTTGATGTGTAATATGGTGTTTAGTGTTAACAACTAGTCTTATGATGTTAAAACAATGCTTCTAGTTTATTTTTGGTGTTTCGGGTAGTGTCCGGTTATTCGTTCGGTCGTTGGTCCGTTAAGGTGCTAAATTGCGCAGTTTTGTGAGTTATGAAGTGCTTTTTATGACAGTTTGCATTCCCGACACTTTACAAGTTATTCTGGACATCTAAACCTTATTTCTGCACAATATTTTGATGTTCTTTTGCTGATTTTTGCTGAATTCTGCAGAATTCTGCATTTAGAGTGTGTTTCAGGTACTTTTTAGTGTTTATACGTCACTCGGAAGGCAGTTTCATAACCCTTACTTTCCTACATAAAGTTCTAGTATAAATTTTGGTTCTAAGCCTCAATCTATGTCCTAACATGATGTTTGTCCGAGTACTGAACTCCTGTCAATACTACTAGTTTATCTGGTAAGTGTGTTAGTTTCGTCCGTGCACTAATTGAATTGTTTCGAGTTACGTTTAACAATAATAAATAGCATGCATCATGTAATGTATTTATGATCCCTTTTGAAAGTAAACATGAAATCATTCATATCATAAGTTCAACATGCACAACCATATATTACAAATTACTGTTCACATCGTACGAAATTACATGAAAAAGTGCCAGTTGTCACATTTAAGGAAGTGCAAGGCTTCAAGAAATTTTGCAATAGTAGCCCAAAACCCAGTTAACAAAGCTATCACACCCCCAAAAATACCACCAGCAGGGACCCCCGCGAGGCGTGTGACATACCAGGATCTAGCCACTAATCACATTGAACCATAAGTAAAAATAGAAATTTCCATTAAATGAGAATAGTAATATTCAAATATCAGTTTTGAAAATCAAACGTATTCACCGGAAGCATTAAATATTGTTCAATAAGTTTAACGTATAAAGTTTAGAAAACAATCCAACTTCGAGTGTCTATCCAATCACCACGACCCATGACTACTCCAGCTTCCCAGACAGCAAGTCCCATATCAGTGTACCTAATGGCCTGCAAGCATGCAGAAAAAGTGTATCAGCATAGAGCTGGCGAGTTCACAATTTTGTTAAACGTTTGGTTACCAAGTGTTCATTTTAAGATATGTTGATAATAACTCGATACCGCAAGACGGTTGTTTGTTTGCCCTTCCCCAATGCTCTATCAAACATTGGTCATGAGGTTAAGGTCATTAGTTCACGCCCGTCCTATCCAGGTACGTCGTGAGGGTGCCAAACCTAATAGCGCTATCAACTAATAACTTTGTTGCCCTACAAGCAACTAGTTCGGTAGTAAGATGGGACTTAAGTGATAGATGTGAGTGTATTATCCAACAACAACATTTACGGAAATATGCCTCATATCCCCTACAGGGATATGGGTTTGTAAAGTATCCCCTACAGGGATGCAAGTTGGTTTGTTTGTTCCGACTAGATGCATGCTTGTAAAGAAAGTAGTGAACTCACCTTTGATTGCTCGATTAGACTTTTAAAGTGATTAGGAGTTGAGGTAGGTCAATCGAGTCCTAATACGATTACCATTTAGTTTATTAGTGTGTTCATGTAAGGCACGAAACTCATACACGTATCATGCAATCACGATGACAACTTACATACATATACCTATTTCACATATAATCACTTGTGATCATAGCACACAACAACTCACATAACATTTCCGTTGACATCAAACAGGTTTGATCATTCTCAGATAGCACAAACAACATTTAACTACACATCTAACAACTTATTACGTTACAGCTTTGATGTCCAGAACTAGGCTGTTTTCGGGTATTTTTATAAAATAGTTGCCCTATTCCAAAAATTCCAAATAATTTACATAACGTTCCTAAAGGTCTGCATCACCTTGTGTAAAAATATCAAGACCTAAATCATTACCATTTATTTTTGTAAAAATCATCTACTAGGCTGCAGTCAGATTCGTCACTTTCTGACTGCAGTCCACGGAAATATTTATTTAAAAATCATCGTCTGTCCAATTGGCAAAATTCCAGTGGGAGATTTTTGGTAACATCCGTGCCCAGCTACTGTACGAATTTCACGACCTAACTCTATCCAGTTTACAGGATATAACGAAAAACATAACATGTAATTTCCGTAGAAAAAACGCAGCTTTTGCTGCTGTACAAAACAGTCCTTTAAAAATAGCAAACGGCCTCAGAAAAATGTGATTCTAGCGCCATTTGAAGCGTTTTTCAAAATATTACGATTTAGACTTCAGAAAATCTTTTTTTCGATATGTAACGACCTGTTTACAGCCAACTTAAGTTGGCTGTTTATGCTAATCAGCTTTTAATTTTCATCTTTATAATACTAGAACGAGTTTAAACGATCATGAAACTTAGTAATATCGACTAATAACAAGTTAACCCATCAAGTATCACCTAGCATATCAAAATCACAACAAACCCTAGGTGTGTAACATCACAAACATCGCAGAAAACACAGCTTTAACACGTAAGATCGTAACTAACCTTGTGTAGAGATTAAAAGAACGAAAGGAAGGAATAGAAGGATGATCGATGAAGGGGGAGCTCCCTATGCCTCTGCCGTGGCAAAACACACAAGAGTCTAGGGTATTATTTTTTTTTTGTTTCTCCATGTATATACACATACGTATATACTAACCACAAACACAAGGGGTGGGCCAATTTGGGCTAGGTGGGCCGCAAGGAAGAGGGGTGGCGGGTTGGGGTGCTTTGGGCCGCAAGGGAGGGATGGTGGGTTGGGTTGTGGGTTCGCGCAAAAGGTGAAGTAGTTCAGGCTCGGTTTCGGGTTCTGAACGTGAACATTTGTTATAAACCGTTAAATACACACAACATGTGATTATTATATATATATATAAATAACTATATCTATATATATTTTAAAGGATACAAATGTAAGATATAAGGGAATCGAATCGAAACGATACCTGATTTTTCCGGGATGTCACATTATCCCCAAGTTGAAAGAAATTTCGTCCCGAAATTTGATAAGCAGCCAACGGGAAGTGAAGTGATAGATCAAGATGACTGTGAGTTTTCCTCGGTTACTACAAAAGCTACTTTCAAGACAGATGTTTCACTAGGATTAATTAGCTTTTTCTAAGACTCAGTACGATACGTAGAGAGCGGGTATGATGCCATCACTTTAAATGATGACACTATAACCATATCATAATCATTTTATTAGTACAACATGCATGGAGAATTGATGATATTGTGATGCAGGCCCAAGTGTAGAGGATCGGACCATGACATTTCTGGAGGCCCATGATTGAGCTTTCAAGGGTGATTTACGAAAACGAGCATAACTTTGGCTGCGGGTCTCCGTTTTAGGCGTTCGGCTAGTCAAATCGAAGCTTGAAATGAGGATCACGTCGTGGCAATGCCCAAAAGGGCCTTGTCCAAGTTTCGCTCCAAAAAACCCCATTCTAATGGGAGTTTTGGACACTTTTTTTTGTTTTTTCGATGTTTTATGCATTTTGTTTTTGGCCTTGTGTTTGGCCCATGGCCTTTTTGTGGCCCATTTCGAATTTCGGTCTCTATTTATGTATTGCCCTTGTATTTCCAATAGTCAGAAATCAATTTCAAGTTTAATCATTTTTCACTTCAAATTCTCTGCCCTTTGAGTTGAATTTTGGGGGTTTGGGGAAGATCATCACGGGTATTCGCAGAATCAAAGTGATTTGTTCTTCGTTATCATAACACACGCTATATCATGTTGATACACACAAACGAAAAAAGCATTTAACAGCTATATACTTCAAAATCTCATCCGCATGAAATCATACGTACGAATGAAGAAAGCTTGTGAAAGCAGAGTCAAAGAAGGTGGAAAAGCACACGAAAGCTTGTGTGGATAATCAGCATGACTTTGTCCCCCTAGCGTTTGACCCGTTCGACTCCTTGGCGCCGGAGGAGGTTCGGTAATTGGCTAGAGTTGAGCTTGTGGTCCACAGCAACTTTCGACCCCTCAGGGGCGAGACTTTGTTTTTAGTAGATTAGGGTTTTTTATTCAGAAGTGGATGGCGGCGTAGTTTGTTGCTCGCCTACCAGCTATCCTTATGTAATTTGCCCTAATGATTTGAATGAAACAATTACATTGATGAATAAATGGAAAAGACAAAAAATGGTTTTTTTTTTAAAAGAGTAAACTGCAATTTTACCCCCTGAGGTTTGGGGTCATTGGCATGTCTACCCCCCCTAAGGAAATAATTGCAATTTTACCCCCCACTGTTTGCTCTTATGTCGCATGTTTACCCCCCGGGCCATGTTTCCGTCAGAGTCTAGCGTTTTCTGTTAATGGTCAAAGGGTAAATAGGTAAATTTGCCTTCCTCTTGACCTGCAACCTCATATAATCCCCCTTTCATCACTTTGAAACCCTGAACTTAACCTACCTCTAAATTCAAGAGCTCCTCACTGGCGATCAGGCATTCTTCAACAATTACAGGTGATTAGAACTCTGTTACGAGGATGGATCTTCGATTGTGGAAGGTACGAGCTGAAGATCAGTATTTCAAACCGGCTGAAATGTACCGTAAGTGACATGCAAGCTCACATGGTCTGAATTAGGTAAAATTTGAACCTTTTTCTGTGTTAATTTGTTGTTGATGTTTGTTTACAGGTCAAACCCAATCTCAATTTACCATAAAATATCACCATGGAGGTAATTTTGTAGAAAACCCAAATAGGAAATACTTTGGTGGGAAGATGAACTATATTGATCATGTAGATTTTGGAATCTTTATGAGTGACAGATGGTTATGTTGTCAACTGTTTGGTTTACATATGGCTACTTGTATTTTGCTTTACAATGTTTGGTTTGGTTTGTTGTCATGGCTGCTTTATGTTTCGTTTACAACTGTCATGGCTGCTTTGGTTTACAATCAAACAGAATTTTGGCAGAAAGTGATTCGATTACATTGCAACATTTAGTACAAATAAGAGGTCCAAAATACAAACATATAACCAAACAAATCTAGCCTATTTCTAGTGACAATCATCCAAACAAGACCAATCCGAATCAGAACCATGCTCCCCTTCATATGGGTCAAAGTACCAATCATCCTCTTCATCCCAATATGTGTAATCCCATGCATGTTCCAGCACTTCAGGGTCATAATCCTTTGTCGGATCTCCGAATATCTTTTCATAATCAGTTTCTTGCTCCATGTAAGGTCTGAGTATCTCAGACTCTTGATCCTCAAAGTATACATAATTGTCTGGTTCTTCGGCTGCAACGACGTCTTCATCCTTAGCAATATCTTTCTCATTCTCAACTTTATCATTCTCTTTGTCAGCCATACCTACAGAATTACAAGCGGGCTACCAAAACAAACATATAAGCACTTGAAAAGGACCATTGCATAAACTTGAAAACTCATAACTCAAATACAGTTACAGTCAAAATACACAACCAAATCCAATTTCTCCACACTAAACTACTTAAGCAAAAAAAGTAGAACAATCAAGACCCAAGTAATCACAAAGTACATCTTCATTTTGAACACATCGCCATTCTTGTACCGAGTCAACTGTTCTTTGCACTTAGCCAACTCATCCTTATCTTTAATGCTTTGAATTAAAGCAGGCATTACCTCTCGACAAATCGGACATCCCTGTTCTTCACCAACATCAGCCCAGCCCATCTGAGGAATCCACATCCTCCAACCTATTATCGGACATCATAAGCAAGAGTTTCAAACAAACTTGAGTGTCAATAAGCATAAAACAGAAGAAACTTACACATCGAAGATACCATCGACCAGGATTAGCTTTGGATTCTGATTGTTTCACCACTGTTTTCGCACCACAAGGACATATGATGTCTGAATCTTGAGTTTTGCCCTTGAATCGAAGCACAGAGGACGAAAATGAAGACATGTTCAGGGCAGTGATTTGAGGGCAGTGAATTGAGGGATTCAAGCTTGAATTGGGGGTCGATTGAAGAAGAATTGCGTTTAGGGCAGTCAATTGAGGGTTCAAGCTTTTAATGGGGAAGATGAAGGGTACTTTGGACATTTCCATACAGACTAACGGTAACATTAACGTTGAAATGGTCAGGGGGTAAAGTTGCGACATAACCCCAAACAGTGGGGGGTAAAATTGCAATTATTTCCTTAGGGGGTAGACATGCCAATGACCCCAAACCCCAGGGGGTAAAATTGCAGTTTACTCTAAAAAATGAAGAAAGCCGCACGGATGAGGTCCTCCGTACAAGACTACAACCGCATGAAGATGTCATGCGGAAAATAGCTTATGATTCATCTGTTCAAGTACAGCTCTCCATAATCAAGATTCACACGGATTAGTTCTTAGAGAGCATACATAGTGTCGATTATAACGAAACTCTGTCCGGTTAGCGTGTGTTCGTAATGAAACTTGAAATGATTGTATTTACGATAACGTGCACTCGATTGCAATTCGGTTTAATGGATCCCACATGTTTAACCAAACCGGATTAAACGCAGATCTTGTGTTCTTCAGCGAACCGTTCCTGCTCTTTCAAGTGGTATCAGATCTCGGGAAGCTCTGCGAGTAATTGCGTTCGATTCGGACGAGTTTCGGACTGAATCGGATAATTTTCGGTGTTTTTCAGTGTGTCATTTGTGTATTTCGAATCAGTTTCGTGAATTTCATTGATGTTTTGAGATTTGTGAACTGTTTTTCATTGATTTCGAACTGATCCGGTTGATTTGGCTGTGAATTAAGTTTGTTTCGGATCATTTCAATGAAACTTTCAACTGTTTCAGACATTCCAGATCGATTAGAATTGTTTTTAAAGGTTCAAACTTGATGAAAAGTTTGTATTTTGTTCATATAGTGGTTATACGAAACTGTTTCGACGAGTTTTCAGATCTGGATCGAAATACAGTTTGCGTTTCGGTGTGATTTCAGACATACTCGATTTGTTTCGGTGAAGTTTTTGGTCATTTTTCATATATTTCGGACTGTTTTAAGCGTTGAAATTGGATAAATCAGAGTTTATTGCTCATAATATCTCATTACATATCACAATAGTTAGAATCTGTTTCACGCATCACAGTTTTTAGATTTGTATTTTCTTTAAGCTTTTCAATCTGTATAGAGTTGAGCAGCTGAATCTGCTTTAATTCAGCAAAAGAGAGTTGAAAAGAATTGATTTTTGTTGCTGATATCGTTCAGAACGAATAAGGTCGTAATTCCAGAGCCAATGAGGTGGTGGTGGAGTGGTAAGGGAGAGACTTGGTGTTCTAAGAGACTCAAGTTCAATTCCTGTCCTCCCCATTATTTTCTTCGGCACCTGGTGATGATGGAAGACTAGGCGAATAGGTGGAGATCGCTAGTTCGATCCTTGAACTGAACGGGTTTTACCTCACCGCACTGTCGTGCCTTCGGGCGAGTGTTCACGGGCTTCAGCCCTAGGTGAGGCTTTTCCCCTATTCGGAGGCGAGTGTATCCCGATGTGGTGAATTTCGCTAGTAGCCCATTTGGAGGATTCGTTGACCGTTCAAAAAGGTCGTAATTCCATATTTGTGTTGGGTAGTGGTTTGTTGTAGTGAAGGAATTAGGCTTTAGATTGTGAAATTTGGATTCTGTTTAGTGACTGGATCACACTACAAAGAAGAAAGACATGTGCTTGTTTGTTATATTGGTTGTGATTTTTGAAAAAGAAGTAGTGACAGAATTTTGATGTTGAGAAAGATAAGGAGTAGAACATAAGCAGCATTGTATTGAAAGAAGATTGTGGTTTAGATCTGTTTGATGTTGGTGCTGCGTAAAAGATAGAAGATAAATAGAAAAATTAGTGACCGTGGTTATTGTGATATTAGGATTTGTAGAGGGTTGTTTCATATGAAAAGATTGAAGAATTAGGGTATTAGGGTTTTTTTTAAGTAAATTCTAAAGATATACTAAAAATATATGATGACATGGGATAATGATGATCGAATGATGAAGTTGAATGACGAAGTTTGTGGATTAATGTCAATGTAGCCACTAGTTACCAGCTTGTAGTCAACAGCCACCATCTACTTTTGCAAAACATACCCCTACCTCACTTCCCACCGTTAGTTTGGTTGTTGATGATAATCTAGTAGGGTTTAACATTGGTTTGTGAACAAAATTTTTTTTTTTTAAATTGAATTAGAATTTCCGAAAAACACAAACAAGAATGAAATTGTTCGGGTGGTAGATTGTTTAGTACATTGGAATTACTGAAAAGATTAACTGGGTTATAACCCTGTGTATTACATGGATTAAGTAAATAAACTATTAAATAGTTAATAACGAAGATTTAACAATTAAAAAACGATATTTTAAGACACTTTTCTGATATCCGAACAAAAATTTGTTTTATGTATGATCAAAACTTGTGATGTTTGTCAAGTTTATAAATATGAAAGCATTTGAATCATCGATTAGAAGACAAACTGTATCATCGACTTTCTCACGACGTGAATACAAGTTTTATTTAAATAACAGTTGTCTTAATTTATTAGTTATAAAAATATTGTTGAAATGTTTAAATTAGGCATATAGCAATTAGCCAATTAGATAAACTTATAGCTACAAAATAATATAAATTAATTAGATAAGTATAAATTATCAGTAAATATTAAGTTATATAACTTTAAAATTTAAGTATATGGACTTGAGTTGTATCTTAAAAG
The DNA here is from genome assembly GCA_030545235.1 of Helianthus tuberosus. Lineage (NCBI taxonomy): Eukaryota > Viridiplantae > Streptophyta > Magnoliopsida > Asterales > Asteraceae > Helianthus > Helianthus tuberosus. Next base: position 105,364,553 of record CM060355.1, read on the forward strand.
GATGGTTGTTTTTTAATAAATTTATTAGTATGATAAATGTAGTTATTATTCTTCTTTTATTTTAAATATATTAAATAAATAAATTATTTGTTAAGCAAGAAAATCGTTCCCTCCTCACTCGTTATGAAAATGGTCGATATTTGTTTCAGTTATTAAGATATAATTTCTGACCTAGTAATCTTTCATATAAATAAGAAAATCGTTCACTCCACCCTCGTTATGAAAATGCTCGATATTTGTTTCAATTATTAAGATATAGATTTCTAACCTAGTAATTAATATAAATATAAATAAATAATAAGATAATTTATGGAACTTTACCCGTAACTTCTTAAATGTTTGAAACAAATATTAAATTTAATAATTTAAATTAAATAATAATTATCTACAATTAAGTAAGAGTAGATGGTCTAGAATAATAACCTAGTAATTAATATAAATAAATAATAAGATAATTTATTAAACTTTATCCGTAATTTCTTAAATGTTTGAAACATATATTAAATTTAATAATTTAAATTAAATAATAATTATCTAATAGTAGATGATTTAGAATAATGACAAGTATTGTTTTATTGGTTTCTTTTATTTTGGGCTACGTGCTTATTTTGGGCTAGGTGTTTAGAATGAATTAAAACTTGATTTTGTATTGGGCCATTTACTAAAGGCTGAATTTTGGTAGGTTGAGATTTTTAGTGGGACGAAATTGTTTTTGGTTTGGGCAACTCTTATAAAATTTGGGCTGCTAAGCATTTGGATAGAGCTTGGGCTAGTATTTGAATTATTACGAAGTAGTTTGAATCAAGGTGATTCCTAATTGGATTGAGTTTGGATAGTACACTTAGACCGTGATTATTCGGTATTGGGTTACAAAGCGTTTTGAACCGGGTTGTAATCTAAAATTTTCGGGTTTGACTATTTGGGTTCAAGAGAATACAAAGTTTAACGAGATCAAATTTTAGTTGATTGAAAAGTTGAAAATTTGTTAAAATGAGGAGTTGTCCAGATCGGAGTTCCAAGAATCAGGAGATGTTAAGAGAAAGATTCAAAAGTTTCAAGATTATGAAAAATGAAACGTTGGATGAGGTGAGATTAAGATACAGTGAGTTACTTTACGAGATGAGTGGGTGTGATGTCTATAAGATGGAAGAAAAGAAGATTTTGAGGTTAGCAGAATCTCTATCTTCAAAGTGGGATGATTTTATGCGTAAAATAAGAAAAAATCCTTTGTTTTCAGCTTTAAGTGATTATGAATTCATCGAAATGATTCAAGCACATCAATCAAAGATTGAAAAGAAGAAGGCTATGAAGATATATATTGTTATGTGTCTAAAAATTACATTATTCGTTTAACTTAGCACTTTTTATACATTTAACTTTCCGGTTCTGTTATTGGTGAAGATATATATTGTTATGTGTCTAAAAATTACATTATTTTTAGACTTGTCGTCGTAGTCTCTTAATATATATATATATATATATATATATAGGGGAGGGTTCATTGGGGAACACTAAAAAAGTGAGGAACGGGGGAACACTTTTAAAAATTATACTTAACATGTTAAAAAAAATATTTTTCTAATTTTTTTCGGCGATTTTTCTTATAAATACAAGTAGAAACATTTTTAATAAAAAAAATCAAAAACAAAAAATATAAAAAAAATGTTTAAAAAACAGTTATATCTTATAGAATTAACTTAACATGTTAAAAATAAAGTTTTTTAAAAATTTTTTCAGTGCTTTTCTTTATAAAAAGGAGGAGAAACTAGTCGAGTAAAAAAATAATTTTTCTAAAAAAAACATTTTTTAGCCTTTTTTTAATTGTTTTTTTTAATATTTTTAGTTTTTGATTTTTTTTTATTAAAAATGCTTCTACAAGTATATATAAGGAGAAGCGTCGAAAAAGATGTTTAAAAAATAATTTTTAACATGTTAAGTTAAATTTTTAAGAGTGTTCCCCGGTTCCCCACTTTTTTAGTGTTCCCCAATGAACCTCACACTATATATATATATAGGGGAGAGTTTAAATGAGAACACTCATCTTTTGTGAGAACTACGAGAACAAATCTCATCCACTCATTTATCTTCCTTTATGTTTTAATGAAAAGGTTAAATGAGTAATTCTACCAATCTCCTATTATTTCAATAGGGAACATTGAACATCAAACATCGTATTGATTCCTTTTGCTTAGAATTGGAATTCTACAATTGTTTCTAAATCAGCTTCATCGATTCCTTCTGTGATTTCGTCCATTCAATATTCAGGTATCTTCAATCGATTTTTTATTCAACCATTCAATTTTGCTAATTTTTCAATCCTTATATATGTTTGAATTCTTCAATCATTTTACATACTTTGATCTTCTTGTTGATTCCTTTAATGGTGGTATTGTGTGTGTTCTGAACATATGATATGTATCATGTATTCATATGGAGATTCATATAATGATTCAACGATTTAACCTAAAACATACGTTAGGGATTAACCTAAAACAAATGATGACGATGATGATGATGATGATGATGATGATGATGATGTATTTAAGAAATTGGGTTTTGTGCTTCATGGATTTGTGGGTAATGGTTTGATGATGATGTGTTCTTTGTTTGGTAAAATGGGTGATGCACGCTATGTGTTCGATGAAATGCCTAGGCATTATGGTGGCGTTTTTTATTTATGGTATGCTAAAATTGGGGATGTTGAGGTGCAAGATTGGTTTTTGACGAAGCACCTTGAGGAGTTTGGGGTGCTATGATTTCGAGGTATCAATTGGCTTGTTCAATTACTACTTATTTGTCTTTTTTGGTACAATTTGATAATTTGATCATGTATTGGGTAGTTAATCTATTTTTGCTTATGTGTGTAGTCTAACAATAAAGTTTAAGTAACAATTCAACATTAGAGTTTGAGTATGTTAGCCATAGTGACCTGTTAATGCCCACAAGCCAAAACAGTTAGCTATCATTCAACATATTATTTGATATTTTCCATCCATTAACTAAGTCACTCGGTTATAAATTTTATTTATGATAGGGTGGTGCAAGACTCCTATGAATATTTGATAACACAAAAGATGCGATAGGTGCGTATGACGCTGCGGCAAGGCGACTAAGAGGGTCAAAACCAGCAACAACTTTGAGATATCAACGGTTTTCCCATTGTATACATCACTAACACCAGGAAACTGTTCACTATCTTTTATTTCTATTTTACCTGTGTTAAGTTGTATTACACATGTTTAAGTGCTTGTTTTACACATGTGTAAGTTGCTTACTCCCACTTATTTGTTTCTGGATTACACATTTTCAACTTGATTACACATGTGTAAACTGCTACATGGTCACTTAATTGTTTTTGTTTTACACATTTTCAGCTCATTTACACATTATTGAATATGCTTTGTGCTACTGAGTGTTTTAATTTAGCAAAGTATGTGACTGAAGTTACTAAAATATACAATCAGATTGTGAGGGATCAATGGCTGGTGAAGCTTACAACTAGAGAGGAATGGAAATAGTTTGATTTGTGGAAAGGAAGTAACAGAGACAGTCAAGGTTACAACCGGATATAATCGTGCTAATAAGTTCATCCAACATAGTATGTTTGTTATGTTCATTTGTCTTACACATGTGTAATGTTCAGGATAGGCCAGTGCATGCACTAGCTAGCGACGTATGATACTGCGAGGAGGTCACACGTGCTAATGATGATGTGTCATCGCGATTAAAAGGGACAAAATTAAAACATGCGCACTTGATTTACACATGTGTAATTGTGCACTGTCACATATCTATGTATCTTTTACATAAATGTAATTTGCCATATGCAATACTTTTGATATACACATATACAATATGACATTATAAAGGCAAAACTAATATACGATGCCTGTAAATTTCAAAGCCAAGATTCATGTAAATCCGGACTTTCAAACACTCGAAATAAATTGTTAAACAAGATGCAAATCGGCATATTTCAAACGCACTATTCAAAGTTGTGTCTTCTTACCGCCATTAATAACTCATAATATTCAAATACATTGACGTTGTAGGTACCAAAAACACAAAAGATCATGTCTAGTTGTTGGTCATTCGATCAAGTTCCCAAGCTTTCTGCAAACAACTTTTCTTTGAATTTGTTTACGCCAGGAAGAAATATTCTTGCAACATATCTCTTTGTAATTGAATTTAATTGTCGTCGCTTTTTATCTTTAGAGTCTCTAAAACCACAACTAAGTTTTCTTGTGTAACTCCCCAATAACGTTTCCATATGTAGCAACACAAAAGCTTCACAGTCTGTATTTTTACCTTTACAGGTGTTGTAGTTGTAACTTCTTTGTACTTAGGATTTTTGACACTTCTCAAGTAGTAGAGAAACATGTACATCTGAAACAAAAGAAATGCAATACTGAGATAAAGTAATAGTGGTTGTTCTCAATTGAGAATTCATCCAAGTCTATTGTCTTAAAGATTTTATTTGATGTTCGAAACCTGTTTACATTGTCCTCAAGTTTTTAACTATTAAGATTTACTCTTGTGTAAACCTTCATATTTATGCTTATTTTTTTTAAAGTGTTATGATTTACACATATGTAAACCTTTATATTTAAGCTTATTTTTTAAAGCATTATGATTTACACATGTGTAAACCTTCATATATATGCTTATTTTCATAAAGTATTATGATTTACACATGTGTAAACACTTGTATATATGATTTACACATGTGTAAACCTTCATATATATGATTTACACATGTGTAAACCTTTATATATATAATTTACACATGTGTAAACATTCATATTTATGTTTATTTTTTTTTAAAAGTATTATGATTTACACATGTCTAAACTAGGGATGAGCATTTAGCACCGGGTACTGGTACCGTCTTGGTTTTAAAAAGTGATAGGCGCACAAAAGCGACGAGGTCTAAAATTGAGGTGCGAAGCGCAAACCGCAAAAGCGGTGGGCTTTTCGTACCCGAGGCGCAAGGTGTTTATATAATTTTTCTATATATCCCATAGGTTTTTAGCTTCTTTTAACCAAAATATAGCTATAAATAAGGCTTTTATACCATTTTTATTACATGTACAAGTAAAAAAACCCAAGGTACAACTTTTTTCTGCAGAAAAATGCCTCAAGTACATGAGGCGCGCGCCTCAGGCCAAAAATCCCCCAAAAAAACCCAAAAATTTGCGCCTTTTGGGCGCTTCTTGTAATTACACAAGGCGCTGAGCGAAAAAGCCCCAGAAGCCGCGCATTGATGCGCCTCGGGCCTAGGCGCGCCTCAGGCACGCTTTTTAAAACTAAGGTTACATGTGCTCTGACATATCACTGCGCTTGTCTTGCTCAGCCTTTTCGACAACAAATTTGGCCCTCTCAGCCTCCTGTGCAGCAACTTGCTTGGCTTAAATTGCAGCAATATGTGTAAGTAAATGAGAAACCCTAAGCAAGATTAGTATAAAAAAGCACTGGCAATAGATTAACGAATCATGAATTGTTACCGATAGACGTTGCGTAAGTTATGAAAAATGCATTGGTACCTATAGATAATGATATGATAGCGTGATCGGAACTCAACCAATTCTCTCAACATTCATAACTAAAATTCACATCAATTTCCAAGCAAACCTAAAAATTTTAGACTTAAATTCAGTCATAGAAACCCCAATTCCACCAATATTCTATATACATAACTAAAATTTACATCAATGTCCAAACAAACCTAACAATTTCATACTCAAATTTAGTTATAGAAACCCTAATTCAACCAATTCTCCATATACATAACTAAAAATAACATAAACGTCAAAACAAACCTAACAATTTCATACATAACTAACATAAACCAAATAATCATAATTCAAACCATCAATCAAATCCAAATTACAACAAAAATCAGTACCTGAAGAAGACGAGCAAAGTTTCTTCGCTTATAACCTCAGCCAACGAAATAATCATACTTCAAACCATCAATCAGATCTAAATCACAACAAAAACCAGTACCTGAAGAAGAAGAAGAAGAAGAAGAGTAAAGTTTTTACGCTTATTACATCAGCTAGCCGTTCATAATCAGTCAAATCGAAAATGATCTCAATCGAATCCAAATTGGGCGAGATTGATTCTTCGTATTCCTCTTTTGATTTTTGAAATCTCCAGCATCGTGATTTAGAAATTTGAAGGGTTTTTTTTTACAGAGATGCTATTGAAGGATTTTGATGGGTTTTTTTAGTTTTATGTTTTGACAATAATGCCCTTTTTGTCTTTTAATTTAAGTTTTCTCCTCATTTAAATCCCCTCTAATCTTAGCCCTTAATTTAGATGATCTGTGGATGGAAATTGTTCCTAGTGTTCTCACAAAAATGAGTGTTCTCAAGATAACTCTTCCCTATATATATATATATATATAGGACAAAGATCCGTTAGTAACCACCCTTTATTGCTAGAATCGCGAGAACCAGTGTGAACACAAACAGTAATTCCTAAAAAAATCTAAAAAACACCCAAAAAATTTTTTTTTAATTTTTTTACTTTTTTTTTTTGAAAAATCGCTATATTTTGTTAATAAAAAAATTCAAAAAAAAAATATATATATATATATATATATTCGAGTAACAGTTGTCCATGCACATGTGCATATGTATCGTTTCTTTGTCAAATTCCGTAATTCATTACAAATAATAGTCAATTGCACTTTCATTTACACTACCACGTGTAATACACTACTTTTTACGTTAACAATGTTAGAAATGCACATGTACATCTATATGTATCAACAGGAAATAAGGTGTTTTGGTACACTAATTTCTCTTTCATCTATCATTCCATCCATAATACAAAAGCATGCACATGTGCATTTTTGTCATTTCTTTGACAAATTCCGTAATTCATTACACATATTAGACAATTGCACTTTCATTTACACTACCATATGTAATACACTACTTTTTACATTACCAATATTAGAAATGCACATGTGCATTTATATGTATCAACATGAAATAAGTAGTGTATCATCCATAATACACTACCATTACCTCCTACCATCCATAATACAATACCATTACCTCCTACCATCCATAATACAATACCATTAACAATATTTTCACTTTATTACATGTATGTAAACACCATTTATACCATCAAATCAACATATTACATAAAAAATTGACAACTATAACAAAACCATCAACCACTAGATATAACTAACCAAAAAACATGTATATGGGCCTACTTCTCCATTCAAAATCACAAACTTTTTGTACCAAAACACGTTATATCATGGTTATACCTAATGATGCACATGTGCATTTTGAATATTGGTAATGTAAAAAGTAGTGTATTACTAATGATATTGTAAATTAAAGTGCAATTGTATATTCCTGATAACGTATTACCGAATTTGTTGAAGTAATGATACATATGCACATGTGCATGGATAACTGTTACTCGAAAAAAAAAGGTTTTTTTTTTATGTTAACGAAATATAGCGATTTTTTTTTAAATATTAAAAAAAAATAAAAAAAAATTTGAGTGCTTTTTTGATTTTTTTTTTAGATTTTATTTTGTGTTCACATTGGTTCTCGCGGTTCTCGCAATAAGGGTGGTTCTCGCAATAAGGGTGGTTCTCGCATGAACCTTACCCTATATATATATATATATAGGTGGTTCCTAACGTATCTTTGTCCTATATAGGGTATATATATATAGGGTAAGGTTCATGCGAGAACCACCTTTATTGCGAGAACCGCGAGAACCAATGTGAACACAACCTAAAATAGCTAAAAAAACCTAACCCCCCCCCCCCCCCCCCCAAGCTAAAATGCTAAAAACTAAATCCCCCAAAAAACCTAAAAAAATAAAAAAAAAAATCAAAATTTTTTTTTTTAATATTTTTATGTTAAAATCGCTACTTTTAGTAGCCAAAAAAAAAAAATTTTAAAATTTTTTTTTTTGCTACTAAAAGTAGCAATTTTTTTTATAAAAAATATTTAAAAAAAAATTGTGTGTTTTTTTTAGCTATTTTTAGGCATTTTTGGTTGTGTTCACATTGGTTCTCGCGGTTCTCGCAATAAAGGGTGGTTCCTAACGGATCTTTGTCCTATATATATATATATTCTCGTGTCAAAATCGCCAAAGTGCCGTCGGCGTGTCGTAGTAGCTCCTCGTGGTAGCGATATGCTTGTTTGTCGTCGGTGAACGAAATATATTCCTTTTCTTATCGGATATTTATATGTCTTATTTGTCAGTTTGAAATATATATTATTTCTTGGGAATATATATTCATAAGTTCGTCCGTTGCTCGAATTGTCCGTTCGTCCGGTTATTCGTTTATGGATGTTATATAAATAAGTTTATGTATATCCATTCGTTTTTGCATTTCCCTTGTATTTTTGGAATATTAGTGTACATTTATTTGTATCATTTTACTTGATTCATCACAAGTATTTTCATGATACATATTTTGTGTTCATTGTATTTAGATATCATCATATATACTAAACACGTACACACATTACACATGTATTATACACCCAAGTTAAAAGTATTTTGTGTATATATATTTTTACCTTAAAAATATATATTTATTCATTTTAAGTTAAGAAAATTATATATAAGTGTTTAGAAAATCCATTAGATGATTAAGACTTAAACCTTTCCATTAAGGTTTGTCTAATCACGATTAAGGTTGCTAATCAAGATTAACCATTGTAATCACCTTTTAATTATTCCTTAATCGCGATTAGATTTTTAGAAAATTTCGCAATAGTTTCCCCTAAACTATATGTTTTCCATGTTTTTCTAAATGTATTTTTAAGCATGTTTAACCCACTAATGATCATTAATCTCAACCAAGTTTCCTAAAACTCATTTACAAGCAATAATCATACAAACTTATCTTCAACTTTTCATGAGCTTTTATACATATATTTTCCAAGATTCTTAAATTCTTAAAAAAAAACCCCACTTTTATGTTCATCTTTTTATAATTTTTCTTGTATAACTTGTTCATATATATATATATATATATATATATATATATATATATATATATATATTTATACTTTAAAATCCTTAAAAATCATAGATCATTCAAGATGACCACAAGACTTTATTTGAACATAATTTTACCACAACTTATATATCATTATGTTTTGTTAAAAATCAAGTCCAGTAGGGTTTACAAGTCAAGTTTCAAGTTCACAATGCTATATCTTTCAAGAACCAAGAATATGATTTATATATATATATATATATATTGACAACTGGCCGAAAACCGGTAATTTCCGTACTATTTTAATTAATATTTATTACCTGCATTTATGTGATTACACGTCAACGTTATGTGCTTATTTGATATACAATTGAATAAATGCATGTTTCATATATTAACCGTCACATCATACAATACTTTAAGCGTTGCGTCTAATTGATTAGTAAGCTCACCGGTTAGACAAGCTGGGTCACCATGTCTGCAGAAAACAATCATACAATAGATTTAGGACTTAGAAGTAGGTCCAACATCAAAAATACATTGGAAAGTAAGTAGGTGAACAAAGGTTAATATAAACACTTTCCGAAAGCTAAAACCGACACTAAAAAGTATCCGAAACACACTTTAAATGCAGAATTCTGCAGAATTCAGCAAAAATCAGCAAATAAACATCAAAATACTATGCAGAAATATGGATTAAATGTCCAGAATAACTTGTAAAGTGCCGGGAATGAAAACTGTGATAAAAGGTACCTCAAAACTTACAAAACTGCGCAATTTAGCACTTTAACGAACCGATAACCGAATGAATAACCGGACACTAACCAAAACACCAAAAATAGACTAGAAGCATTGTTTTAGTAATATAAAGCTAGTTAAGATGCTAGAGCACATTAAAAATCATAAAAACACATAAACACACTTAACCTTCCATTTAACACCTAAACTTACATCTTCTACCCATAACTTCCAAACTTTTACACTTTACCCCCCCCCCCCCTTTATTTGAAACCGGCCCCAAGGGACCCACACCCACTTTTTACTTTAATATTCCTAATGTTAACTAGATATTGGACATTATAACCCTTGGACTAAACTTGTGTTGGAGGATGAATTATAAGAAACCTTTAGATGTAGAACATTATCATTTCTCAACTTACCAACTTCATCTTCTTCTCTCTTCTTCCCTCTACTCTCGGCCCCACACACCCGCATTACAACCTCCATTTTCAACCATCTTACAAGCAATCTAAGGTGATATAAAGGTGAAGGAAGATGATCTAAGGAGGCTTGAAGTGGTAGAAGTTGAAGGACCTTGCTAAGGAGCTTTTATCCACTTGATCTCTTCATACTTCATCCTCATCTTGTTCTTGCCACTTCCCTAGCCACTAGAGCTAGTAGTAAGCTTCAAAAATCCATTTTACTTCATATTAGTGTTATGTACAAGTTACACTTTTCAAAGAAACTAAACTTTAAAGTATGAAGACATGAAGATCTAACATAATCTAAAGAAAAACAAGTGTTTTTAGTGATATTTGATGTATGTGATGAAGTTGTTGTTGTTGAATCTTGTGTGCATGTATAGATCTACCATGTTAAAGCTTGTTAGAAGCTTAGATCTAACAAGTTTAAGCATGTATCTTGAAAGATCCATGGTTAACTTGAAGATGAACTTGAAAAGCCGTAAACTTGAAAAATGATTTTTAAACATGTTCTTGTGTTCTTGAAGGAACTAAGTCCATGTAACACTAATTTATGAGACTAGATATCATAAAAAGTTTGTAAAAAGTTCATTAAGAAACTTATTTTTGAAAGATTCAAGTATGTTAAGCATGGATCTTGAAAGATCCATGATGAGACTTGATGATGAACATAAAAATGGTTTTAGAATATGTATTTCATGGTTTTAAAACTCTAAAACTTATGGATAGTTTACTTAGTAAAATAAAGTTTCACACAAAGTTTGTAGAAATTAAACAAGAACACTTATTTTTGAAAGATCTTTGTATGTAAAGTGTAGATCTAAAAGACTACACATTTGTAACAAAAATCAAGTTCATCATAAGGTTTTTCATGGTGAATTTAGTGTATGTTGTTTGTGAAATTTGTTGGAAATTGATTTTGGATGATGAAAAGAAAATAAACACATGTTTTAAAAACATGGGGAACCTCCATTTTTTGGGGAAACTATGTCAAAATTTTTATAAATATTTGACACTTAGAAAAATATAAGTTTTGGTGAAACTTATTCCCAGAAAATTCACCTAAAAATATTTACAAATGGTTTCCTAATTTTTATACAAAAATTACAAGTAAGAAATAAGGATTTCTTCAAGTATAAAAATAATATTAAGTACGTATATTTTTAGGGAAAATATATATATTTAGTGGTCACAAGATTATGTGCTAAGTGTATATTATGTGTATTATATGTACTAGTGATGTTAGGAACTTGAAAAATACCTTAAATACTCCCAAGGAGAATACTACAAAAATACACATACAAATACTTAAGAAATACACAATGACAAGTATACAAAATTACGTATAAAAATGATACATGGACAACTACAAAATATATATCAATATACATATATTTTCTACAAAATTAAGGACTTGGACAATTATTGGACTTATTGGACAATTTTATATATTTATGGACTTATACAAAAATTACTACAAGTAGTGGAAGAATTATAAAAGTGTGACAAAATATATATAACCCATAAACCTTAAAAATATTATTACTTTTAAGGAAATAAAATTCCGGAAAGTAATAAAATCAAAGAATTGATTTTGGTAAATAAATACAAATATACAAGTATGTACACTTAAAATACAAATATACTTTCCTAAGTATACTTACACCTAAAAGTAATTTGGAAATATTATTTAACAAATTACTCATATTATTTTTGACAATTAATATAAGTGACATATATTTGGTAAAAGTTAAAAATATATTACTTTTAACATATAATATTTTCAAATCCTACTTACACAAATATATATATATATATATATATATATATATATATATAGGGTAACGTTCATGCGAGAACCACCCTTATTGCGAGAACCGCGAGAACCAATGTGAACACAAAATAAAATCTAAAAAAAGTAAAAAAAACACTCAAAAAATTTTATTTTTTAATATATTTTTTTAAAAATCGCTATATTTCGTTACCATTAAAAAAAGAAAAAAAAAACTTTTTTTTTTCAAGTAACAGTTATCCATGCACATGTGCATATGTATCGTTACTTCGACAAATTCGGTAATACGTTATCTGGAATAGACAATTGCACTTTAATTTACAATACTATTCGTAATACACTACTTTTTACATTACCAATATTCAAAATGCACATGTGTATCATTAGGTATAATCATGATATAACGTGTTTTGGTACAAAAAGTTTGTGATTTTGAATGGAGAAGTAGGCCCATATACATGTTTTTTGGTTAGTTATATCTAGTGGTTGATGGTTTGGTTATAGTTGTCAATTTATGATGTAATATGTTGATTGGATAGTATAAATGGTGTTTACATACATGTAATAAAGTGAAAATATTGGTAATGGTATTGTATTATAGATGGTAGGAGGTAATGGTATTGTATTATGCATGGTAGGAGGTAATGGTAGTGTATTATGGATGGTATGATAGATGAAAGGGAAAGTGTATTCAAAGTAGTGTACCAAAACACCTTATTTCATGTTGATACATATAAATGCACATGTGCATTTCTAATATTGGTAATGTAAAAAGTAGTGTATTACATATGGTAGTGTAAATGAAAGTGAAATTGTCTAATATGTGTAATGAATTACGGAATTTGTCAAAGAAATGACAAAAATGCACATGTGCATGCTTGTGTATTATGGATGGAATGATAGATGAAAGAGAAAGTAGTGTACCAACACACCTTATTTCATGTTGATACATATAGATGCACATGTGCATTTCTAATATTGTTAACGTAAAAACTAGTGTATTACACGTGTTAGTGTAAATAAAAGTGCAATTGTCTAATATTTGTAATGAATTACGGAATTTGTCAAATAAATGATACAAATGCACATGTGCATGGACAACTGTGACTCGAAAATTTTTTACTATTATTTTTTTTTTTGAAATTTTTTTATTGTAAACAAAATATAGCGATTTTTACAAAAAAAATAGTAAAAAAAATTTGGGTGTTTTTTAGATTTTTTTAGGTATTACTGTTTGTGTTCACACTGGTTCTCGCGATTATCGCAATAAAGGGTGGTTCCTAACGGATCCTTGTCCTATATATATATATATATATATGGGATAAAAATATATAACAAATACAATGTTAAACATAATGTGACATACAAATAAGACACCTTAAATCCAAAAAGTAACTTGTACTTAGAAATTTACAAGTTAAGTAATTAACATACTTAGAACGTCTATAGGTCACGACACTCGAGTAGCAGAAGCCGGTGCAGCTAGACGCTCAAGACGCAAAGCAGTGAGTTCATGTCCCCACTTTTATACTTTTATACTTTTTTACTGTTTTCTAAACTTTGGGGAAAATACATGTACAAATTGGTATGTTTAAACAAAGGAATCATACATAGATCACGTCACGAATAGGGTATACGTAAGCACCATCAATCTAGTTTAGACCGAAAGAACAAGGGTTAGATCTAACAGGTCCGGGCAGCCTCACTTTCTTGACAACACATAGTCATGGAGTATCTTGGGTCACATCGTAGGGTAAACGATGTCATAAGTTGCCTAGGTTTGGATGCTTCCTATGTCGTCACATATGTTAATGTCCTAGCTAAACATTAGCGAACTCGATTCCGTTTCATTTCATTACAAATTACGAGCTTACATTTTACAAACTACATACTTCTACACAATTACAAATATTACATTTTACTCAATCTGCATGAATTCACACCAACTTTTGTTGACGATTTTTAAACTTACATGTATTTCAGGAAATTAGTGGATGATGTTCGCAGGCTCCTTTTCAAGATGTTTAGTATTTAGTCTCCGTTGCCATCTTTTGTGGATTTGTTTACTATATCCCACCTTCTGTGGTGATATAGGAAACACAACCTTAATCTTTGTTTTTGAAATTGTGATGTGAACTTTCAAACAATTATCTTTTAGTAATGATGTAAACTTTAAACTAATTTCTGTATTTTGGCTAAACAAACTTGAATGGCAATTTGGAGTGTGTTTTAATTCATGTAGCAATGTTTACTTATTGTATGCAATGAAAACCACTCATATCACACCTCGTGCTTCCGCCTTTGAAAGGGGTGTGACAGATTGGTATCAGAGCTGCGATTGTAGTGAACGAGGATTCCTTCTCGAGTCTAGTCTACAATCCTTAGGATCCTCTCACAAAAACATTTTTTACAAAAGTTTTCATTGCATAAAACTTTCCGCGACATCCACTAACTGAACTTGTTTTTCAAAAATCAAGCGAGGACACTACGTGACTTAGGGTGCACAGAAGTAGCACTTATCTGAAACTAGGGATTACTTGCAAAAATGTGTATAATTATATATATATATATATATATATATATATATATATATATATATATATATATATATATATATATATATATATATATATATATTAGTTAAGTGATAATAATTAATGTATGTACATATACCATGGATTTTATGTTACAGGTACTCATGTCATCTTCTGAGAGCAGCGGTCTGTCTGATGAGCACGACCCTATGGCGATCATCTCCGATGATGAGGTAGCACCTGCCCCCGAGATCTTTATGTCTGACTCCGAGACCGACCCGGAGATGATGACGACGACCTCGATGACTTTCAGCCCTTCGCCCTACCCGATTTTGGTGATGATGTCCCATTCATTGATGATGTCCTAGCTCTACCTTTACCCATCCATGATCAACTCATCATTGGACATCCTGATGGTGAGCAACTTGTCGAGCCTATCCCGATTCATGCTATTCCCCTTGCTGCCATCCCTGCTGAGGATTGGTCTTTCATTGTTGATTTGGGTGACATTGTTGATGTCCCTGTGTTTAAGGTTGGCCATCCTGATGACGAGCTTGGCGATGGCGAGGTATTCGATGTCGCTATTCTAGATGTAGCATCCCCCGTTTTTTCTGTCATTGACATATCTTCTGATTCTGAACACAATTCTGACGCTGATTCCTTCGAGTCAGTGACCTCCTCTGCCCTTTGAGCCGCAGGATTAGAGGCTTATCCTGCCGACGATGATGATGCTATATCGGTTGCACCTGCTACCCCTACTCATGTTCCCACTCCTACTGATACACCTCCTCATACTCCGACTCATGTTACCAGTGATAGCTTTTCACAGCCACCTGTCCCAGTGGACCATTCTAGTTGGATGCATAGTATCCGTTATGCTTCAGCTTTTCCACACACACCTCCTACCCATGGGGGAGAGCCCTCAGGACACCCACATGTACCCCCACCAGAGTCGAGTCCATGTTTACAGACATCCCGATCTTTTCCATCTTTCCCTCCATCTACTATGCCATTGTCTGACCCGTATCATCCTTCTCATCACTCTGGATACACCAGAGATGATCTCATGCTAGCACTCCAGCTTCAGGTTGAGATCCTCTGTCGTAGGGTCTATGAGCTGGAGAATGAGGCCGATGCTAGACGACCTTTTCCACCAGATTTCCCACCGCCAGTCACACCGCCACCACCATCTTCACCACCCCCAGCATCACCACTACTACCTGTTCCTGCACCTATTGATGGTCATGCTGCTCGAGTCCTTGTGCTTGAGCAGCAAGTGAGTTTCTTGACTTGACGAGTCCACGAGCTCGAGGTTGAGGTAGCTCACCTTCGTAGTTTGGTCTTCCCTACACCCCCCACCCCCACCCTCTCCATCAGCCCATTAGGTTTTTCATTGTAGGTACTTTTGTTGGAGCAGTATTTTTGGATATAAAGACTACAACCGAGTTTTGGGTACAACTTGAAGACAAAGGACCACCAATGTGAAGAAAGATATTTTGCCTTTTTATGTATTAAACTTGTACTAATTGGGTGATGTAACCCATATGCATTTTTGTTTTCTTCACAAATAATTATGTAACAAGTTGTCCTGATATATATAAAACTTGATGATTATCTTTGTGACGCGTTATTATTTATCTGTTTATGCATGCTTGTTGCCTGTATGAATTGATTTATATGTTTGGTGGATTGGTTGGTTGTGTGTATATATGTGTGTGTATATATATATATATATATATATATTCTTTTACTATCTAGTATGATGGTATCAGACAAATGCCTAACCCTGTTGTGTTGTGTTTTGAAAGAACATGCCACCCAGGAGAATAATGAACACTCGAGGTTCTAACCCACCCCCGCCGATGCCGAGGACTACTGAAGAGTTGAACTCTCTTCTCGAAGAAAGGATTTCTGAAGCTCTTGCACAGTACGAGGTGAACCGTGCTGAGCACAGTGGAGGCTCAGGAGTTACCGGTCGAAATGATCATGGAGATTCATCTGGAGGAAACCCTAACCAAGGTAATGTTGGATTGATTTGCTGCAATTTGATGGAACTTATGAACGACCATTGTTTCATTATTTCATTGTTTGCTCATTTACGAATCGGTTGGATAAATTCCAGGTTGCACCAACACGCAGTTTCTAGACTGCAAGCAACTGAATTATGACGGCACCGGTGGTGTAGTGGCTTTCATGCGATAGACAGAGAAAACTGATTCCACGATCCGAATGAGCAAGTGCACCACGGATCAACAAGTTACTTTTGTTACTGGGTTGTTCGTAGATGAAACTTTGACTTGGTGGAACCTGCAAGTTCAAACTCTGGGTGATGATGCAGCGTATGGTATGTCTTGGGATGACTTGAAGGAACGAATGAGGGAGAAGTACTATTCGCGTGCTGAACTTCAGAAGTTGGAAATCGAATTCTGGAACTTGGCTATGGTTGGTGCAGATATCGTTGGGTACACCGAAAGGTTCCATGATCTCTCAAGAGTGATCCCTATCTTATGACTCCTGAATTTAAGCGCATCGAGCGCTACATTTGGGGATTAGCTCCAGAGATCTGTAGGATCGTGACTGCAGCAAACCCTACCACCATTACTCAGGCTGTAACTCTAGCTGTCAGCCTTACTGAAGATGCTGTTAGGATGAAGAAGTTATCATTGAAGATAACTAAGAAACTGGAAACGCATGCTGAGTCGTCTAGGGATAAGAAGAGAAAACACTCGAGCCTGAATCATGCAACCCACAACAACAACAAGAACTCCAATAACAACAAGAAGCGTGACTCAAATCCGCCCCGTGAGGCGAAGACGTTTGATGCTGCAAAGGATACTAGAGTTAAGAAGTATCTGGGCAACCTGTCCAAGTGTGATAAGTGTAGGTATCACCATCTGGGTGCTTGTCGTGAGCCGAAGTGTGAAAAGTGTGGTAAACTAGGTCATCGTACAGAGGATTGTTGGGGAAGAGGAAACAGAGGTGGAAATGGTAATGGTAATGGGAATCGCCATGGTAACAATGCTGGCAATGGAAATGGAAATGGGAATGGAAATGGCACTGGTAATCGGAATGGAAATGGACGTAATCAAGGATGTTTTGGATGTGGTCGTAAGGAGTACTACAATAAGGATTGGTTGAAGGAGAACAATGCTCAGGCACGAGCATTTGTCATTGGAGCAAGGAACGCCCGTGAAGACCCTAATGTGGTCACCGGTACGTTTCTTGTTAACAATCACTTTGCATCCATACTCTTTGACACTGGTGCTGATTATAGTTTCATGTCTGTGGAATTTAAACGTATACTTGGAGTTGAATCTAGTAGATTAGATATTCCCTATTCCATAGAATTAGCCGATGGTAAACTCGTAGAATCGCGTGAAGTAGTTAGAGGGTGTACATTGGAGCTTGGTGAACAAGAATTTAGCATCGATCTTCTACCTGTCCAGTTGGGAAGTTTTGATGTTGTAGTCGGCATGGGTTGGTTATCCAAGTATCGAGCCGAATTCGTTGTCATGAGAAGATTATTCGCATCCCTCTTGCGAATGATGAAACTCTCATAGTGCATGGAGAGAAACGAGACACGCCCCTGCGAATCATCAACAATATGAAAGCGTAGAAATGCTTACGAAAAGGATGCGTTGCCTTCCTAGCACACGTAGTAGATAAGAAGATTGAGGAACCGAATCTTGAAGACATACATGTGGCAAAGGATTTCCCTAAAGTCTTCCCCGAAGACTTGCCAGGATTACCTCTACAGAGACAAATCGAATTCCATATTGACTTGGTTCCAGGCACCACTCCTGTAGCCAAGGCACCATATCGACTTGCGCCATCCGAGATGCAAGAATTGTCTACTCAACTCTAGGAGTTGTTGGATAAAGGATTCATAAGGCCGAGCTTCTCGCCTTGGGGAGCTCCAGTGTTGTTCGTGAAGAAGAAGGATGGAACCCGGCGGATGTGCATTGATTATAGAGAGTTGAATAAGCTCACCATTAAGAATCGGTATCTGCTACCGAGGATTGACGACTTATTCGACCAGTTGCAAGGAGCAAGCTATTACTCCAAGATCGACCTTCGATCTGGATATCATCAGTTAGGGATTCAGGAAAAGAGCATACCGAAGACAGCATTCAGGACTCGTTATGGGCACTACGAGTTTCTAGTTATGCCGTTTGATTTGACGAACGCACCAGCAGTTTTTATGGATCTGATAAATCGCGTATGCAAGCCATATCTCGATAAATTTATGATTGTATTTATCGATGACATCTTGATATACTCACGGACGAAGGAGGAGCATGAGCAACATCTAAGAACCATTTTGGAACTGTTGAAAAAGGAGAAGCTCTACGCGAAGTTTTCAAAGTGCGAATTTTGGATTCGCGAGGTACAGTTCCTTGGTCATGTTATGAATGAGAGTGGTATTCACGTAGATCCGTCAAAGATCGAAGCAATCAAGAATTGGGAAGCTCCCAAAACTCCGACCGAAGTACGTCAGTTTCTGGGATTAGCGGGCTATTACCAAAGGTTTATTGAGAATTTTTCTAAGATTGCTCAACCACTAACTTCCTTTACTCAGAAGGACAAGAAGTTTGATTGGGGAGACAAACAAGAAGAAGCCTTTAAACTTCTCAAGGATAAGCTATGTGATGCACTGATCTTGTCGTTGCCCGAAGGTACTGAAGATTTTGTATTGTACAGTAACGCTTCGCGTCAAGGTCTGGGTTGCGTGCTTATGCGACGACAGAAGGTTATTTCATATGCATCGCGACAGTTGAAGGTTCATGAAAAGAATTATACCACCCACGACCTGGAATTGGGTGCGATGGTATTTGCTTTGAAGATCTGGCAGCATTATCTTTATGGTACTCGATGCACTATCTTCACAAACTACAAGAGTTGCAGCACATATTTAATCAGAAGGAGTTAAATATGTGTCAGCGATGATGGGTTGAGTTGCTGAATGATTATGATTGTGAGATCAAGTAGCACACTGGAAAGGCGAATGTGGTGGCAGACGCCTTGAGCAGAAAGGAAAGAGTTAAAACGTTAAGGGTTCGAGCTTTGGAGATGACCATTTAGACGAATCTTGCTACACGTATTCACGATGCCCAGCAAGAAGCATTGAAGGAAGAGAACCTTAAAGCTGAACTTCTCCGGGGTATGGAGAAACAGTTGGTGCCGAACGAGGAGGGGACCTTATATTTCATGGGACGCAATTGGGTTTCGCTCTTTGGCGGTATTCGGGAAGTTATCTTTGATGAAGCCCACAAGTCAAGATATTCGATCCACCCAGGATCAGATAAAATGTATCAGGATTTGAGAGAATACCATTGGTGGCCGAATCTCAAGAACGATGTTGCTACGTACATTGGAAAGTGCTTGACATGTGCTAAGGTCAATGCGGAGTATCAGAAACCGTCAGGCCTGTTGTAGCAACCGGAGATTCCCGTATGGAAATGGGAAGAAATATCAATCGATTTTATAACCAAATTACCCAAGACCCCTAGAGGCCATGATATGATATAGGTAATAGTTGATCGATTGACCAAGTCTGCTCACTTCCTGCCGATAAAGGCAAAGGATAGCATTGGAAAGCTTGCCGAATTGTACCTGAAGGAAATAGTAGCACATCATGGGGTGCCTAATTCGATTACTTCCGACAGAGATGAACGCTTTGTATCAAGAATCTGGCAATATTTTTAGGAGGCCTTTGGATCTCAACTGGATCTAAGCACGGCCTTCCATCCGCAAACCGATGGTTAGAGCAAACGGACTATTCAAACCTTAGAAGACATGCTTCGTGCGTGTGTTATGGATTTAGGGGGCAGCTGGGATACTCACCTACACTTGGTGGAGTTTTCCTATAATAACAGCTATCATACAAGCCTTAAAGCCGCTTCGTTTGAAGTTTTGTATGGTCGCAAATGTCGATCACCTTTGTGTTGGGAAGAAGCTGGTGACAGACAGCTAATTGGTCCCAAACTAGTCCAAGAAACGACTGACAAGATCTTTCAGATAAGAGACCGGATCAAAGAGGCTCGTGATTGACAGAAAAGCTACGCCGACCGAAGACGGAAACCGTTAGCTTTCGAGGTAGGAGACATGGTTCTGTTAAAAGTCTCGCCTTGGAAGGGTGTAGCAAGGTTCGGGAAACATGGAAAGTTGAATCCACGATATATCGGTCCATTCAATATTTTAGAGAAAATTGGCACCGTGGCGTACAAATTGGAGTTACCGAAGGAACTGAATGGTGTACACGATACGTTCCACGTTTCGAATCTCAAAAAGAGTCCAACTCAAGAAACCGTTGTCATCCCTGCGGATGAAGTTCATAATGACAACAAGCTCCAGTTCTCAGAAGAACCTGTTGAGGTGATGGACTGGAAGGTCCAGAAGCCATGGAGAAGTCGCATTAAGCTGGTTAAAGTACGTTGGAACTCTAAACACGGGTCCAGGTATACTTGGGAACGTGAGGACCAGTTCAAGGCCAAGTACCCCCACTTGTTCGAGGAAGCTCCTGCGAGAGATAACTCAGCCTGAATTTTGGGACGAAATTCTTTTAACGGGGGGAAACTGTGACAACTGGCCCAAAACCGGTAATTTACGTACTATTTTAATTATTATGTATTACCTGCATTTATGTGATTACACGTCAACGTTATGTGCTTATTTGATATACGATTGAATTCATGCATGTTTCATATATTAACTGTCACATCATACAATACTTTAAGCGTTGCGTCTAATTGATTAGTAAGCTCACCGGTTAGACAAGCTGCATCAGCATATCTGCAGAAAACAATCAGAAAATAGATTTAGGACTTAGAAGTATGTCCAACATAAAAAATACATTGGAAACTAAGTTAGTGAACAAAGGTTAATATAAACACTTTTCGAAAGCTAAAACCGACACTAAAAAGTACCCGAAACGCACTTTAAAAGCAGAATTCTACAGAATTCAGCAAAAATCAGCAAATAAACATCAAAATACTATGCATAAATAAGGATTAAATGTCCAGAATAACTTGTAAAGTGCCGGGAATGAAACGAATAACCGGACACTAACCAACACACCAAAAATAGACTATAAGCATTGTTTTAGTGATATAAAGCTAGTTATGATGCTAGAGCACATTAAAAATCATAAAAACACATAAACACACTTAACCTTCCATTTAACACCTAAACTTACATCTTCTACCCACAACTTCTAAACTTTTACACTTTACCCCCCCCCCCCTATTTGAAACCGACCCCAAGGGACCCACACCCACCTTTTATTTTAATATTCCTAATGTTAACTAGATATTGGACATTATAACCCTTGGACTAATGTCACACCCCAACTGATGGAGGAAACATCGGGGCGTGACACTGAGCGAAACAGATAATTCAAGAGAATCCATAACATCTATTAGTGACGATATATTTAGCATTAATGTCCCATACCAATAACATATAAAGCATAAACAGTCATTACAAATAATAGTCTCAAAAACAAAGTACTGTTCCGACTACTCAGATTTATTTAGTTTGTTTCTAGACCTCCAACTTCGTTTCATCACAGTAAAAATATCATCCTAATCAACCTGTCACATACGTTAAAATAAAGTCAATACATAGAGTGTAAAGGTGAGTACAAAAGTTTGATAACAAATTGTCACACCCGCTCATAGCGGAAGCGCGAGGTGTGATCTGATCGGTTCTCATTGCATAACAATACAAGTGAACATACTAAATGAATAAAAACAAGCTCCAATGTCATTGTCATAATCGTTTCAAAAGAACACAACAGAAGTTAAATGTATTGGCTACAAACCGTCAAATGAAAATAAGTTGTCATTGTTTTATACATCAAAATGTCAGTCCTAAAATGTCAAGGCTTTGACCACTATATCACCGCAAAGAGGCGGTATATAACGGGCAAACCCTTCAAATGGTGGCATGGAGTCTTGATACTTGGTTTCCTTAACTGAAATGTCTGCATGGTCCACTAATTCCCAGAAATACATGTGAGTTTGAAAACATCAACAAAAGTTGGCGAGTTCATGCAGTTTAGCTGTATAAGATGTATCTGTAAAATGTGAGTTGTATAAAATGTATCTGTAAAATGTGTGTTGTATAAAATGTATCTGTAAAATGTGAGTTGTATAAAATGTATATGTATGTAAATGTATGTAAAGATGTAGTATGTAAAGCGTCAATGAAATCGTTGATGATTAATGTTTCGCGAGGACATTAATATGTGTGACGAAAGAGGAAGCAATCCAAACCTAGACGATTTTGTGTCGACTACTATCAACTGGGACACAAACGCATTCTTCTTTATGGGTCCACGACCAAGAGTGGGGCTCGCCAAAACCCATTAGATCTAACCCTCTGTACCTAGGTCGAAACTGGATTAATGGTGCTTAGATGTATGACCCTAATCGCACATGATCTAAGGTGTTTCATTCCATGACTTAACATACAATTGAACATGTATTTTCCCCGATAGTTGTAAAGTTGTAAAAGCATTTAAAATGAATAGGGGACATGAACTCACAGAATTGCGTTCCATAAACTGTATATAACTGTAACCTCACTGGCTGTTGTCTTGAATTGTATGACAACCTACAAAGGTCCTAGATTTGTTAGACACTTCAGTCTTTGTAATGACTCGTGTACAAGTCTTTTATCTTGAATCTGTGTTAAGACTTGTATGCCTTTGTTATTCGTTGAATTGTGTCTTAGATCTATTAACTGATAACTGTTTAGTGTATATATTTCGTCAAATACATATTCTTGTATCTCGTGAGTTGTATCGTAGTTGTATAAATGTGTGTTCACCAAGTGTTAGGTGATGTGAATGTGTATATCGTTGTACGTATAGGAATACGTATGTCTGCGTTGTTCATTATGTGATCTTGTATCCTTAGAATATATACCTATATATTCTAAGATATATTTCATATGAATATATATGTTATACTTGGTAAAAGGTATAGAAAATATCTTAAAATAATCTATTTTTAAGATTGGTTCTAATATATAATTTTAGTCTTTTACTATAACAATATATTTTAGATGGTAAGAAATATATATGTATGTTTATATATTTCAAAAACGATACCTTTTTAACATAAACCATAAGTAATATACTTTGTATATAGTAGAAAATATATGGTTACTTATTTGGTTTAGAAAACGTAGTTTACCAAGTCGTCGATATATTGTGTATTATTGTCCGTAATACTTATATAGTCTGTATATTTGTCCGTAAGTCCGATTTGTCCATAAGTTGTGTCCGATGGATCGGATCGTCCGTAAGTTGTTTTTAAGGTGTATTTATATGTAGTCTTGTAAGACTTTAGTTGTAATGTGTCTTGTGTTTATTTGTACCATTGTATTCAAGTTACTAGTTTTCATACATATAACTAATACAACCAAATAACACATAGCACACAAGTTGTTAAGATAACTAAATATATATTTTCTCAAAAATATATATTTATATCTAGTTTTGCTTTTCTAAAAACTATTCTTTTAAATCTTTTTATTCTAATAAAGATTTTGTCAAAAATGATAGTTTTTATGACATATGATTTTTAAGAAAAATGGCCATATTTCCTTTGAAATGTATACTTTGCCATGTTTAATAAAACATTATTTTTCTTTTAAAAATCACCAAAAATCTTCTCATGATATTTTTAACAAAAACATATGAGATTTATATCATAATCTTAACAAGATGAAATCATAAACATGTAGGGTTTTGGTATGATCATTACAAATGTTTACTAGTTCAAAAACCAAGCTTTACTTCTAGTTTTATCAAACTTTTTATAAAAACCCATCTTGTATGTTTCTTTTTATAATCTTGTAAAAGTATTGTTTTTAGTGAAAAACCTTATATACTTTAACAAAATCAAATATTCTGATCATCCATTTAAACATTTATGTTTAACAAAAACCCTTTAACATTTTCATGTACACTTGTTAGATCATGTTTTTAAACATCATCTAACAAGTTATTCACATGCTAATCATCAAAACTAGATCAAATATGCAAGTAATAATCTTGAAATCACAACATAAACTAACTTATATATCATGATTTTTATTTTGCTTCTTTGTATTTTCATATTATTTTGTATGATTGTTTAGTTTA